>CP092879.1:67600434-67641490 GCA_030710605.1 Cordylochernes scorpioides
AGTGAGTGTTTATTCGAGATTGTGAGATCAATTATACTTACTCTCCGCGACAGGTGGGTGTTTTTTTCAGGTTATGTATAAAGAGGTTACATTCGTCTATAATAGGTTGTAATCTATATCCATTAGAGTTTAATAACAAACCATATAGTAGGTCTTGAATTAAAATCACCGCAAAGGATTACAGGTTGATTTATATACGTTTTGAGCAGATCTCTAATGAATGTTTGATGAACAGGGTTAAATGTATTCGGATGAATGTAGAAATTAGAAATAATTAATTTTGCTTTAACTGTAAAAATAGATATTGTTGTACAAAAAGAATTTGTGAATTTTCCTCTTTGCTGAACTTTATATTTTTATTTAAAATTATAGTTGCCGTATATTTTTCCCCAGTTTTATTCGAACATATAATTTGAGAGTCCATATCATAAATAACATTTTCATGTAAAACATATGGTTCTTGAATCAAAAGAATGTCAGGTGAAGGATATTCACATATCAAACAAAATGTTAACGCGGGATTCGATCCCGGTTCATGACTGTCTGGAAACGAGGGTGTTACCCACTCGTCCTTGTCAGGTGGGTCATCTCTAGTGTTGGCCTGTAGTTTACTTATCGCAGTAAAACATTTTCTTACATTTTGTTGAATACATCTCACATTTTCAATCATATAGGATATTAATCTATTTAAGATTAAGCTTTAAATTGTATTTGCTACATCATTTCCCTCGTATATTTGTGAATATTGTGTCCTTTGGATAATTTTGTCTATTTGTGATTTGTAAATCGGGCATTCACTTGAATTTGATTTATGGTTTGTAGAAAGGTTTTTAAATTTAGGGTGCTTAGAGAAATTGTGACAATTTGGCGCTTCAGTACAGTTGTGGCTACCCTGTACACCGCATATTTTACATATTTTAATGTTTTGGCAGTCTTTTGTTTTATGGTTCGGATTAAATTCAAAACAATTTTGGCATTGTCTTACAAATATTCTGTCTTGTGTAGAACATCGCTCAAAATCGGTGTATATCTCATTACCCATTTTTCTTAAAATTTGGTAAACTTTAGAGTTACTTTTAATACTATATTGTGATATGCAGAGTTAAATCCCATTCGCGGTACGAGACAAGCGATGCCAAACACGTCCGCACAGTTGGCTTCAGAAGCCATATATCGATTATGTTTATTTTAATTCATTTGAAAAATTCAACTATCCCTGATCATTTATTTTACTCTGGGATGCCGTCACTAAAGGATTAAGTACTCTTGGTGAAATTTTATTATTGCAATTCAGAATCTTCCACTGAAGCTTTACGAGCGTTTCGTAACTTTAAAGGTATTCGAAGAGGTAAAGGACCCATGAGTTGCTACTCTCTAAGGAGAATGATAAAAAATTTTGAGAAGACTGGATCTCTGGAAGCAAAACCTCGGAGTGGAAGACCATCGACACGCAAGTCAGTGGCTGTTACGGTTTCGCAGAATGTTGAAGCTATTGAAACGTTATCCACGTATGGAGAAGTAAGTGCTCGGCAAGTTTCTCGACAAACGGGGATTTCGTATGGAACAGTTTGGAGAGCTCTAAGAATTTTTCTTAAAAAATACCCGTACAAAATTCAAAGATTTCACGAGTTAAAAGTCGGCGATTTTGAGAAGCGTCAAGAATTTGCTGCATGGGTTTTCCGGCAAATTGATATTGATGAAAACTGGCTGTCGAATGTTCTGTGGACAGATGAAGCTCACTTTTCTCTAAAGGGAGAATTTAACATTCAAAACAGCCACATTTAGGCAACAGAAAACCCTAGGATTTTTACAGAAATGCCACTTCATCAGCCCAGAGTTACAGTTTGGTGTGGGTTCACTTCTTCTTTTATTATTGGGCCATTTTTCTTTGAAGAAATAAATGGAAGAACTTTTAAAACCGTTTCTGTAACTCTGGTGAACGTTATGTTCAACTTTTGAGAGAAAAGGTTATCCCCATATTGCAGGACAGACAAGCACTGACCGAAATAACATTCATGCAAGATGGAGGACCTCCTCATATCTCCCGCGGTGCCAAACAATTGCTGAAGGATACGTTCGGTGAAGATCGTGTGATAAGTCGCCACTTTATACACCAGTGGCCTTCAAGATCACCAGACTTGACGCCTTGCGATTTTTGGATATGGGGGGGTACATTAAGTCGCGTGTTTATCGATGCCGGCCTACCACATTGGCCATGTTGAAGGCTTCTATCAGACGGCACGTTTCAGTGTGAACAGTAATTTTTGTTTGTTTGTCATTTGCTCACATCTTATATTATGTCGTGCAGACCAAAGTGTTACAACTTCTCGGATAACACTGTACACACAATTTTACCCCTTATGTTTAATTTATCGCTTTTCGCTCATTAAAAGAAATAGCATAAGGAATATTCTCTGTAACCCCCCACCTTTAGAAATTTTGGGCAAAAAAAAATAATACAAAATGATTTTACTACCACGTTTTTCATCGCAAAAGGTTGATTTAAAAATTATATTTATTTAAGGGGATACATTTTTTAAAATCGTGTACAGTATAATAAACAATGATAACATTTGACAAGCCCATAGGATATTTGGAATAAAGTACGACAAATGTATTTTGTCACACCCATCTATATTTCATTTGTTGGATCATTACAAATTTCCAGTTAAATAGTCGAGTGTCGCCAATTATTCCAGAAATTACACATTCCTTATAGCAAGAAATCCTATTAGTAGTACCATCATAATTTTTGGTACTATATTAACATTTCAAAAAATCGTGTATTGAATTCAGCTATGCTTTTCAAACATTCAATATATTTGACAAAACTCTATCAAAAATATAAATATTTTTTGCTACATGTTTTAATTTGCATATACCTATTTTACATATCTCAGATTGTATTTAAAAATCGTTAACCATTTCTTCAAACTTTTGGCGAAATGGTGCTTTATTAATTAACGATTTGATATTATTAGGATTCTTTCCTGGTATACAAAAAGGAAAAATACGTGTCGATCAGTTATATTTTTCAATTAATCAAACAATTTGGCCGCTGAATTTCTGATTCTGGTACAGCGCCATCTAGGGAATGAAATTGTAACTAAAATCAATTTCGAAATTTTCAATATTTGCCATAAAAAATCCCATTGCATTCTGAACACAATGGTGTTTACCGCATTGCTCTAGCGCAAATATTCGCGGAGTTATTAATTTTTAAAGTTGTGCGGGACTTTTGGATCACCCTGTATTTAAACTCTTTTGAAAAGAATAAAATGAATTTCTAAAAAAGTAAAGCAAATAATTATTGGCTTATATATTTTGGATTTTTAGGTTTATCAATAAAATTTCTTTAAGTCGATTTAAAATTTTTTTTTTTTTTTTAAGCAACGATTAGTTTATATTTATTCCGATAGATGGCAGTATCCAATTAATATAAGCAATATACGAATTTGCTGGAGGAGTAGTTAAAATTCTCGATTAGGTACCGCTCAACAAGAGCAACCTAGTTTATGATAATTGAAGCAGTGAATAATATATGAAGGTTATTCACACATTAAACAAAATGTTAACGTGGGATTCAATCCCAGTTCATGACTGTCGGGAATCGAGGGTGTTACCCACTCGTCCACCGACTTATAACCTGTTCATATTTTTCATTATAAACTAGCGGACGTACCCGGCTTCGCCCGGGTTTTACCCGAGTAAAGGTTTGTCTAACGAATCTCTCGATAAAGTGAACATTTTTTCCCGGTCCCTTGAAAAATACTCGATAAGTTGAATAAAATCAATATTAATTGGTTCCCTCGGTAATTGGAAGTTAAAGGAATAGTATCTTGCCTTGGAATTGTATCATTATTCTTGTATGGACGTACCCGGCTTCGCCCGGGTTTTACCCGAGTAAAGGTTTGTCTAACGAATCTCTCAATAAAGTGAACATTTTTTCCCGGTCCCTTGATAAATACTCGATAAGTTGAATAAAATCAATATTAATTGGTTCCCTCGGTAATTGGAAGTTAAAGGAATAGTATCTTGCCTTTGAATTGTATCATTATTCTTGTCTCAAATAAATTGCCGTGTCATCCTGAATTTTGTCTTTCCTAATTTTCTACATTACAAAATCATCGTATCATCATGATAATATTTAGAGCAGATTGTTGAATTATAACAGATAAATTAGAATATTTATCTTGATTATTTCTAGGCGAAAAGTTATTTCAAAAATTTTATTTGCTAGAAACCTTCCCAGTACTATACTAAATAACTTCCCAAAGTTTCATGGCGATCCAATGAGTGGTTTGGTCAGGCATAAAGGACAAACAAACAGACACACACACACACATACATTCATTTTTATATATATAGATAACATAAGCTAGGTGTTGTTCTTTTTGATCGGTACTTATTAAAGTTATATTGGAACAGAATATAAGCATATTTTTTCGTTATTAATAGCAGATGATTTTGTGCGATTTTCGCATCTTCAATTGGCTGTAAAAGGCCGATGTACGAAGGCAAGCTACTAGCAAGTTTTCTGCGTATCACTCTAAACCATAACAACTACAAATAACCATTATCATCATATAAGGCATGTGGAAAATTTGTAATTATAAAGAAAAATTATTATAGGGCTCCTCTCCCATCAAATTAAGCGTCAAAACTAGACGCCATCTATTGACCGTCGCCGCAACTAGCGGTCTCTGGTAGGTGACAAAGCCACAACACCAGCTTTGGCAAACTGAGAAGCATCCACCTAGAGACCATACTCGGGATTAGCCCGAAACAATGGTCTCCAGGTGGACGCTTCTCAGTTTGCCAAAGCTGGTGTTGTCATCGACCCGAGGCCGCTAGTTTGCGGCGACGGTCAATAGATTGACGCTTATTTTAACGGGAGAGGAGCCCTATGCTTCTATAGATCAATTTCCTTCCGGAAAAAATTTCCATGTATAAAGAAAAATTCGTTATAATTTTCAGCCGTAGATGGCACTAAGAGGAAGATAATAGTAGTTTGACATTGTTGCACAGACAAAAGTTACTACAGAGGGTGTTCACACTTATAGGAAACAAGTTTTATTATAAAATATTAAAAATTAACACCTTATTTGAAATTTTCCTAATGTTCTATTTGAAAGCCTTTTTGTTTATTTACAGAACGGCACCTGATTTTCCACGATAGCAGACACTTTCTGATCATGGTCATACTCAAAAGATCCCATTCTTCCTTTAGGACTTTCCAGAGCTAATCTTACCTATTTGGACATAATTGAAATATACAAACAAGATTATATCAACATTTCTAAAAAAAGGTATTTATAATATTGTAACATAGTATGTATTAATTTAATTTATGTAACATAGTATTTCTTAATTTTATTATTTTTTATTCAACAGAGTGGTCATTTTTATTTTCATATCTTGCGACTCTGTAAATTTCCCTCGTGGCTTATCTGTTGTTTACCTTTCTTAGTTTGTCCTTCCCTGAAATAAATTTTGTTTCCTCCTGAAGTTTTTGTCTTCCCTAATTTTCCACGTGGCATTTTGGTGGAGATGCTGGGTAATTTAGGGAAGACAAACTTGAACACCGCCGAGAAGACCTTGAAGCCATGGGTGCTGTGATCTGCATTTTCGGAGACTGGCTCCAGGATTCCACCACGTGCTAAAGCCAAGACTTCCCTCGAAGATGACGATGTCCCTATAGACGATACGACGACACAGCCGCTCTTCACGCCGCAAGAAAAAGGACGCAAAGGTACTAGGGACAAAGTTCCAAGACTTCGATGGAATCCTTGGCAGAAGCACGTCAAATCCACGTCAGTGTCTACAATAATTGCTAGCTGTGGGTCACAGCTCCCATAGGGAAGAAGCTATGTAACATAGTATGTATTAATTTAATTTATGTAACATAGTATTTCTTAATTTTATTATTTTTTATTCAACAGAGTGGTCATTTTTATTTTCATATCTTGCGACTCTGTAAATTTCCCTCGTGGCTTATCTGTTGTTTACCTTTCTTAGTTTGTCCTTCCCTGAAATAAATTTTGTTTCCTCCTGAAGTTTTTGTCTTCCCTAATTTTCCACGTGGCAATATTATTCACGACAAAAATATCAAGTTTTTATTCAAAGCACCTACGGAGAAATGGACAAAAGATTATCACCCTATATCTGTGAGAACTCCTGCAACTGTCAAAAAAGTTAAAAAATATATTACAAAATAAAATCCTATGCCACAAAGAGATATAGCCAAATTAATAGGAACATCAGTGTCAACAATAAATAAAATAAAGATTTAGGCCTAAAAGCTACAAAAAACATGCAGTTCACAAATTGTTTCAGAGCCATATTCGTCAGCGACACACTATCAGCAGATATTTTTATGAAAATTTCTTGGCTGCTGATAGATGGAAATGTATTGTTACATATGACGAAGCATGGGTATATTTAACCGATTGCGACAGAAAAAGAGCTATATACTATCAAAAAAGGGTGGAAAAATCTAGGCCAATTTGGTTGAAGGAATGGGCCGAAAGTTACCCCAAAGGATTTATGGTGGCATGCGGAATATCATATGAAGGAAAATTAAAAATAAGAAAATGGCGTTCCAATGAGTGGTTTGGTCAGGCATAAAGGACAGACAGACACACATACATTCATTTTTATATATATAGATAAATCACAATCGGTCTCTGTCAAACGGTGGAAGATCACAATCTCAACACTTCAATATGTCTTAGATTGATCCTATGTTTTTTTTTTTTCCTTTATTCAAGGTCACTCCACCTTGTTAGCTGGAGAGATTTCGTCTTTATCACAGAGGTTTCTACAACAAAGAGAGTCCTAACTTTTTTTGTCCATTCAAGAATGAGAGCTCGATAGCTCGCCGTAATAGTTAATAAAATACTCTTATTGTGAGAAATGATTTACTTTTAGAACTATAGTAGAACACCTCTCTAAAGGACAACACCTAATTGCAGAGCCAAGGATCCTCAAGGACTATATACCTCTGAGGATAAACAAGTTCCAGAAGTACCGGCTACAAAGAAAAATGAGAAAAATAAGTTTAGCACTGGCATCAAACTTGATCAGAACGCCACTTGGCTACCAGTTCCCTCGAAAAAGAAGAACTCGTTTGCCCACGTGGACCATGAAGAGGATAATCTGGGATTTCAAGTACTTCCCCCTGAACGCTTGGTCAAATACAACTATGTTCAATATATCAAAACATGCGACTATTCCGATATTGCCGGGTTTGACACACCTGGGGCCTGTTACTCGATTCTTGGTAGCGCCTACAGCTCGATAGCTCGCCCTAATCTATATATATAAAATTGAATGTCTGTCTGTCTGTCTGTTTGTCTGTGGTCTGTGTGTACTCTATAGATTCAAAAACCGTACATCCAATCGCCGTGAAATTTTGGAATATTATTAGGCATATCCCCGGAAAGGTTTACGAAAAATAATATCTTGAATATCTTTAATATCCTTAGAGTTATTTGCAGATTTGTAGCTTTAACTCGCAAGCGTTGAGACGAAGATAGGCTTAAGTTTGCTACTCCTGATGACCTTGGGTCTGCCCCACCCCGTGAGAGAATGAATTCGCCCGGCCGACAGTCCAAGTACCCACCGACCAATCAGGGCAGAGTTGGTGACACAGCTATGCCAAGTAGACAAGAAAAAAAGCCTCGCGGGAGCTTGCCCAAGATGACCTCCGGGAACTTCGTCCATCTTCCATAAACGACCATGAATTTATTCAACCATATCGAGTATTTTTCAAGGGACCGGGAAAGAATGTTCACTAGATAAAACGATGATTTTGTAATGTAGAAAATTAGGAAAGACAAAATTCAGAATGACACGGCACACAGGGACCGGGAAAAAATGATCACTTTATCAGTTTCAAATTATCAAAATATATCTATTTCTTTTTATAAGTTTATAGAGAATTGTTTTAACAAATGTTCGTTAGACAGACCTTTACTCGGGTACCGATTAATATTGATTTTATTCAACTTATCGAGTATTTTCAAGGGACCGGGAAAAAATGTTCACTTTATCGAGAGATTCGTTAGACAAACCTTTACTCGGGTAAAACACGGGCGAAGCCGGGTACATCCGCTAGTAGTTAATAAAATACTCTTATTACGAGAAAAGATTTATTTTTAGATATATAGTAGAACACCTCTCTAAAGGACAACACTTAATTGCAGAACCAAAATGTCCTTTAGGGAGAGGTGTCTTCTTACCGCAGAGTTTCTAAATAGTAAAAATGGTAATTTTGCAAATTAAAACTGTCCTTTATAGAGAGTCCTCTTATGGAGATTCTACTGTATATATATTAATATTAGAGTTCTAAAGTCTGGTAGATTAAATTGGCGAAACCGCTGGGAGGGTTCACCACTGATGAGTCAAGTCCTCCCAATATTTTTTTCATCGCAGTAAGGACAGTTGTTGTCGTGTCCAAGTAAAGACAGTAGAAGTGTGATTTATTTGAGAAAAGAAACATTCGCGTCTTAATGTCTTCTTTCTTTCTTTATTAAGAAGAGCTTAAATTAATCATTTAAAAAACACACACATAGATGTCATAATTTGTAAATAGCTGTATGCAACCCCGACCCAATATGTATGCAATGTATGTTTCAAAGACTTAATAAAGAATAAGATAACTGGAGGTTAGAACGCCTTAGAGAAACGAGGCCTAGAAAACAGGCTTAGAAGTCAGCAGCACCATTAGCAAAATTACAGCCGATTTTATGATCGCGGAAATAATAAAAGTTGAGTTCAACGACACAGTATTTCCTGGTCGTGTCAGAACAAGTCCAAAAGACAAAGAAATGAGCAAGGACCAATGAGGGAACACCTTCCCAAAGGTCAACCAATAGAAAAAGGCCACGTCCCAGCTTTCTACCAATAGGAAAGGAGATAGGTTTTGGTGTTAAATCGAGAAGCAAGGATTGTCAGTTGTTCACTCGCTCCCACCGAGACAGCACCTAGAGTCTTCGACTCGCTCCCACCGAGGTAACATCTGCTCTCGAGACCTCCCCCGTTCATCCCATAGCTAAGTCAATCACCGCCATGTGAATCAATAGGCCACTAATCAAATCCGCTCCACCTTCTCAAGCCTTTCTTTCCTCCGACCAGTTGCCTTTTATTTTCAACCCATCAAGTGTCCTGGCTTATTTCCCTTGTGTGTAAACCTTTCTTACTCAGCCACCACGACTGCGCCACCACTTCAACAATCACCAACACCAAGAGTAAGGTTTCCCAGCATAGCATATTACGATATAGATATATATAAAGTAGTGTTATATCTATAATATATGAAAATTGGTATAAGGAGTAAAGAGTTAGTGGCAAAAAGAAAGTAGATAAATATAATATTCTAAGGTATCAAAAAGGTTTTGTATTTTATGTAACAACATAGGACTATAACAAGTTCACGCTGTAGCTTCGGCAGTTACGCGTCATATGAGCGGAACATGGGGGGGAAATATTAAAAAAAGGGGAAGAATTGAAAGTATTAAGATAAGAAAAAGACAGTGACCATGTTAACCTTTTATCAAACTTTTAAAATTGGAGTCAATATGTTTTGTGTTAATGGAAACTATAATGGTTCAACCGGGAATGGATATAGGTATATACTGTAGGTAGACCTCTACTTTAATATTTGAAGGCCAAAGTAATTTTATGGAATGTATAGATTGTTAAATAATTGTAAAGGATTTAAACGATATATATCAATCGAAATAATTGCATGGTTTATTCATTAAATAAATAACAGCTAATTAATATATATCGTTTAAATTAATATATAACCGCCAAAATTTTAACCGATTTCTTGTTATCCCCGACAACTTTCTACCGCCATTATCAAAAGAATCGTAACCATAATAAAGATGGCTGTAAATCTCCGAAACGTTGGGATAACAAGAAATCAAATTTGGTGGCAATTTTTAATCGTTCTACACAAGAAACTAACAAATGTTTTTTATAAAAATAACAAAATTTTATTAGTTGCCGTGATATATCATGGAGTTTTTTAACAGTTATTTATGTTCACTCTTTCAGTACAATAATGATTACTTTATTTACATAGATATCGTTAGCGTTCAAGTTAAGAATTCTTCATATAATGGCTATTTACAATTTACTTTTGTTCAAAATGATTTTTTTATATGTTTATATTACAAACGTATATATTACACAAAAATATGTCTCTGGTTATCAGGAAGATCAGATATAGAGACTTTCTAAGGCGCTACCAAGAATCTGGTGACATGTTACAGCTGTGTCAAACCCGGCAACATCGAAATAGTCGCATGTTTTGATATATCGAACATAGTTGTATTTGACCAAGCGTTCAGGGGAAAGTACTTCAGGTCCCAGATTTTCCTCTTTATGGTCCACGTGGGCAAACGAGTTCTTCTTTTTCGAGGGAACTGGTAGCCAAGTGGCGTTCTGATCAAATTTGATGCCAGTGCTAAACTTCTTTTTCTCTTTTTTCTTTGTAGCCGGTACTTCTGGAACTTGTTTATCCTCAGAGGTATAGTCCTTGAGGATCATATTCAGATTTTTTGTGGAATACATCATGTTGGAGATAAAATCCTTCTTCTTCTTTAATCTTGTTTTTAAAGTTTCTTGGTTTTCTCTATCAATCTCTTGTTGCCTCTTATCCTTAGCTTGTTGTTCTTCTTTCAGACGGTCTTTAAGCATCTGCTCTTCATTACTTATTCGGCCGACATTCTTTAAAATAACGTTTTTGTTCTTTCTCTTGTACTGTTCAACCTTACACTTAGTGGCCTCCAAGTCAATGTTGTTTACGAGGTTGTAAACTATGGTTTCGAATTCCTCGAGGTAGTCGTTATATTCACGCTCGCTGGGAAAATCTTCCTCGAATCGGTTGTAGATCTTGGAGAGCTTCTTCCGAATGGAGATATCTCTCTCTACATAGGGGTCATCGAATAATTGAGGGCGGAAATTGTTCTTTTTCAGCTCAAGACCGCACTGGGGGCAGGGCTTTGGGCCTCTGTAGAAAATTATATTGACACAGCCCTCACAAATGGGATGGCCACATTCATTTACCAGCATTAACATGGATGGCTTCATAACTTTGGTCGTTTTACATTGAAAACATGCTTGCTGATCTTCCTTTTGCTCTTTCCTTTCTCTATCACTTTCAATTCTCCATTTTTTAACAGCTGGTTTATATGAATTATCTAGACTCCTCTTCATTTTTATTACTTGATTCAGGTATCAATTATTTTATATATTTTTTTTAGGTGTCTATCTACAATTATATCAATTAAAGCGTTTCAGAGAGTTAAAACAGAAGGTTAAATTTTATGATGAGAATACCAATTATAATCTGTTTTTTTTTTTTTTTAATAATATATATATTTTTAAAATAAATTATATTTGACTAAATTTAATATTTTTATCTCAATAAAGCGCACAGCGGTAAAAAAAAAAGTATTTGGGAGACCATATTTTTTACTAATATATTTTTAACTCTAAAAAAATTCTATTCTTTTTTTTTTTTTTTTTTACACTTTAACTCTATACTCAATTTTAAATTAATGAGAAAACTGATTATCACATAAAATAATGGATCCAAGTAAATTTTTTGATTCATTTCATATTATTAATAAGGCGATCTAGCACCCTCTTTAAAAAAAAATAAAATAAATAAAGCCATATGAAAGAGCATTATATACCAGTTTTGTTCTTTCAGCATTTTCCCAACTTGCTCATTCGCGATGATAATGCCGTTATTTGAAATATTTTAAAATAGGGTTATATGTTTTAAATAATAGAACAATGACTATATTTGATCAAAATACTCGATGTACAGTTAAACCTGTCTATAGCGCTCCCTCTAAATAGCGCCTTCCTCTCTATAGCGCCCGATTTTAAATACGTAGTACGATGCGATTTACATTAAAAGTGACCTGTCTATAGCACCCCCTCTCTATAACACCCTTATTTGGTGAGTCCCAAGAGGTATTACTAGCCGAATGACAGCGAACTGGTTATCCCCGCGTGAATTTTACGAGTGTTTTAATAAATTGTGTTTATTATAACTGTATATATTTTTATCACTCTAACGTGAAATCATTTGAAAATTTGAAAATGGATAGTATAATAATGGTATATTAATTGGAATCTCCTCAAAACTACAAAAAAAAAAAAAAACGTCGGTGGACGAGTGAGTAAAACCTCGATTCCCGACAGTCATGAACCGGGATTGAATCCTGCGTTGACATTTTGTTTAATATGTGAATAACCATCACATATTATTCATTGTTTCAATTATTATAAACAAGGTTGCTCTTGTTGAGCTAGTAAAATGATTTTGGAACCGAACTCAAAACTACTAATTAGAGTAATCTTTTTTTTCCATTATTATTATCACACACATACACACCTTAAATCAGACGCGATATTCCCACAAGGGATGATTGCGTCAAGCAACAACACTGAATTCAAAGAACTATTTTACATAAACAATTGGTGAATAACAAGGTTTGAGTAGAATCTATATATATAAAAATGAATGTATGTGTGTGTGTCTGTTTGTCCTTTATGCCTGACCAAACCACTCATTGGAACGCCATGAAACTTTGGGAAGTTATTTAGTATAGTACTGGGAAGGTTTCTAGCAAATAAAATTTTTGAAAAAACTTTTCGCCTTAAAATAATCAAGATAAATATTCTAATTTATCTGTTATAATTCAACAATCTGCTCTAAATATTATCATGATGATACGATGATTTTGTAATGTAGAAAATTAGGAAAGACAAAATTCAGGATGACACGGCAATTTATTTGAGACAAGAATAATAATACAATTCCAAAGCAAAGATAATATTCCTTTAACTTCCAATTACCGAGGGAACCAATTAATATTGATTTTATTCAACTTATCGAGTATTTTTCAAGGGACCGGGAAAAAATGTTCACTAGATAAAACGATTATTTTGTAATGTAGAAAATTAGGAAAGACAACATTCAGGATGACACGGACAGGGACCGGGAAAAAATGTTCACTTTATCGAGAGATTCAAATTTACGATTTTCAAATTATCAAAATATATCTATTATTTTTTTTTATAAGTTTATAGAGAATTGTTTTAACAAATGTTCGTTAGACAAACCTTTACTCGGGTAAAACCCGGGCGAAGCCTGGTACGTCCGCTAGTTTTAAATAAAAAAAGAAGGTAAAAGGACATTCAAATCATGCTTGATTTTACATTTAACCTAGGAACAACCAACGATCACTTGTGATAAAATAATAATAAATAATATATATTTGTTAAAGATGTCGTATCTTTATACATATAATAAGTCAGTGGACAAGTGGGTAACACCCTCGATTCCTGACAGCGCCATGAACCGAGATTGAATCCCACGTTAACATTTTGTTTAATATGTGAATAACCTTCACATATTATTCATTGTTTCAATTATCATGAACTAGGTTGCTCTTGCTGAACGGTACCTATTAATGTTATTTTGAACCGGCGGGTATCTTTATACGGTTTCTATTTTACATTTTAATCTATATTCAATATATCGTATTTAATATCGTTACAGCCTTTAGATAGAACTGATATAGGCTTAGCAAAATACGATGTTTCTTTTTAAGGATTTCTAGTTGTTTTTGTACTCACGTATGTTGTAGTTACGAGGACATCCCTTTAGATAAAAACAAATATATATTTATTTAAGGAACGACTTGTTCCAATACAAATATTGTTAAAACAAGCTAGCGATAAAACATAACAGAAAGGTTGAAGGTAGAAGTTGGAAGTGACGTCAGCATCGATGATGATAAAAGTCAAAGTTTGCGTAACAAGAACTATATCGCGCTATATGTATTACATATTTATTATGGCTCAAATGTTTACAGTGTTGACGGATATTCACATGTTTATTACATTCTGATTATTACTATATACAACAAAAGAGAGAGAGAGCAATATTCTCCCTCAAATATTCACTAAGGGAGAAGCCGACGAAAAGCTGGATCATTTTGAGTCAGTATATAATAATTATTATAATTGTATATCTCCATAATATGCAAAATGGTTTGTTATTTGTCTAATTTTAATCTTTGAATATAGCTTATATGTTAATCGATATATTCAGCTACATGCATGCAAATTTTTTTCCAATGGTTTATTCAGTGGTTTTTGGGGTAGAAAAGAGTAACACACATCAATTTATCTTGACATGTAAGTAGAAAGTGAATATTTGCCCGAAAATATTGTTTTAACATTTGTTCGTTAGGCAAACTTTCACTCTTGATAAAAACCCTGAAAAGTCGGGTACATTCGCTAGTAGATAAAAAGACGACCAACGACATCAATGATGGTACACTCCATGAGTGTAAATGAGATGTGAATCTATACATATGTATATGTACATTTGTATATACAGTTAAACCTGTCTATAGCGCCCCCTCTTGGGGCTCATCAAAATAGGGTGCTATAGAGAGGGGGTGCTATAGACAGGTCACTTTTAATGTAAATATCGCATCGTATTTAAAGTCGCTATAGAGAGGGAGGCGCTATTTAGAGGGGACACTATAGACAGGTTTAAATGCATATATATTTTTTGTAAATATAATGACTTGAGGTCACACTTCTTAAGCGGCAATAAAGTTACTGCAAGGGAAGCTACAATTTATTTTTATAAATAGTTACTGTGAAGAAAAGGCTGGTAAACGTTTCACAAAACGCGATGCGAAAGTCGGTATAATAATTCGCAGTAATGATTCGTTGGAAGGTTGTTTCAAGGATTTTAGTGATCTGAATAACAAACGAATCATTACTGCGAATTCTTATACCGAATTTTGCATCACGTTTTGTAAAACACGTTTATCAACCTTTTTTTTTTTCACACATTTGCTAAGTTTCAAAGATATCTTAAATAAAGATATTTGGTTTAATATATATATATTTTTTTGCATTAAAATTTATAAATAAATATATTTAATCCTGGGTAGTTGGTAACTTCTGTACGCTTCAGGAACTTGGGAGTTAAAAAAAAAAATACATTTAACCCTTTTGGAAAACAAATATATTTAACTATTATCATTTTTCTATTACAGTAGAACTTGGATAATTCGAACTTCTTTAATTCGAAAACCTCTTTAATTCGAATATTTATCTTGGTCCCTAGAATTTGAAATAAATAAAATTTCCGTTTTTAATTCGAATTTTTGGATAATTCGAATTTTTTTATGGTCCCTTGGGGTTCGAATTATCCAAGTTCGACTGTATATATTTTAAATAAATTCTTTTAATATTCCTAGTAGTCCTAAATAACGACGTTTTTTTTATATTTATTTATCAATTAAAAAAGCATCGGTATTGTTCTATTGAAAATGACCAGATAATGATGATAAATACAATTTCAACACAAGGCGCGCCATCTATCTACAAGAAATGATACCATTTCTCCCTCAGCGCTATATATTTTTTCTTTTATAATAAAAAACACACATTCCTGCTGTCTTTATTCCAATTTAAAATATATTTGGAAGGGCTTTTGGTTTCATTTATTTTACCTATTTACATATTGTACATACTTGAGTTGAAATTATGCTTTTAAATGGCCTTTACTGAATTGTTTGCGGAAGAGCAATGCTCGATGTATATACAGTAAAACTTGGAAAATTAAAACATCTTTAATTCAAATATTTATCTTGGTCCCTAGAATTTCCTATAAATAGAATTTCAATTTTTAATTCGATTTTTTTGGTATCTTGGACTTTTAATTATCCAATTTCGACTGTATATGGAAAATGTATTTGTGCTTTACAAGGGTGTTCATTCATGGGCACCTATATTAAATTATATATAAGTCTCTCATGAGCAACCACCCTTGTAAGATACGAATGCAATTCCATTGTAAGCCTACTATAACAGTTAATTAGTTAACGAGTTGGTTAGAACATCACAATTCTAACTCCATAATATAATATAAACCGATAAATCATAATTTGGATGGGGGTAGGTGGAAGACTGGTTAAACCGTTTGGTTTTCGACCACTACGACCCGGGTTCGATTCCCGCATTGGACACTTTTTTCTGTTTAAAAAATAATAATAATAAATAAATAAAATGCTCCAATGGCCCCCGATTCTTGCAAAAGTTCAACACCACCAGCGAGTGCAAGTAACCAAACGGGGCTCTGGCACATTTGTAAGTGCAAAGTCAAACTGCTTTTCACATGTGTAGACATGTGGTGCGCTTACAGTAAAAAGCAATCGCTAACTACCCACCATGATTATCATGGCCTGTACCACGTGTACTAGGGATAAGCAAAAAAAAAAAAAAAAACAATTTGGATTATAGATAATAATACAAGAAAAATAAGACCTAATCCAAATAATTTAATAGTGTGTGACATTTTGGCAACAGCATTGTCACCATCATCAGACAAAATAATAATAAAACAAAAGATTTTATTCTTTTGTCTGATGATGGTGACAATGCTGTTGCCGAAAGGTATCTCCTGATCGTGCAGCTAAAAGTTGTTGATGGCTTTCTGACAGATGACATCAGCAACTTTCAGTTGTACAATAAGGAGATTCCTTTCCCTTAATTTATCTACCTGATCCCAGTACAATTTTGTTCTATTTTTCATACACCATAATGTTTATATGATTTTATTCATATTGTTGTTGTCGTGTCCAATGAAGAGCCTCAGATGTCTCCATACATCTCTATTACAGCAGCTGCAGTTTTCTCTATCTTGGGTGTGTAAAGCTGCTGTTCTGGGTCCATGTCAAATTTCTGTTGTTGTTGTGTCCAATAAGGATCCTCAGATGTCTCCATACATCTCTATCACAGCAGCAGCAATGTCCACTATCTTGGGTGTGTAAAGCTGCTGTTCTGGGTCCATGTCAATTTTCTGCTGTTGTTGTTGTGTCCAATGAAGAGTCTCATTTATCTCCATACAGCTCTATCACATCAGTTACAATGTCCACTATCTTAGGTGTGTAAAGCTGCTGTTCTGGGTCCATGTCAATGTTGATATTGTTGTCATGTCCAAGTTGTTGAAGATCCTCAGATGTCTCCATGCATCTCTATCACAGCAATGTCCACTATCTTGCTCTTCATTGGAAAATGGGTGCCGTTGCCACGTTAGTCACCTTGGAAACGAACCAGAATTTGGTCAAATATTCCAAGGGTCCAGAGGGGACCGCAAGGGAGGTGTGGTTGGACTTCTCCCCCCCCCTCATTTTTTTCATGCTCTGATTGAATGCTAATTGAAATGTGACATCAGCACAAATAGTTAAATAATTTTATCTTCAAATTTTTTTTTAAATAATTATCCTTACATGGTACAGGCCATGGTAATTATGGTGGGTAGAAGTTGGTGATTGATTTTACTGTAAATTGCACCACATGTCTACACATGTGAAAAGCGCAGTTTGACTTTTGCACTTACAAATGTGTCAGAGTCCTGTTTAGTTACTTGCACTCACTGGTGGGGTTGGATTTTTACAAGAATCAGGACCCATTGGGGCAAAATTTTTAATTAGAAAAAAAGTGCCCATTGCAGGATTTGATCCCAGGTTGTAAAGGTTTAGACTACTCATCCACTGAACACCTTTATCCTTGTTATGTACTCTTCTACCTAATATTCACACACACACACACACACACACAAAAGCCTTTATTAAGACACACAGGTCTTACAGAGGATTCTCCTTGGGGTTACAAAACGGAGAAACCTATGAAAGTGGGAAATAAAAAATGGAGAAAGATTATATACATTTGGTAAATATATACAGATTATAAGAAAGAATAAAAATAAGAAGAATAAAAAAAAAAAAAAATCAAAAAAAGAAAAAAAAAAAAATTTTTGGAAATATGGATGGGAGAAGTGTTCTACCTAATATTCAATAACCTTAGGTAGTGTAGTTTTTCATTAAAAGATATTGTATGTTACTGAAATATATTTGCATATTATTTTATTATTACAGAATTATCATAAGAACTAAAAACATGAATATCTCGCGCTATATTCAATTACATCACGCAACAACAACTAAGTCCTTGGTCAAAACCATATATACATATTATATATTACAATCCTTAAAATAACTTTCTGAAAAAAATAGAAACCAATCAAATTTATTTTTATTAGCTCTACCAGTGCTGCCCCAAGTGGTAAAATAACAGAAATACAGAAGGTAATAAGACCAAATAAATAAATAGTGTGTGACATTTCAGTAACAGTGTTGTACTGAATGTATTCAATTCAGTAGTTTAAATAGTTCATTCAGTACTTTTGTCTGAAGATGGTAACAACGCTGAAACGTCACACACTATTTATTTATTTAATCTTATTACCTTGTGAAAAAAATAGTAAAAATGTGATATTGTACTGGGATAAGGTGCATAAATTAAGAAAAAGGCATCTCCTTATCGGGCAACTGAAAGTTGCTGATGGTTTGCGCCATGTATCGGAATAAATATCAACTATTCTCGTTGATTTTTAATTATTCCAGAATTGGCCAAATACCCATTCTTGATTAATCAAGAAAAGCTAACCACGGACGCGTTTCAGGCTGTTGGCCATTTTCTTAATTTATTACCTTGTGTTTATAATCCAAATTGTGTTTTATCAGAAATACAGAAAACTGTCAATCTATTAAAATAACTATCACAAAGCAATAACGTGCCATCAATACATATAAAATGAAAGGTTTAAAAGCATGAATGTTTCTTTTATACATAATACAAACTTCTACTGTCCTTACTGCGATGAAAAATATATTGGGAGGGCTTGGCTCATCAGTGGTGAACCCTCCCAGTGGTTTCGCCAATTTAATCTACCAGGCCGCTTCTCAAAGCTCTAATAATGTATTGGACGATTTTGCTTATATACGCAGCACTGAAATCTTCCAATACAGTATTAGAGCTTTGAGAAGCGGTCTGGTGGATTAAATTGGCGAAACCGCTGGGAGGGTTCACCACTGATGAGCCAAGCCCTCCCAATATATTTTTCATCGCAGTAAGGACAGTAGAAGTTTGTATTATGTATAAAAGAAACATTCGCGCTTTTAAACCTTTCATTTTATATGTATAGATGGCACGTTATTGCTAGAGTCATCCACATATCTTCTAAAATAGTAAATATCCTTTTTAAGAGAATTCAGAGCCTTAATTTCTAATTGGCCTATAGTGATGCAAGCTGCATTTGGGGATAATGGACTTCCCATTGTTGCACCTTTCATTTGGGAAGTGCAGTTGCAAGTCAACAATGGGAAGTCCATTATCCCCAAATGCAGCTTGCATCACTATAGGCCAATTAGAAATTAAGGCTCTGAATTCTCTTAAAAATGATATTTACTATTTTAGAAGATATGTGGATGACTCTATTTTAATTATTAATCAGGGAAATGAACAAAGAATATTGGATACCTTCAACAACCTATGTCCTGACATCCATTATTCTATGGAAGTAGATAAAAATAGATCAATTTCCTGGACACGAAATTAACATACAGTAATAATATTATTGCCAACTCTTATCTACAAAAAACCGACACATACAGGAACTTATTGGAACTATAGTTCACAGCACCATTTTAGTCAAAGGTGGGATTGGTCAAAACTCTTATATATAGGACTTTTGCACTCATCGATGATGTGGTTAAGAGAAATGAAGAGGTTAGCAGCATCAAGGAGGACCTAATCAAGGAAGATTTTCCTATTAAATTGATAGACAAAATAATAGAAGATATGAATGAAAAGTATGAAAATAATACTTTGATTCAGAATCTTAAGTGCAAAAACCAAGAAACCAGATTTATAACACTGCCATATATAAACCAAAGGTTTGCAAGAAATTTCACCAATATATTAAAAAAATATGAAAAAATAAAAATTGCATGGAAACCATGTAATACTATCTCACAATACCTAAACAAGCACAAGAACACCCAATTAACAGAAAGAGCAGGTTTGATCTATGAAGTTAAGTGTGATCAAAGCTATGTGGGACAGACATCCAGAACATTAAAAGAAAGGATGCAAAACCATAAATATGTTCTGAAGTGGGATAGAATTCAAAATTCTACTCTTGTAGAACACAGAAGGGACACAGGACAATAAATTCAACTTACAAAACCCAAGAACACTGGATTATGAAAAAAAATTATTACAAAAGACAGTTCAAAGAAGCCTTTTTTCATCCAAAAGACATGTGCTTCAATTAATAGAATGGAAGAAAGGGGAAATATAAATGATATTTACAGATATGCCTTTAATTATATTTGAAAAAAAAAATCCACTTTTAATTCTAAGAAGAATATTTCAAAATGCTAATAATGAAGAGAAAAAGTTTTCTTTATTAAAATGTATAGGTACGATAGGGTACCTGTAGAAGGGCTTGGAGCCCGAAAGCTTGTAACCTATACATTTTAATAAAGAAAACTTTTTCTCTTCATTATTAGCATTTTATAAGCCATTAAAGAGAAATTTTGTGATTTTCGTTAAGAATATTTCAAGTTGACTTAAAAAACTATTTTCCTTATCTGTTATCTTGTTTAAACACTTGATAACAGGACTATATAAGAACTTGCTGTAATATTTTTTCTCATTTATAATGATGACATCTTTAAATCCTGATTTCATTCATTTTTTCTCATTTATTCTTTTGTCTGATGATGGTGACAATGTTGTTGCCGAAACGTCACACACTAATAAATTATTTGGATTAGGTCTTATTTTCTTTTATTATAATCTATATCCAAATTGTGCTTTATCAAGACCAATACAAGAAAATAATACCTTTTTTTTTTTAAATTATCCCTAGTACACGTGGTACAGGCCATGATAATCATGGTGGGTAGTTAGCGACTGCTTTTACTCTAAGCGCACCACATGTGTAGACATGTGAAAAGCAGAGAACCCTTTGAAACAAAAGATTCTTTTGTCTGATGATGGTGACAATTCTGTTGCCAAAATGTCGCACACTTATTAAATTATTTGGATTAGGTCTTATTTTCTTGTATTATAATCTATAATCCAAATTGTGCTTTATTAAGGTAATAAGACCAAATAAATAAATAATGTATGATGTTTCGGTAATTTACTCATATCTAGATGCAGAGCCAATGTCCCCTCTTATCAAAGAGCAGCTAATTGACATAAAATGGTCATTTTGACTTGATGAAAACTGTCCTTTGTTATAGAGATCTCTGCTAGCCTAAATAAACATTGTTTCTATAGAGTTGATTAGTCTTGATTGAGAAGGGAAAAAATGTCTATTTGAACATCAGGTGATTTTTACTTATAATCCAAATGGTATCAACATAAGGTAATATGACCAAATCCAAATAAATAACAGTGTTGTTACAGAAATGTCACACACTATTTATTTGGTCTTATTACCTTGTGTTTATAATCTACAAATCGATAAGGCACAATTTGGATTATAGATTATAAAAACAAGGTAATAAGACCAAATCCAAATAAATAAATAGTGTGTGACATTTCGGTAACAATGCTGTTACCGAAACGTCACACACTATTTATTTATTTGGATTTGGTCTTATTACCTTGTTTTTATAATCTACAAATCCAAATTGTACCCTATCATTATTACCCAACATGATTATCATGGCCTGTATGCCATGTGTGTGTATTATATAGAAATAATAATAAATGATATCTATTATTCAACACAAGGTAATAAGACGAAATCCAAATAAATAGTATGTGACATTTCAGTAACAGCGTTGTTACCATGTTAGCAAAATGTCACACACTATTTATTAGGATTTGGTCTTATTACCTTGTGTTTATAATGTTTATAATACTAGCGGACGTACCCAGCTTCGCCCGGGTTTTACCCGAGTAAAGGTTTTTCTAACGAATCTCTCGATAAAGTGAACATTTTTTTCCCGGTCCCTTGAAAAATACACGATAAGTTGAATAAAATCAATATTAATTGGTTCCCTCGGTAATTGGAAGTTAAAGGAATAGTATCTTGCCTATGAATTGTATCATTATTCTTGTCTCAAATAAATTGCCGTGTCATCCTGAATTTTGTCTTTCCTAATTTTCTACATTACAAAATCATCGTATCATCATGATAATATTTAGAGCAGATTGTTGAATTATAACAGATAAATTAGAATATTTATCTTGATTATTTTAAAGCGAAAAGTTATTTCAAAAATTTTATTTGCTAGAAACCTTCCCAGTACTATACTAAATAACTTCCCAAAGTTTCATGGCGTTCCAATGAGTGGTTTGGTCAGGCATAAAGGACACACACACACACATACATTCATTTTTATATATAAAGATTGAAATTGCTGCTAGTTAATGAGAATCATGACACTGTGGATGTTTATTTGTGAACCAATGTTTACAATTAAACACAAGGTAATAAGACAAAATAAATAGTGTGACATTTTGGTAACAGTGTTGTTACCATCTTCAGACAAAAGTACTGGAGATTCGATCCCGGTTCGTGGCTATGTTAAATCAATGGTTTATATCACTGTCCACCGACTGAAGATGGTAACAACGCTGTTACCGAAATGTCACACACTATTTATTTAGATTTGGTCTTATTACCTTGTTATCTTAATACCTTATAATCCAAATTGTGTCTTATCATTAATGTGTACAATTTCAGTGAGCATATACAGTTAAACCTGTCTATAGCGCCCCCTCTTGGGACTCACCAAAATAGGGTGTAATAGAGAAGGGGTGTTATAGACAGGTCACTTTTAATGTAAATCGCATCATACTACGTATTTAAAAACTGGCGCTATAGAGAGGGAGGCGCTATAGACAGGTTTAACTCTATATATTTGTATAAATGGACACAAATAAAGCATAAAAAACTGAAGAATGACACAAAAAATGTATATTTTAATTATTCTAACTGAGTTACTAATTGAACAATGATTGAAGAAGCAGGTATCAAGCCCATACCCTTAGTCCACCGTCAATTCTGATATTTTCTCCATTCATCATTGGATTCTCCATTAGGAATTGTACCATGTGAGCAAATTCCTCTGGTTTTCCAAACCTCTGTGGAAATGGAACAGTTTTGTGTAAGAATTTTTGTATTTTTTCTGGTAGTGCCAATATTAATGGTGTTTCAAATAATCCTGGTGCAATTGTACAGCATCGAATTCCTTGTTTTGCTAAATCTCTTGCTAAAGGTAATGTTGTACTTAAAATACCACCTTGACTAGCAGAATATGCCACTTGTCCTAATTGACCTTCATAAGCTGTAGAACTGGATGTATTTATCAAAATACCTCTTTGTCCATCCTCGTCTGCTTCATTTTTTCCTATTAAAGAAAGTGCTAGTCTATTAACATTGAGTGTACCAACTAAATTGACATTTACTGTATTCTGTATATCTTCTAATTTGTGTGGTAAATCTTTATTGAAATTAAAAATTGAGAAAGCGCATGATAAACCTGCACAATTGACCACTGCATTTAATTTTCCATATTTATCTTTGATGGTATCGATTGTTTTTTGAACCTCTTCTTCAGATCTTACATCTGCTGGAACAAAAAGGCAATCTTCTCCAATTTCGTTTGCAACTTCTTGGCCTCTTGATGTTGGTAGATCACATATAACGGCTCTACCTCCATTTTGTACAAGTCTTTCAACTGTTGCTTTTCCTAAGCCAGAAGCTCCTCCAGTTACGAGCGTTACTAATCCTGAAAGCGAACGTATTCTTGACATTTTAAGAAAAATTTTCAATTTAATTAGTTCTATTTAATCTATTCTTACTAAAGGCAAAATGTAATTAGCAGGGGCAAAAAACGTGACTTTTGTAAACAAAAATAATATTTTTAATATCGTGGTCAAATCTTTATATATAAATATTTTAATCATTGAGAGTGGAAATTCTTTGAAATAAATAAATATTTATATTATAAAATATTTTGAAAATAGAGCAATCCATACTTAATTCATTAGATAATAAAGGCATATATTGGATTTAATAAAATATTTATTTTGCCAATATTTCGGCTGGCCGAACGCCAACCTTTATTGAGGCATTACATTTTTGTATACAATTTTATTTTATTAAATCCAATATATGCCTTTTATTATCTAATTATAAAATATATATTATACTTTTATATATGGAGTAATTTAGCTGATTACAATAACAATCTTGGTAGTTAATACAACGCTAAATAAACCTTTTGAATATGCATGTGGTCAAGCAGATTCACCAGTATTACAATGTATTTCCCTATCTAAAAGGGCAGATGAATTACATATGGTAAATTGATGAAGTGAAGAAATTGAAGGTTTTCAACTTTTAATTAGACAATTTATATTTAAACATTTTTCATTTTAATTTAGACACTTTCATTTTTATTGAGACATTTTCAATTTTAATTTAGACATTTTTCATTTTAATTTAGACATATGGACTTTTTATAGAAAGAAAAATGTCTAAATTGAAATGAAAGTGTCTAAATTAAAATGAAAGTGTCTAAATTAAAATGAAAAATGTCTAAATATAAATTTAAAATGTCTAATTAAAAGTTAAAAACCTATATTTAATAACAACAACAACAAAACAGCTTTATTAGGGCATCTTGCCCTGTACGGATTCTCCGTGGAGTTACAGACAATATTAACCATAAGAGAACAGGTGAAAATATAGTATTTACAGTCAAGGTATGTCAAACAGGGTGACTTTTTATCGTGCCCCTGTTCTTCTCTCTTCCATGAGTGCAATTTTATTCCCAACCGCTTTTTGAAAGTTGAACAGTTCAATTGCCCAACTTTTCTTATCTGAAACAGTTTTTATTAGCTTTATTGAGTTCAAATGCGGTCTAGGAAGACTTTTCAGGATCTTTTTTCTCTCTCCTTCCAGATCCCCGCATTCAGCAATAAAATGGTATATTTCATCAGTTATCTGACTTCCACATAACCCACAGTACAAATCTTCTTTCTTAATTGCGTGAATATGATTTTCTTTGATCATTGTTGACATTAATCTGATCTGTGCAATAAAACTCACTAAAGCTGAAGACAGATTGCATGAAAAGTAATTTTCTGGAATAAATGAATCATAAAGTAACCTATAGTTTGAGTATGTTTTCGTAAGAGATAATTTTGCCAGATCTTGCTGCAATAGCTGTTCAATTTTTATTTTTAGTATATTCGGACCTATATTTAATATTAATCTTGGACACTTGATGAGAGAAAAGGAATCATTTGGTTTGAGAGAGGCAAAATTCTGTTTTATGGTGAGTTTTAATCAGCCTCTGAATTAATGACACGCTCTCTTCAATATTATAAATGAAATTTAAAAATCACCTTTAAATATATAAAACATTTCCTCTCCCATCCAAATATGGAATATCTTGTAGTTAATGTTAGAATATCTGAATAATAAGGCGAATCATTTGCCATGGCATTTATTATTATAATTTATAATAAAATACAAATCACACCGTTATATTATAAACACCATTGTAATACAATCAAGTTGAATGTATATTTTGATTTTAGTTTAATTTCTAAACATCCCATTAAACTTTAATTAATTAACTTTACTCTATAAAAAAACTTGTTTATATTGAATATTGGTGCAATGTTGACAATAAATTTTACCTAAATTAATACAGTAGAACTTGGATAATTCGAACTTCTTTAATTCGAAAACCTCTTTAATTCGAATATTTATCTTGGTCCCTAGAATTTCCTATGTTGGGCCAGATTTTCCAACAAACAGACCCAACAAAGATGTAAACATTTACATCATATATATATATATACGCAGTGTCTTGCCGAGTGTATGATGTCTAGATGGAAGTCCCACGACAATGGCCGGCCGACGGTGCTCTAAAGGTCAAGGCAGGGGAGGAAACAGCCCTGGACGTGTATCCCAAAGCCCGCTGCAGAAGGGCCGAGACGAAGAATGTACAAAGAGCACATGTACAAATAAGCCTAGACACTTGATGATACCAGACTTCCATGCCGAAAGCTGATGCCTGATGGAGAAGAAGACACCAGTGACATCTAGAGACATCAGTGCTGGAAGCTGCTGTACCATATGTACATATATACCCCTCATTCTAGATAGAGGTGACCAAAGGAAAATAATTTATCATATAATCATTTAAATCAATAATCTTTTTTTTTAATACTCGGAATATATATATATATTATTTGGTTTCCTAAAGGAATTAATTTGTTTTTCAATATACAATTTTTTTTCTCTTTCTCACGCGGCAACACGGTAAATTGGAGGCGTGGTCATGATCACGTGCGTGTTTTCTTTCGATGAATGAAAATGCCAACCAATAGAAACTTTGGCGCGGGTAGCGAATGAAAATGGAGAGAGGCAAGGATAAAAGGGGGTTTTTCTTTGCAAAAGATTCGGAGAGATTCAACCAGAGTCGACAGAAAGGAGGAGACCAGACCTTGCCGGCGCTTTCGAGAGAAGGTAAGCCCCTCGCCATTATGGCTTAGCACCCCCCCCCCCCCCTTTTTGAGCAGAAACTAACGTAGATTTCGCATGGGCCCTAAAGGGCTTCAAATAACTTAAAGGGAATGATAGGGTTCTTATATTTTGTCCCGCCAGAATAGATGGAGATCTAGGCTTTCCCCTTTATAAAGGCAAATTTGTAACTTCAAGTCACCTCTATCTAGATCATTATGTAAATAGCATATCTCGCTAGTTTAGAAATGTTCCCAAAACCGTATTTAATCTGAATAAATATCTAGTGTATAACATACATGGAGAATTTTGTTTCCCCCTCATACATATTTCATTCTTTTGTTTTATGGTACTACCCCCACATCTTATTATTACAAATTGTACTGAAATATAGAACTACCGGCTCTAATGGAATGGAGTTGTGTATTGTACCTTATTGTGATACTCTAATACAGAAACAGCAGTAAATACGATTTTACCCGCCTTGAGGGTATCTCTTTGTCAGGTTTTAGTAATATGTTTTTTTTTCATCATATTTACCATTATATTATTCGTTGATTTAATTTCAGTAAAGACCCATGTTGCCTTATCACTCATTGGTTTTGTTCCCCTCAAGATATTATTGAAACCCTTCTTTTGTTTTAAATATATTACAAATGTTAATGTCAATAGTATAAGTCTATAGTTTTGCTTGTTTTTTTTATAGCTTATTTGTTAGATTTTGGTATAATCTTTACAAATAGAGTCCTTTCCATATATCCAGATAGTAACCTAATTCAACGCATTTTGTTGAATCTTTGTTATAAAAATCGGGATTAAAAGGATACCTGCATGTTTAATCAGATTTTATTACTAATAAAATCTGAACCTGGTACTTCCTGATATCTAATTTTGAAATAATGATTTCAACATATTATACTTCTATAGAAATGTTAATTTGGTCTTATATTCAGGTTTATAGTTTCTAATAATAACATGTTCATCTTTATCTGAGATCCCTTAAAGTTGTTGGATGATCTCAGAGAATTTGACACAAAATGGGCTTGTCACTGACCCGAGTCCGTTGGTCTGTAGAGGCGGCCAATAGATGGTGATCAATTCCAGCGTCTATTTCGATGGGAGAGCCGACCATTATTTCATAGATCATTTAATTTATTGTAGGAACGAGAATAATTCAATATTTCCCTCCTTTCTTCCCAAGTACACGTGACCCTTAATTTAATGAGGAATCTTTTTACACATCTGTCCTAAACTTTCCGCACTATATCTTTTGTGTATGAATTCATTTACAATTGATCTGTAGAAATTATAGAGATCTATTGTTATAATTCCCCCTCTGAAATAGTTCCCAGCGTCTTCAGTGGGTTGCTAAATCGCCAGAAGGTGTCTTTTATAGATTATCTAATCAATAATGACTTCATGGATGTTGCACAGTATATGCCACAAAATGACTATGGATAATTCTAGAAGAGATTGGTGCTAGACAAGGGTATTGAGGGAGAATAGTAAAGAATAAGTCGTACTAGATTTCGCGAATAAAGTCAAGGAAGGACATTATTCCAGAAGTCTCTTAAAAGGATAGCTGAGCCCCCTTTGGGGGGCCCGCCATTATCTCTTTCGTAGAAGAAGAAGGAGGGGGGGGGGGTGGACGTTGGAACTTCACATGCCATAGACCTTGTTAGTCCTCGCGACACCCGACGCTCTATACATTCCAGGAAGGAATCTATCAACGGTCCTCCCCGATCTGAGCCCCCCTTTTGGGGATCCCTCCCACGCCTGGCATGGAAGAAAGTTTTCACTTGGAGTTGCGTAGTCCTCAAATCCTTCTGTACCCTATATATTATCTGATATTCTATCTCCTCAAGTATAACTTTAGCTGTTTAAGTCCTATATTTGTCTATTTCTATGTCACACTTGTATATCTTAATAAGGAAATTTTACTAAGTCACATCTTACATGCTCCATTCCCATTGGTCTAAAAACGGGAACACAATACCTATATATATCATTTCCGTTTTTAATTCGAATTTTTGGATAATTCGAATTTTTTTTATGGTCCCTTGGGGTTCGAATTATCCAAGTTCGACTGTATAATGTTTTGCGACCAAGAGATAAGATGCAATTCTATTGCTATACAACCAAAAAAAGTAACCTATTTTTGACTAGATTTATATATACTGACCGAGTATCTTTAATTAAAAGAACTATGAATGCGGGCCAGGCAACTTCTATCTTCATGATATTTTTACTATGTTGTACAATTTATAATATCGCATCGAAATAATTATTTTTTTTCCAAATAAAGTTGCGTCAAATTGTGCTGTATATATGATTTTATTGAAAAAAAAAAAAAGGATTTATGAAAAGTTGAAAACGATGTGTTAAACCTATATTTGTAAACAAAAATAAAATAAAAACGAGCTTTTTAAAAATATAAAAGCCCTTATTTTAAAACGGCGTTCTTCTAAAAACCAAAAGCGTAAATTAAATAGCAATTAGTAAATAGAAATCAAAAATACCTAAAATAAAAAATAACTTGTATTAGGTACTATCCAGCAACACTGTTTCTATGACGTAATTACGTTTTGCTGGAAAATCCGACGAACTCCATTTTGTTAAAGCTTGTTTCGATTTGAGCAGTTGAAAAATTTCCTTGAAAGATGATGGATTCTGGCCAAAGAAATCCTCCGTACCCAGCGCAGCCTGGGTATCCTCAAGCAACTGCGTATCCGGCACAGCCACCGCCGTATAATGTAAGCAACCCTAATGCTGGCTATCCTCCTCCCCAGCCTGGTTTCTATCCACCCCCGCCTCATCAGCCATACCCCCCACAACCAGGATTTGCCTATCCTCAACAACCATATGTCCCGCCCGTACAAGTATACCCGGATACAGCCGAAGAAGAACCCAAAGGAGAAATGGATGGATGGCAAAATTTTTCAGAAAAAAATGTCAGACGACTCTTTATAAGAAAAGTGTATTCACTCCTGCTGCTGCAATTAATTTTTACATTTTCTATAGTCGCCTTGTTTACTTTCAATAAGAAGGTTAAAAAATTTGTCCAAAGGAATCCTGCAATCTATTTGTTTGCCTATGTCAGTTTCCTTGTGCTCTATATTGTACTTGCCTGCTGCCAAAGTGTGCGAAGAAGTTGGCCAGGTAACATGATTTGTCTGGGCCTATTTACAATTTCATTCACCTATGTATGCGCAACAATTACCAGTCAATACGAAACCCTGTCAGTTGTCACCTGCTTCGGAATATGTGCATCATGCTGCTTGGTTATCACTTTGTTTTCCTTCTATGCAAAATATGATTTGACAAGTTGGTTAGGTATCTTGGTGATTCTTAGCTGGTGCCTCCTCCTCTTTGGAATTCTTTGCATTATCCCATTTCACAACTTCCCCATCATGCATAAGCTGTATTCAGGAATTGGAGCTGTGCTCTTTATGCTTTTCCTTGCTGTGGATACCCAAATGCTAATGGGAGGGAAGAAATACTCACTTAGCCCTGAAGAGCACATTTTTGCTACTCTGCAGCTTTACATGGATGTCATGTATATCTTTATTATGCTTCTTGGCCTCTTTGGCAAAAGAGATTAAGTTCGTTGACATTTTGAATTCTTATAGATATTGCTTTCTTCTTTTTTAGAAGCTTTGGTTATTCTTCTTCCATTTAAATAAATGTGAGTACTTTTTTTTTAAATATATAATTTGATTCAGAAATAATCTCTGTAAACAACTTTTTATGTATAATTAATGCCAAAGATTTTACATAGATGCTAATTTTTTTTTTCTTGTTGTTGGAATAATTTTGTTTGAAATTTATTCATACTTTTTTTTTTTTATATTATAAAGATTTAAAACTTTTTCTTGATGTTTGTATGTGTATATTTTGTACTTTTGATTTGAAGGCTATATTTATATATACATATTAAAATTATTGTCATCTGCTTTTATTATTATTTTTAAATGACTTTTTGAACCTTAGCTTATATAAACCGTCAAACAATTTTATAAATAACCATATATAAAAACCGAAAACAACAAAAATATATAAATATATTGCTCCTTTATTGAAAATATATTTAAAAGAACAAAACTTTTTTTTTTTTTTTTTGCCAAAAGATTTTCATAAAAATATTTTTTAAAATAGACATCCCTTTCATATTTATACAATATTTCAGACCTTTTTTTTTTTTTTCATACATCCCATCTAAAAAATTTCTTTTTGATGTTAATATAAATTAAACTTAATGTTTAATTTTTATTAATATGACTCTTAAGGGTTCAATAATAAAACAAAAGATATATGTATTATATACAGCTAACAGAAAATTGAACACTAATAAATAACCCATATTATAAATGGATTTTAATCTTTTTTCCTCCCCTTATATATATAAATGTCAATTGATTGTTTGCAAAAGTTTTGAGGAATTCATTTGAATATATAACAAAAAGCATTTATTAAATATACATTTAATATTACAAGTTGAGGAAAATGTTTAATCTATTAATGTGTGAATATCAATCAAGGTATATAATATGTGTATGAAGTTATTATTCTCATTGTTTATAAGGCCTAATTTAATTTTTTAAAAAAGAGGGAGGTTTAGGGACTAGTATACAGGTTTATAAACCTTACCTAACCTTAGTACAATACCTTTGTAAACACTCTAGGAAGTGAAAGCATTAAAGCACAAATGTTTCTTTTTTATATAAAACAAACTTCTACTGTCCTTACTGCAATGAAAAAATATTGGAAGGGCTTGGCTCATCAGTGGTGAACTCTCCCAGCGGTTCCTAACACTCACCACTGATGATTCAATGGCCCCCGATTCTTGTAAAAGTTCAACCCCACCAGCGAGTGCAAGTATCCAAACAGGGGGCTCTGGCACATTTGTAAGTGCAAAAGTCAAACTGCGCTTTTCACATATGTAGACATGTGATGCACTTACAGTAAAAGCAGTCGCCTACTTCTACCCACCATGATTATCATGGCCTAGGAATAAGCAAAAAAAACACTGATGATCCAAGCCCTCTCAATAATTTTTTCATCGCAGTAAAGACAGTTTGATTTATGTATAAAAGAAACATTCATGCTTTCATTTCCCATATATAGATGACATGTTATTGCTTTGTATTAAAGACTCTGGTGTTAGTAAACCTGTACATTGGTCCTGAATCCTTCCTAAAAAAATGATTTTATAGCAATTCTGTAAAACTTCTAGATTGTGGTACCCCATGATGATTATTGGAATAGACTTTGGGCATGTAAAGTTGGCAGGCAGAATTGTTTGAATAACTATAGCATATAAGGAGACACAGGGCTAAAAACCAAAGTTATAAAGAGAATTCTGGTACAGTAGAACCTCCCTGTAAAGGACAACACCTAATTGCAAAGCTACAGTGTCCTTTAGGGAGAGGTGTCTTTTACTGGAGAGCTGCTAAATAGTAAAAATGGTAATTTTGCATATGAAAACTGTTTTTTTTTTACAGAGAGATGTTCTTTAGCGTGAGTGTCCTCTGGTGGAGGTTCTACTGTAAAAAAACAAACAATTATTTGTTCTTGATGACCTTAAATTTCATGGTAGGGAAATAAGATTTTCTATGATCTCCATCGATAAGGCACAATTTGGATTATAGATTATAAACACAAGGTAATAAGACCAAATCCAAATAAACAAATAGTGTTTGACATTTCATAACAGTGTTGTTACTGAAATGTCACACACTATTTGTTTATTTGGATTTGGTCTTATTACCTTGTGTTTATAGTCTCCATCCTTTCTTTCATACCCCACTGTAAAACCCTAGTTTCTGAAGTTAGCAGTTGTTGACAATCAGGATGATGTCACCACAATATTTCTCATCTATCCATTTATACTTAACTAATGTGTGTCTGAGACTTGGTGAGGCAAACCTATAGGTTTTCTCCCTGAGTGTATTTTTACCTAACTGAATATAGAATAAACACTTTTCAAATTTCAAATAGGCTTATTAAATTTTGAGAAATAGATTTCTATTATATGCAAAATGGTTATTTCTCCTCATATTGTATAAACAGCCAATTGGATTGAATTTTGCTGATTTTTTATATATATATATAGATAGATGAATGTTCATTCAACAAACGAATCTTAAAACAAGAGTAAAATGAAGTTTTACCGTAATAATGATTTTTATCATTTTTTGAATTCAAATGAATAGGCATTCATTTGAAATTCAGAAATCATAAGGAATATAATACTGTGTGCTAACAGTCAGAACTGCCAAATGGCAGTTGTTGAAAATTCAGAACTAACTCCCCCATTTTTTAAATTTGAGATTGCAGCAACAATTCCATTAAAATATCCATCAAACTATCATTGTATTTCCATTGAGTTTAGCAATGAATTCAAGACAATAATATCTTTCTCTCAAGAGAAATTCATTTGTACTTAATTGTCATCAATATAGATATTGAAGAAAAAAAGTTTTGCTTGTTAGAATTTAGATATGTCATTTTTTTTTGCTTGTGGCTAAGTGCTTACCAATCTTTTTTTTTTTAAGTCACCGCCCAATTTTGTTGAAGAGGGTTAAATTCCTTTTTGATAAAGGAGCTCTAAATCTTCAATGATGTTTTAGTAGTGACCTTACCAAGTACAAACAACTATACAAATTATTCATAAAATAAAAAGGAGCCCTCCTCAGCAATCCTTTTCTATGCCAAATTCAAGCCTATCATATTATAAAATGTTTCTATACTCAGACATTGTCATTTATTAGTCATAAAGTTAATGATTGCTTTTATATATAAATGTCCATAATAGATTAAAGTTTGAAAACTTAATATTTGGATGTTTCTGAAGGTTAACACATATAATGGTATTTCCTAAGTTTTCTTCAGCATTATTATCATTTTAAATTAACACAAGTTACCTTTAATCTTGATATATTTTTTTGTATATCTCTTATCTAGTCCTTTTCTTTCTTTTTGTTGTTAAATAAGCAATCAGTTTGTCTCCTCTTTTTAAATGTATCCTAAATGATAAAGCACAATTTGGATTATATATACAAGAAAATAAGACCAAATCCAAATAATTTAATAGTGGGTGATGTTTTGCCAAACAACATTGTTACCATCATCAAATTTGTCTGATGATGGTGACAATGTTGTTGCCGAAATGTCACACACTATTAAATTATTAGGATTAGGTCTTATTTTCTTGTATAAATGTATCCTAGTTTTATCTAAGAGAGAGTATAGAAAAGTTTTATTTGAATGTTGACACTATGTGTGTTGAAAATATATATTTTGATATTTTTCTTTTATGTTGGAACACTTTCTCTTTTTTTAAATTGTGGATATGTAGAATGTGTTGGAAAAACACTTATGTTGGTGGTGGTACCATGATCTAGAATATATATATTTAATGAAAAAAAATCTTAATCTCTTATATATATATAAAAAAAGATTTTTTTTTGAAGCTACCCTCCTATCTGAAGTTTACATTGTGAGAATCCAATGTATAAAAACAAGTGTCACCTAGTACCCCATTGATGTTGATGATGAACAATTAACACATGTGTGAGAAAAAAATGTATTTTTGTGAAGGTTTTTGCTGGTGTGATAAATTAATGGCAGCCATTTCTCTTTATCTCTATATATACTCTCTCTCTCCCATTGTTGTTGTTGATGTGATTTTTCTCTCTCTCTCTCTCTCTCTGTGTAAACCCTCTATCCATCGGACAAATAAACCTTTGGGGAAATTGTGTGGGTGTGTGAAATACACATTCATATGGTTTCTAGGGATTCTTTTTTTTTTTATTGCAGAAAAAAATATTAGAAAGTGCATAAAGAAAATCTTGATAGATGGCATAATTTATTTGCATAATGTCACAACTACAGAGCAACAAGGAGATATATGTACATGATATGTAAATATACAGTCAAATTTCCATATATAACAGAATCATATAGGACCAAGATTTTATGTTGTGTTATAGCCAAAGTCAAAACAACAAAAACATTTGGGATGTTATAACCAAGTTATAATGAGATTTCACTGTATTTAACAAGAAGAATGTAAAATTCCCACAGATATAATCCACATATTGATTGATTAGCCCCTATATACTTCACCAGACCTTTTAACAGGTGAAATTACTCACATCACCAGAGGGCACCACAGAGATACTTGGCCAAGTTAACCATCTATATGTAACATTTTGGCAACAGCCATGTTGTTATCTACAACAGTCTAGTCACATGACTAGATTGTTTGTTATACTATTTCACTATTTCTCAAACTCCACCTTTGCCTGTCCCAAGCCAGGATGAAAAAGGAGGAGGGGGAGCAGTAACAAGCTCAGTAAAAAACCTGGGCTCAGCTGGCCCTGCTGATAGTACCCTGTAAGGGCTACTAATCCAGGTATACAGGATGAGCAGCGTTTGTACTCCATGTTAGGAGCAGCTGCACATGGTGTCTGTTCCTCATGTCAGAGGCGGCCATTTCTTTTGGAGCTAAGTCTGAGTAGTGCTCCCAGTCTTAATGACAAAGGCAGACACATTCTACTTCACCCAGTCATGATGGTTGTCAAGTCTCAAGCTCTACAAGCTTGATACACTAATATGATTGAGTGGAGATAAGAAAGAAGAAGACTGTTTCTCCCATGAAATAGACCTCACTTGTTACCACTATTTGAGAACTCTAAATTTTGAAAAAGCTTAATTAAGAAGGCATATCATTCAAAGTAATGTAAGTTTAGAAATAATGGCGTAACATTGGTACAAACTTTGTTCTAATTTTTGACACAGATGATCAAGCTATGGTGGGTTAAATTGGTAAAACTGCTGAGGGGGTTCACCACTGATGAACCAAGCCTTCCCACTATATTCTTCATCACAGCTAAGGACAGTAGGAGTTTTGTTTGTAAAAGAACATTCTCGCTAAATGGTTCTATTACTAATTTATAGCTGGTGTGTCATTACTTTATAATGAATAAGCTATGTGTCTCCATAGATAATTGTCACTGAAATAAGAAGAATAGTTAAACCTATCTATACCGCCCCCTCTTGGGACTCGCCAAAATAGGGTTCTATAGAGAGGGGGTGCTATAGACAGGTCACTTTAATGGAAATCGCATCGTACTACGTATTTAAAATCGGGTGTTATAGAGAGGGGGCGCTATAGACAGGTTTAACTGTATTTGCATAATGTCTTGCAAACACACAACACAGATAGTTACTATCACCATTCTAAGAGATAAGTTAAAAAAATAATTTTTGGGTCACTGTTCACTTTGCCAGATATAATGTTTTTAATGTCCCATACTGTAGTTGTCTGTGTTCAAACCACTTGATATGTAAATATAAAATGATAAGGTGCAATTAGGGTTATAGATAAGAAACACAGGTAAAAACAAGACCACAGCAAAATTAATTGTATGTTTTTTGTTAACAGCTGTTCCAAAATCACTTTATTAGGTACTGCTCAAAAGAGCAACCTAGTTTATCATAATTGCAACAATGACTAATACGTGAAGGTTATTCATATATTAAACAAAATGTTAACGCAGTAAACGATCATGGCTGTCGAGAATCGAAGGTGTTACCCGCTCGTCCACCGACTTCTTCATGATGTGTTACTCAAATATCCTACACAATTTATTGATATTGTTACTTGGTTTCTAAAAAATATTATGCAGTTAAAGAAAAAGATTATTGAATTAAAAATGTGGAATTTACATTTTATGGATGATTATATAAACATAAGGTAATAAGACCAAATCCAAATAAATAAACACACACTATTTATTTATTTGGATTTGGTCTTATTACACACAAGCCTTTATTAAGACATTCTGTCTTATACAGACTCCTGTTAGAAATGAATCTAAAATGAAATGAGAAGCAGGGGAAATAATTGAATCCTCGCTCAGAAAAGAGAAAAAGAAGAAAAGGAAAGAATATCTATGTACAAAAGGTGAGACTATATACATCGTTTTTCGTGCATAGAACACAGAGAAGAAGTAGACTATTGAGTAAATGGTTGCATCTTGTCATTTGGTCTTATTACCTTGTGTTTATAATCGAAATTGTGCCTTATCATTTATGAATGATTTTTCAATCACAAAATTAGAAATCCATATTAACTAATCTCCTTTTCTGAGACTACTCAGTGGAAAAGTAAAACTATCCCAATTATATCTAGTCACTATTAACAATATGCAAATTTTTATGCAAATATATTTCAGAATATTTCAAATGATGTGTGTATGCAAGAGTTATAAATTGGATATTAGAGAATTACTAAGTATTAAGAACAATATACAGTTAAACCTGTCTATAGCGCCCCCTCTTGGGACTCGTCAAAATAGGGTACTATAGACAGGTCACTTTTAATGTAAAATGTTTACATTTTAGTGTTTAAAATCGGGCGCTATAGAAAGAAAGGTGCTATTTACAGGGGATTCTATAGATAGGTTTAACTGTATGATATTTTAGTAATGGCCTTCCTAATGTGAGGACAAAGTGAACAAATACGGTGATGTGAGATAACAAGGATTCCTGGAAGCTTAGAACTTCCTGTGCTACGTAACTAGTTATCAGTGTTTCCTAGACAAATGTCTGTTCTACGGACCAGCCCCCTAAACCATAAGTTTTACCTTGCTGATAATTTTTTTTTTTTTAATATAATTAGCAGTGTTTTTATAGGTTTCTTAAGTATGAGCATCAATTCTAGCATAGTTGGACCATAATGGTTGGACCATTTGGATTATAGATTATAAACATAAGGTAATAAGACCAAATAAATAGTGTGTGATGTTTTGGTAACAGCGTTGTTTTGCGATTTGGTCTTATTAACTTTTATGTTTAGAGAGAGAACAGATCCAATTTCTTGTTTCTCCTCTGTAATATCCTGTAGTTTCCATATTCCAGCTGATTACATCAGATTACACTTGGTTGCATCTTGTAAGGACACCATGGAAAGGTGACATGATAAAAAAATGATAGTTGCATTGCCATTGGTAATATTGTTTCTTTTGGTTCTACTTTAAAATCTTGTATTTCTGATGCATATGATGGGAATGCTATTTTGCTACCCATTTAGCCTATTTTATTTTATTGTTGTTGTTCTTTAAATCACAATTTTAAATCCCCAAATTTTGAAAATTTAATATATACAGTAGAACCTCTCAATGAGAGGACACCCTCGCTAGAGGACACCTCTCTACAAATGACAGTTTTCATTTGCAATTGTATTTAATTTCGTTTTCATTTGAGAATGGTAAGTTGGATTTTTGTCTACCCTTTCTATATTAGTTTCATGAAAAGGAAGGAATACCAATAGTATTTGAAATCTTTCTGGATATGAAGAAGAATGGAAAATTAAGATGGTTTGAAAGGATTAGATTTGAACAAATCTTGAGAAATTGGAACAGCAACGAGGTTCTTTGAAGGAATTCAGGAAAGATGAATTAGATGGAATATTCATTAAGAGTAAATGGATTGATAAAGAAAGTTCTTTGTAAAAATTGATAAAAGAAAAGTTAGGATCAGGCATACTTTAGCCATGTTTTAAAAGTTAAAAGAGAAAACGAAAATATAATAAAAAGAAACTCACCACGCTATATTTTCGTTTTCTCTTTTAAAGAAAGTTCTGGAGGGTAAAATGAATGGTAAAAGAATGGCAGAAAGAAGAATTGGACTGATGGACTGGATGGGAAGCTATGAAGAAATAAAGAGTAGCAACTCTCTGGTAAAGAGGACACCTCTCCCTAAAGGACACTTTAGCTCTGCAATTAGGTGTTGTCCTTTAAAGGGAGGTTCTACTGTACCTAGTTAAAAACGGCACATTAGTAAATGAAAAATCATTTTTTTAAAAAGTGCATCACAAGAACAAATCCTAAAATAATTATAAATAGGATAACAATAGATAAAAAATATTTTATTGTTTTGATACCAATACATTCATTCTCCTTGATGCAATAGGTGAGTCAGTCAGAAATTTCTCAAGCAAAATTGCAACAGTTGAGATAAGGTCAACTTCCTTATTTAAACACCTAAAAGGATCAGACTTTTAGGTTGAATTAAGTCTGTTGTTGTTGAATTAAACATAGTCTGGTAAGATGTATTATTGTTAGTAAATATGCTTGCACAATTTGGATTATAGATTAGAAATACAAGATAATAAGGTATCTCTTGGTCATGCAACTAAAAGTTACTGATGGCTTGCACCATCTATTGGAATAAATACCATCAACTTTAAATTGCACGATCATTAGATACCTTTTTCTTAATTTATTTACCTGTTCCCAGTACAATTTCACTTTGGTACTAATTTTTCACAAGGTAATAAGACCAAATATATAAATAGTGTATGATGTTCCAGAAACAGTGTTGTTACTGAAACATCAAATGCTATTTATTTATGTAGATTTGGTCTTAATACTTTATTTTATAAAAATGAAAAGAGTTACAGTGTCTTATGCCATTTTTGTAATGATGAAGATAGATGGCAAACTAAAAAAAGTTGGTTTCAAACCGTGACTAGTTATTGTGCAATTTTTCCTTGGGAAACTTTTAGGAAATTCTGTGAATGAAGTCTTGAAAGGTAAAAAAAGATTGTAGGAAGAGAATTAGCTATTTTTGTGTCGGAAATAGCATATTCATTTTTTTTTTTCAGAGCCAAGTCGGCCTGCCACTGAATAGTGCTTCCAGTCTTAATGACAAAGGCAGACACATTCAACTTCACCCGTCATGATGGTTGTCAAATCACACACTTATATTTATTTGGAGTTTGTCTCTTATTACCTTGTGGTTTTTATTTTGCGTACTTTTAACCCTAAACATTGATTACCTGTTAAAAAAGAGTAGTATTGTAGATTATCCTCAAAATATAATCTTATAAGACATAATTTGAATTATAGATTAGAACTACAGTAGAACCTCCATGAGAAGATACTCGCTCTAGAGGACATCTCTCTATAAAGGAGTTTTCATTTGCAAAATTACAGTTTTTGCTCCCGAAAGGGGGCACCTCCCTAAAGGACACTTTGGCGTTGTCCTTTACAGGAAGGTTCTACTGTACAAGGTAATAAGGCAAAATATATAAATAGTGTAAAACGACATTGGAAAATATCCTGCATGAGTTTCTTTTAAATGAAAAATCGAAATTTATTTTTAAGGAGAAATAACGACTATTTCTAACCTCAGAGATGAAGGTATGAAAGGATGAATTGTGAAGAGTAATGATAAACGGAACGGATTCCCATCCCTGGACACTTTATTTTTCTGTTTATCATTACTCTTCACAATTCATCCTTTCATACCTCATCTCTAAGGTTAGAAATAGTCGTTATTTCTCCTTAAAAATAAATTTTGATTTTTCATTTACAAGAAATTCATGCGGTATATTTTCCAATGTCGTTTTACAATCAAGGCCGCATTATATTGTATTATATATAAATAGTGTATGACATTTCAGTAACAGTGTTGTTACCAAAATGTCCATTATCCATTTATTTGGATTTGGTATTATTACCTTGTGTTTCTAAAATATATATACAGTTAAACCTGTCTATAGCGCCCCCTCTTGGGACTCACCAAAATAGGGTGCTATAGACAAGTCACTTTTAATGTAAATCGCATCGTACTACTTATTTAAAATTGGGCGCTATAGAGAGGCAGGCGCTATTTAGAGGGGGCACTATAGACAGGTTTAACTGTATAAAGTCTTATATTAGAGTCTTAAAAGTTTATTCTGGGAGATGTAGTGTTTATTGATTATTTTAAAATGTACTTAGTTTTTTTTTGCTTAACCCTAGTACACATGGTACAGGCCATGATAATCATGGTGGGTAGTTAGCGACTGCTTTTACTGTAAGTGCACCACATGTCTACACATGATGTGAAAAGCAGTTCGACTTTGCACTTACAAATGTGCCAGAGCCCCGTTTGGTTACTTTCACTCGCTGGTGGGGTTGGACTTTTGTAAGAATCGGGGACCATTGGAGCATTTTTTTTTTTAACAGAAAAAAGTGTCCAATGCGGGAATTAAACCCAGGTCATAGTGGTCGAAAACCAAACGGTTTAACCAGCCTTCCACCGACCCCCCTAAATGTACTTAGTCATCTTAGTTTCAATCTGACGTTAGACTTTACAAGTTCCACCATGGGCTTGCAACTATAGGTTGGAGCTAACATTGGGTGCTATCAGCTGAGCTTGGTCAGCTGTGGGTTTTTTTTAGCTCTCACATCCATCCTCTTTTTATAATCTGGGCTTGGGACCAATAATAGCCGCCTACAGTATGAGGAGGGCTTCTATAAGAGAATAATTTATTTCTCCCACATTCTCTCTGTCTTAATGAATACTACATGCTAATCAATCAATAGGAGAATATCCCTAAAATACCTGGATATTTCTTGGTCTCCTGGAGGTGGTCTCTCATTAGAGGTTTTGATTATGCCAGGTCAAGTCAGTTTTGATTTTATTAAAGAAGTCACTCATTGAATGTGTCAGGTATGAGAAATATTCATTCTATAAACAAGCTCTATTGATTCTTGATCAGTTCTCGGCCTTTTGGCTAAGATCAAAGTGCAG
>CP092879.1:67641590-67694562 GCA_030710605.1 Cordylochernes scorpioides
GCCGCGTAACTTTGGACACGGGAACGTTGAAGTTTGCCATTTGTCATTTGCCAATATGTTGTTAGATGCCTCTAAAAACGTACCCTTATAAAGGTAAAGGAATGCGTTTGATGATCCTAACTCCTAAATTGTACGCGTAAATTGACACCAACACGGAAATTGATGTCTTGTGCCAACACAGAAATTGATGCCGAACAACCGAAATTGCTGCCAACACAGAAATTGCTGCCAACACCGAAATTGCTGCCAACACGGAAATTAATGTCTGTGCCAACCACGAAATTGCTGCCAACACCGAAATTGCCGCCAACACGGAAATTGATGTCTGTGCCAACACAGAAATTGCTGCCAACACGGAAATTGATGTCTGCCAGCTGACACGGAAATTGATGTCTAGGATCAGTAACAAGATATAGCGATAGTTACATTTGATGGTGCACTGCAGCGTGACCGGGTCCCCGTCCTTCACCACCTGGCTGTGGAGGTGCTCGGTGATACGCGGCGCCTTGTCGCCCGGCTGGCCTGACCCTTGGCCTTGGCCATGGCTGTGCACCAGCAGTCAGTGAGTGAGTGTCACCCCATTGTCAGTGCGCGGGGTACTCACGCAGCACTGTCAGCTTGCACTGGGTGCTAGCCTCGCCCATGGAGTTGGACGCCTTGCACTCGTAGCTGCCCTCGTCCTCCGGGAACACCTCGCCGATGGAGAGCGAGCTCCGTTCTTGTACCGCAGGTTCATGATCTCGGAGGAGTGCAACACCTAGCGGCACACACACACTCAGCTTTCATTAGAAGGTGGGGACTATTGAGTGTGGAAAAGGCATGAATTGTGTTCAGTTAAGGCCCAAATTCCATTCATTTTTTTACAAAATTATTTCAAGTACATATTCTAATCATATAGATTGAAAGGAATTTATGATATACTATAAGTACACTACATGCAGAAAGCCGTTCGACTTTTACACTTCTAAAGGTGCCATAGCCCAGTTTTGCATATCCATGGTTAGAACCTATGAAAGTGGCTACCTCAATCGTATCAAAGTTTTATCAGGATAGCTCGTGTAAACAGAACAAAGGGAATGTGAAGCTTAGCCAGTCATCCAACTAATTCGCACGTATATCACGGGGTTGAACCAATGATAGTAACTCTTTTTGACCTGGCTCTAAATGGTGTCAAAGTTCCAATGGAATAGGTCAAATATTGTGGACCCGTATGAGGAACAAACACAAGCTTTTCTACTTTATTTATATCGCGATTGTGGTAGCATTACCTTGATAAAAGTTAATGAAATAATTAACTAACATACTTTATTCAAACCCCAGTAAGATCTATTACTCCCGTTTTGTGACAATGTTTTCTGACCAGTTGGTTATCACAAGAACTTGTACCATGCTGAAACTATAGATTGATTGAAAACTGTAGACATTGAGATGTACAAATATACAATTTGTACACTAATGTATTTGTATATAAAAGGTCTTAATCAGTAAATGATTGGTATAAGATTAAACTATCAAACTTAAGAAGAACACCCAGAAAAACTCACCTTGCCGTTCCGGTACCATTCCACCTTAGGCTCGGGGTCTCCCGTCACCTGGCACTTGAGCTCCAGAGGCTCGCCGTCCCGCACCTTCAAGTCCTTCAGCTTCTCCGTGAACTTGGGCTCCGTCATCGGCGAGTCATCGGGGACTGTACACACGGGGATATCTCACGGTATATTAACTGAACGATATGAACTCAATGGTGAGAACCTTGCTCTCTCAGGAACCAATGAGTCACCGTGCAAATTGGAACAGCTTCTAAAACGCCGAAGACATTATTGGCCATTTCCCACACATATGTGATAAAAATAGAGATGACAAAAATATCATCAGACTAGGGGGTGGGGGGGGATTATATAAAAAAAGGACCGTCACTGATGGCTTATGCCATCTATCGGACAAACTGGAGTAGAAATAAATCAGCATTTAGTTAATGTTTATCCTGATAGATGGCGTTATATAGGAGATGCTTTTAAATCACTTTTCTATTCGTTAGGTTGCAAGAGGTACTGTAGGCTCCCGCCATAAACGAGAGAGTGACGCCATTACTTATATTAAACCAATGGTGTAAAATAGTTTAGAGTTTAAACACTAGTTGTGTTGGAAAATGTTTCCTTTCAAACTACATTAAAGGACCGTTTGTTTTTAAGTCCAATTATTCTTCTTCTCAGAACTTCAAATTGCTTAGGAAAACTTTTCCCAATTATGTCGGTGAGAGTAATAGTGTAAAAGAAAAAAAAGGCCTTTGTCCTTTTCTGAAAAAAGAAAGGAAATGTGTTTAGAAAACTTTCTTTTTTTGAAAGTATATAACTAAGTGTAGGTGTGGGCTTACATCCCCCCCTAGTTGATGTCTCGAAAGGAACTTAGATACGACATAGAGTGACTACTTTTGTACTTTTTTAATGACCTAAATAATAAACCACCTCCAGGAGTATCCTTGTGTTTTGGGCAGTCTCTCATGGGAGGTTCTATTGTATACTGGTCTCTCCTGGAAGTGATTGTTTATTGGAGGTTTCCTTATGGAAAGTCGTCATTTAGAATCTTATGAAGGTAGTCACTCCAGGAGCTTTATTCCATCTCCCAGTCCTGTATAAAGTTGAAGTGTTTACAGTTGATTGTACTCGGGAGGAGAAATCTTACTTTCGAGTTCCTTGGTTGCTGTCCTGGATCGGATGGGACTGGTTCCCGCAGCGGTCCTCTTTCTTCCCGTAAGGTTTCTGGACTCGCTTGGGCGGCGCCGCTCCGGGGACCTCGAGTCTAGAGGCGGCCTTGGACAGGGTGGCGGCGGTGCTATCTTTGGGGCTGCGGTAGGAGTGGGAGTAGTCCTTGTGGTAGGTGTCCGGGGCGGGGTGGAACGGCGTGTGGCGGGGGCTGGGGGTGGGCGCCCGTACGGGGGAGTCGATGACCATGGGCGAGCGGTCGTACAGCGGGCCGCGGCGATCCTCCACTGTCAGGTTGCACGTGGTCTCGTCCTGGCCTAGCGGGTTGACGGCCCGACACGTGTAGCGGCCCGAGTCCTCCTTGGTGCACGCCACGATCTCCATGGTCACCACGCCGTCGGTGAACACCACGCTGTACTCTGCCCGCGACAGCTCCCGTCCGTCCTTCAGCCAGCGGATCTCAGGCTGGGGCCGGCCCTCCAGGCAGCAGAGCAGCTTCACGCCCAGGCCACTCTGGATCACGCGGGGACGTAGGCGGAAGGTGAAGCAAGGGGCGCAGTCCTTAGGAGCGTTCCACAGGGGCACGCGGAGCTCACGTCTCCGCCTGGACACCCGCGGCGTTATACCCCCTCTTCAACTGAACCTCTCAAATAGCAGTTTAGGCTTAAGAAGCCGGATTAACACAGAGAACGGCATGCGAGAGGCCTAGCTGCGATCTAACAACGGCGGAAGTTTGAGATGAACCTACAGAATCTTAAGAGCGAATCTATAAATAGATTCTATTTCGCCCCTCTTTTGGCTTATTAAGTAGAATCTGCTCTTCAAAATGTATTTGTTATCAGAGAGGAGAGAGCAACATTGATAACATTTATTCCTAATTCATATAAAAAAAAAAAGGCGCAGGCGATCAATTTTTTTTACTTAAAAAGTAGAACCAATCCCCCTCACAAATTGTAAATTTTATTCGACGTTTTGTGTGTTTCGAAGTATTGCGAAGAGATCGGACAAGAGAGTTAAGAAACTATAGTAAGTTGTAGTATAACCTGTCCTATATCCAGCAGGTCACAAAGAAAGGCGCCTGATGTATAGATTCAATCTATCAAAGCCAACCTTCTGTCCACAACAAGCAAGAGTAGACAAACAGGTGGTTAGACAAACAGAAAGATACACCTATTATCCGAGAGAATTGGTTTCTAGTTTCCATCTCACAAAAAGTTTGTTAGTTCTGAACTCTGTTGTAAGACGGCATCAATTCAAATACTTCAACTAAGGAAAGTTTGAGAGACTTAGCTTTAATTACTTTAGTAAATAATAGGTTGACTTTCTAACTGAAGAGAGAGACCACAAGACAACTTTACCACAAGTCGAAACTACAGTAGATCGATCATCTTGGACGAGGCACATCCATCTTAGGACTGATTCATCGAATATTTTACTCAAATTTCTTTTGTTTATTGAGTAGACAAGAACCTAATTTTGTATTATCAGAAACAGTTCTAAGAGAGTGTACGGTTAATTATTGTAGTGATGTCATCCACTCACCGAACTGGCTCGTCGATCTTGATCTGGGGAATGTCCACGGGGACGGCTGTGGATAGACAGACAGTCAGCGACAGTGGGGACAGACAGAGAGGACCATGGTACCTTGGACGTTGAGGAACACGGGCTCGTCCCGGTAGCCGTAGGCGTTCTCGGCACGGATGATGTACTCGCCGCGGTCGTCCAGCTTGCAGCGGTTGATGGTGAAGGTGTAGTCGTTGTCCTGGTAGCGCTTCATGAACTTCACGCTCTGCCGCAGCTCGGAGTTGTCGCGGGACCTGTCGCCCACCCGTGTGTTGGTGACATATGCTCGACATTCTGTTCTCTTGCCATTGCTTTCCTTCGTTACCTACACTCTGTGTAGTGTACACACATAATTCGTGCAGTTCGCTGCACTATCTACTTTCCCTTGTTATTTGTGCTGTGCATAACTGAGCCTACATGTGTCTACAAGTCAATAAACTTCCAAGGTCTAATGAAGAGGTCCTTTGTTCAGAATCCTATATAATGCGCAAAAAAAGGGCGAAAATGCCTCTTTGGTTTTTAAATTCAATAAAATATTCAATTAATATAATAAAAATAAGTTATTTATATCATTACGGTGTTTTATTTAAAAGTGAAAACATACCATGAATCATGGCGCAGTTCGACCATATATAAAGAGAGTTACCAGTTATCTATTGAGTCTTGGGATTTTCACCTAGAAATTACAGATAGTGACTCTAGCGGCTCAGAAGTGCCCAGTATGAAGTAAGTACAATCCACTACAGTCTGACATATTACGTGTACGTCTAGAGTTAAGTAGCTAGGTACCATGTGATGGTGGCAGGAGCGGCAGCCACGATCCTGCAGAAGAACTTCGCGCTCTGACCCTCGTACACGAAGGTACTGGTGGGCCGTATGAGGAATCTAGGCGCCGCTTGCTGCCGATCTACAACAACGACACACCAGGTCAGGAATCCAGCCAATCAGCTAGTATGACATAGTCAACCCACCGAAGTAGAAGTCCTTGATCTTGTACTTGTCTTCCTGCAGCTTGCGCAGCGAGCTGTAGTTGGCGATGTGGCCGATGGGGAGGGCGCAGTCGTACCAAGAGTTGCCCTGCAGGCCCCACGTTGGGCGCCATCCATGTGACAGGTGAGAGGGAGGACTTACGTATTTGTTGCGGATGTGGTCGCGGAACTTGATGTACCTGCGGGTGGAGATGGGCACGTTGATGTCAGTCGAGACGTCGCCCTGAAACACGTTGGGAGAATATTAGATAGATAATAGTTGACTATACACAAAGTTATATACTGGGCTAAAATAGTTTATTATATATCGCGATATAGTCACAAAAAAGATACATTTTAAACTAAATATAAAATATTAAACAAATTATGAACACATTGAATAGAATAGAACCTCCACATTACAGTCTCTTTATAGGACTCTATATATATATACACTCATGGACAAAACTTAAGTAAGTTGTACCTTTTAGCATATATATCGGGATTCAGACAATAACTCTGAAAGATATTACAGTGACCTTTATTGAAGACACAATACTATCTAGGTGTGAACAAAATTGTCTGTCTTCTTCTTCTTAAAAAAAAAAAAAGAAATAGGCACCGACGACACCAAAGATTTACCACTTCCTTAAGTTTTGTCCATAAGTGTATTGTTGAGCCACTAAGTTCTTTATATATATTTAAAAAACATATGTACTAACAATTTTGACTACACACCGGCTTTTAGAAACATCCTCCGTATAAAACACAGGTAATTTTTAAAGCCAATATTCATGTGTTAATTGAAAATGATCACTTTTCCCCCCTCAAACATCATCACATTGTTCCCTATATGTATATATATAGGTTTCACATAATCCCTTTACATAAGGAACTCCGCTCTCACCTCTGTATCTTCTGCACCAACAAAGGAAGAAGGATTCCAGACTTCTCTCTCTCTCTCCGTAACAACAACACCAAAAAACGAAATTCTTAAGGAAATTTATTTTCAAGATAACCATTTTGACATACACAAATGAAGAAAAAAGATGGATATTTTTGAATCGATACAAAAGCATAGAAATACAAAAAAAAAAAAAAAAACTACGTTAACAAATAAAAAGACTAAAATAATTTTTTTTTCTCATTGGAATGTGAAAAGAAACATTTTATTTAATAAAAAAGAAGTGATAATAATTTTAAAAAATTAATCGTCATATACTTAGTAGAGTTAAGAATGATTTAATGTTTAGAAACGTCTCTAGATAGATCTTGAAAAACGAGAGTAATAAAAATCGAATGAGAGAGAATGTGCGAGAATAGGAAATTGATGAAAACAGTTCTGGATGATAAAATCAATTAAAATAAAACGTTTGGAAGAATTGGACTGATGGACTGCAAGAGAGGGAAGGAGAAGCTGAAGAAATAAAGGTTAAAGATAGAGAAGTATTTCGATAGACCATCGCCTGCTTATTAGAAGATAAACTGTGAAGGATGTAAAATAATATCTTCAAAAATAAGTTTATGATCTATTTTGAAATGAAGGAAAGGAATATGCTATATCTGGTAGATGAGGAATGCTTAAAGAGATGAACGGTGTACTTAGGCGTCATGCGATAATATTGTAGGAATGCCATTATTGTCCTACATTGGAAGAAAGAGGAATCATTCCTGAATAGCTGAGAAAGTTATAAAGAAGGAAGAAAACGGAGGGTTTGACAGACTGCACTTGTGAAAATTTGAAAGAGAGAGGAACGAAGATGTCCACATTGCACCTGAAGGATAAGTACGAAGGAGAAATGCAATAAGGTAGTAAGCAGAGAGGAAAGATGGATTACCTTGAGCCAGGGATGAATGAGGCATTCGTTGGCAGACATCCGTTTGCTGCACGAAGCACAGAACAAGTTACACATTAGATCGATTCTTTAACACACACTAGGGCTTTAATGTTCGCAGGCATAGAACTAGTCCTGGACGCGTTGAAAATAACTTGTATCATGTAGCCACTAGGGTGGTAACACATTTATTTAAAAAAATAGGAATATAGTAGAGATTACAGAAAGTGATCCTTAGTATTAGAAAGGTATCAAAAAAAGGTTATAATCAACCTAAAAGGGGGTAGTAGGCGACTCACTCCTTGTTGCGGGTCAGCAGGCGGCGGATGAAGTCCTTGGCCTCGGGGGAGATGTGGGAGAACGCCTCGTCGTCGAACTCCCAGTCGCAGGCTCGCACGTTCTTCAGCGTCTCCACGTCGTTGTCACCCGCGAAAGGGGACAGGCCGCTCAGTCTGCCATACCACGTAAACACTGAAGCCACAGCACAAGTCAGCGTTGGGGGGTTTGTCTATGTGTTCACTTTTAACAAACGCTTACTGATTTTTTTAACACGGCAAATTTTTGTTATAGCGCTATTATGGAGTCTTGTCAAGAGTGCACTATAAGAGGGATAGTGGTATATTTGGTAGATAAAATAAAACAATTTGAGATAGGGGGAAACGGAAGAAAAGAGCGCAACAAGTTGGATAACAGATGAAGAGAAAGCGTTCTAACGGAGTTTTACTGCATAATGATATGAAATACAGAGCATATATACAGATATGTTTAAGAGAAAGAAGATCCAAGTGTTTGACATGATCAAAGCAAACCATTGTCAAATAAAGCAACTAGCCAATAGCCGAAAAGAATGGAACTACTTTAACCCATATATAACCTGTTTTATCAGGACAACATCTAATACGAAAATAAGTAAGAAAAATTCATTACAAAATAAATAATGTTCTAAGGCTTTACTAAAACTATTCTGATCAGTATAATACTATTCTAACTATAAAACATCGAACACATCGGTGCGACTTTCTTATCCCCCTCACTGTCACTCTGTACGCAAACATGTGAGACCAGTACTTACAGGACGTAGGCCAACACGCCCACGGCCCACATGTCCGTGTAGAAGCCCACGGGCTCGCGGTCCACGATCTCAGGCGCCGCGAACTCCGCCGTCCCCGTCGAGATCTTCACCACCTCGTTGGGGTCCAGCTTGGTGGCCAGCCCGAAGTCTATCAGCTTCACGACGTTGCTGTTCTTGGTCTGGCACATGATGTTCTCAGGCTGGACACACGTGTGCACATCTCATCTCAGGTGACCGGTGTACCTCTTTAATAAGGCTCCTTCACGGCGATCGATCTATAGCCAGAGTATGATGGCAGAACATGGTCCAGTTGATCCAATTATTGAGGATTTCCGTGGGAAAAAAATAATGCGGTGGTTTCCCCATGCCTTCCGCATCTATATGCTGTTGATCTCATAGTAGGCTCATTCCCCTGTATAATCCGTTTCCAAATTCAAGGGCAAGTGAATGTCCTCTTCCATATTAGGAATAAGTTAAAGATTGATATCGGTCTATCCAACAAGCATTATTTACTCTCGTTAAATGCACTCAAAAGTAAAAAAAAAATCACAAATAAAAGAAATTATATGCTTTTATTCCTATACTAGCGGATGTGCCAGGCTTCGCCCGGGTTTTACCCGAGTGAATGTTTGTCTAACGAACATTTGTTAAAACAATTCTCTATAAACTTATAAAACGTACTCGGCTTCGCCCGGGGTTTTACCCGAGTAAAGGTTTGTCTAGCGAACATTTGTTAAAACAATTCTCTAAAAACTTATTAAAAAAAAAAAGATATATTTTGATAATTTGAAACTCGTAAATTTGAATCTCTCGATAAAGTGAACATTTTTTCCCGGTCCCTGTGTGCCGTGTCATCCTGAATTTTGTCTTTCCTAATTTTCTACATTAGAAAATCATAGTTTTATCTAGTGAACATTTTTTCCCGTGTCACATTGCCGTGTCATCCTGAGATAATCTTACTTTTGATAAATAATATTTAAGATAACAAACTTAGTGATAAGAAAACTTGTTATCATCGTCACAATGGGGGCGCTGCTTGGGAGTTAAATCTACAAATCTGCAAATAACTCTAAGGATATTCAAGATATTCATGAAATTATTTTTCAAAAACCTTCCCGGTGATATACCTAATAATATCCCAAAATTTCACGGCGATTGGATGTATGGTTTTTGAATCTATAGAGTACAGACAAACAGACAGACATTCAATTTTATGTATATAGACTACAAGGTTGTCCCAAAAGTTCGTAAACACTTGAAAAATTTGAATTTGGAAATATATATTATATGGATTTATATTTGGAATTTGTTGCAGGTATTTACGAACTTTTGGGACAATATACGAATAACCTCGGGTAGTGACCGAGACAATGTCTTTGTAACGATGTTGTTTTAACAAAGGTTTATTATGGTCGCGTTAATAGTGGCAATAATGATGATGGAATCCATTAATATTTTACTATCATCATCTTATAATGGAGTCAAAACTATAATTCTTCCTTCCTCGATATCGTGGCTACGCTTCATCCGGGTAGGTCGTCAAATATACGCTATTGTGGAAACTTACAACACCCAATTAAATATATTTGTTGTAGGAGTAGCAATGTAGGAGGGAGAGACATGGATAATTTAGAATGGTTGCTATGGAGTTTGTCGCGACACTTTCAAAATAATGTCCAGGATTAGTAGTACAACCCATCATTAGATAGAGGTGATAAATATTTACAATGGTTGCTATGGTGTTCTCACTGTCTGTCCAACTTTCAAGATAGTCCACTATTGGAGATAGTAGTTCTATATCTGGTGGGTATACCATAGAATATTTGGAAGGTTAATTCAAACATATATTTTTTTGATTACATCAACAATTACCCATATAGATGTGGGTTTTTACTTATCCCAAGTACACGTAGCACGGCATGATAAACACGTGTCTCGCAAGTACTGTTACCCTGCCGCACGTGTAGAAAGTATAGTTCTGGAGAGAAATTTACAGATTATATCACCTCTGCCCGGCGCGGCAACTTAATTATTTCAAAATCCCTCACTAGTCCGACATTTGCTATTACATATCGTCAATTTCATAAGGCTGAAGGAAAAAAAAAGAACCGATGAAATACAAGAGAGGAGGAATGTCAACTAGCGAGATCTCTTGTTCTCACTATATATAATCTGTTTTATTACTGCATGGGGGAAAATACCTTCATTTCTCATTTATTTATTTTTTGTTGTCGCTTTAAACCTATCAGGTTCAATCCATGTATGAGAGTGTCTTACTGTATTGTGAAGTAGCGAGGGAGGGAGTTACCTTGATGTCCAGGTGGATGATGTTCTTCTCGTGCATGTGCTTGATGCCCTCGCACACTTGCCGCATGTAGTTGATCACCTCGGCCTCGGACATGGAGTAGCCGTCGGCGGTGATGCGCTCGAACAGCTCGCCGCCCGAGAGGCTGGGACGGACACACAACGGTCACTTACCATTTCCATAGCTCTAAAGTTCGGTTCAACCAGTGATTCAAGTCACCAACTACAAGCTCTTCCATCACTGTTGGCGACCTAAGCCGTAGTATATGTGAAGACAGTCAAGCCCAGAGAAGCATCTCGTCACCAGCGCGACGGGATAGAAGCTTGCTGGTTTTTACGCTATCTAACTCTGCTACAGTCTCAAAAACCGCAGATTGGGAAAATCACCTCCAAAAATACGTTCCACGTTAAGCTGATCGTTGTACTGGCATGCTTGGTTCGCGCAGAGACTTCCTTAGGATTATGAGGTTATTCAGTGAGGACCACGAGAAGTGGTGACAGTCCGGGGATTTGTGGCTTGTCTCTAGATTGTCGCTGGTTTGAGGAGGAAAATATTAAACAATGGCGAAGAGTTCATGGGCAACTCTGTAGGTCTCTACCAGTCTCCTCTGTTATTTAACATTTCGGCTCTGGTTGATCTTCTGACAATAGACTCTATCTCTCCTTATAGGGATCATTCAGTGTCTATACTCTAGACTTAAAAAAGGAGACCTTCCAGTGGAGTTCTGCATACTAGCCTGAAGTCTCATGTCTCAGACTTTGTTGCTGGGCAGAGAGGTACAAATATTGCAATGCCACACACAACATATACAATAGTGGAAAAAAGGATATAGATGTATGGTGTTGCTAAAGGTAGGTAGGTACACTTACAACTCGTAGATGAGCACCATCTCGTCGTCATCCTCGAAGGCGTCGTGGAGGCGAATGAGCTTGGGGTGGTGCAGTTGGTTCATGATGTCGATCTCCTTGCGGATCACCGACTTCTCCAGAGGGTGACTGACGGGGATGAACTTGGCGGCGAAGATGTTGCCCGTCTTCCTCTCGCGGCAGCGGTGCACAACGCCGAAGGCTCCGCTACACACCGCGCCCACCCGGGTTAGAGAGAGAGAGAGGAGAGTTGGAAGGCAAGAATCTCTGTGTATGTCAGCAACCATTCAACTGGGAATGGCTACGTCAAAACTGTGGGTCATCGCCTCTACACTTTCCCAGCCTTTCAATGTCAAAGATTCAAGAACATTGGAGTTCGAATCAAATACGACATCTGTAGCTAAAATAAATGGATGGGTCTATTTGAAATCACGAGATCGTGAAACAACTATAGCAATCGATTCGCATATTTATTCCAATACAATTGGACCACCAGCTTTCGAACCAACAGCTCCTTACCAAGATGCCATTGGAGACGTTGTTTGGATCGCTCGTAGCGCCTTGGTAAGAGCTGTTAGCTTAAAATCTGGTGACAAAATTTTATTCGAATAAAGAAAGGTAACGATAGCTATATCTGTTTTACGATTTCGTGTGATATCAAGTTCTAAACCTTTGGAAAATTTTCTCTGAAATTATTCTTTCCGGGGTCACCTCATGATCTAAAGCTCCACTAATGTGAAGAAGGCAAAGAAGACTTAAGTTTGAAGATCTGTCTGGATTGTTAGTCGGTAACAGCTGAACGTTTCAGAAACTTGCTGGGTTCTCTAACCAGGCAGTTCAGTAAAGGGTCGTCATAACCTCTCTCTGTTTGGGATACTTTATTATACTTGGAGGTTGGCTCATTTGGTTCTTAAAATATTAAACACTTTTTAAGTTAAGGTGACGCGATCTACCCTCTATCTCCTTTAGTAGGAAATATAAAACCGTAATTATCAGATAGAGGAAAGCATAAAAAAAACTATAAAACCGTAATTGTCAATCAGAAAAAAACCTTTTTAGAAATCTGTTCGTTTACATTTTCGATGAATCATTGAAATCTATCTGAGTATTGGTGTTTTTAGGCAAACATGTGTTATAAAGTATATTATTATAAAATTGTACGCGAGTAGTGGTAAGATACGTAAGTATATCGTCAATATATATGTATGTAAGTACCCATGTGAAGTGTACAAGTTTTTACAGAAGAGATTGAGAATCTGACACGTGGGAAGTAAATTGATTCCTGCAATGGTGTCAGTGTTTGTGATTCATCGTTCCTCTAACTTTGGCGGTTGTTTATATCTCTTGGGAAAATATGGCACCGTTTTTATTAAATCTACAGAATGAACGACACCTTGTTCTGGTTTATTCTTCGAGGAGACAGGCAGAAGAAGAACAGTCCCAGCCAGTAGTACTATGTACAGTTCCTACTTACGTTCCAATCTCCTCCAGGATGTCGTAGTAGTCGTAGATGGAGGAGGTCTTGACGTCTACGGGCTGGGGAACGTACTTGTCGATGTCGAACACTGCGCAGAGAGCTGTGTGACACGCACACCAGGGCGACACCAGGGTGGGACCTACCGAACTGATCGTAGTTGTTGATCTTGCCCTCGGACTTGCCGCGGATCCTGTGGCCGTGGACGTCATCTGCACACCGGGGTCAGTACCCGCGGTACAGTACCTGGCGGTGGCGAGGTAACTTACAGAGGTAGTTCTTGTGCTTTGCCCGTTCCTTCTCGCTCGCTGCACAAGTCTGTGAAGTGACGTGAGGTTATTAGGTGAGGAAGGACTCACGTCGTGTCGTCACCACGGGCGTCTGTTCGCTCGGGTCGCTGCGGCCGAATACGTTCTCGGCGTAGATGCGGAACTCGTAGTCTTTGTTAGGGTTCAGACCCGTCACCATGTGGTACGTGAACCTGTGCACAACCTTCTTATCAGGACAAACATTCCATCTGAGGGTGGGTGTGCCTTGTGGACTATGCTGGAGCATAGTGCTCTTAACCACTCGATTGAATGGAATGATCCTCGATAGAACTTAGCATTTCAATACCCCTGGCGGAAGTAGATATAACATGTCAATTGCCAATTATTTAAATCTCAAATGAAATTAATCCTGGTAGAGATCCATAGAATCAAAATATTAAAATAAAGACTGACCTACTTCAGAGACATAATGAGAGTAAATGGAAAGATGTTGATTTTAGAAAAATTTAAAGCAAGAGAAGAAGACATCAATGCACTAGCATGAAGGGCTCAAGAAATCTACCGGAAGATCAATAGATGAGCTGCGAGGTCACTAACAGATAATATTGGAGAATATTTGTCCATTTAGTGATGGGAACTAACAACATGACATTTCAGGGTGCACTCAGCACCTATTTATTTCTTTCAGAACATACACTCTTTTAGGACTGAAGAAGAAAAGAGTAATTAAAAATGTCACATATCTACTTCTGCTTTAAAATAGTCTCGCTTTAAAATATTTGAAAACACAATTTTGAATATTTAGAATTTACATGAAAATGACACGGGGCAGTGGTTCGTTAAAGTGAAATGACAATACATAACAAGCTGTGTTTTAGTCCAAGAGAAACCAGGAGGTCATATTGAGTACCTGGTATTCCCACAGCGGATCCAGCTGGTCATGGGGGCCTCCCGTTTCTCGATGAGGTAGTTGGTGATGTGGGAGCCTCCGTCCCAGAGCGGGGCCTTCCACGACAGCGTGATGTTGTCGTCGCCCAGGGACTCCACCACGGGGAACCTTGGCGGGTCGGGCCGGTCGCTGATCTGGACCTTGATGATGGCCGAGTCCACGCCCAGCTCGTTCTCCGCCACTAGGCGGTAGGGTCCGGAGTCCAGGCGGGAGGCGTCTCGCAGCGTCAGCAGCGCGTGCCGCTCACCCACCTCCACGCCGTAGTGAGCGCCGTTCTCGATCTCCTCGCCCTCCTTGCTCCACCGCAGCGTCGGCTTCGGGAAGCCCGTGAAGGGGATCTTCAGCACCACGTTCTCGCCCTTCTCGAAGCAAGCCAGCTCGCGGAATCGAGGCGGCACGTGGATATGGGGCGCCGCTGGACATCACAACAACTCCTTAGGCCACCTTTAGCGGTTCTCATGGCATCGGTATAAGGTCCACACTAGGCCGCGGACATGGTTCTATACGCGCTGGTTTATAATAGGTAAGTAGACTTACACGTACCATCTTAGGCATTGCTCAGCATAACTCAAACATAGACTACGCTTGCTGTGAAGAATGGTTTGGTAGTTATTTACACGGACAAACGGAACCTTCTATAGAATTGTATTAACATACTAAGTTACAATATATCAGAAGGAATCTCAAAAGAGGCAATAAATATAGCTTATGTGCCTCGAGGTTAACATCACTGTAGTTGTAACTACCGCCTGATAGCGACACTGGAAGTTCAACGAGAAAGATGGTAGACGACACTTACTCTTGATCTTCAGCTCGGCCCTGGAGGTCTTGGAGCCACCCTTGTTGGCAGCACGGCAGGCGTACTCGTCGGCGTCCTCGCCGTAGACGTCGGCGATGGCCAGCGTGTAGAGGTCTCCGTCCCTCAGCATGGTGTACTTGCCGCCATCCACCAGCTCTCGTACTCCCTTGTACCTGGGGGAACACTCTTGCTATAGTAGAAGTTTCTCAACTAGGATTACCCTAGACCTCTTTAGAACGCCAATTCTCATATATAACCCAACTAAACGAATACCTTTCGGCAGATAAACCGTTTAGAGTCCCCCATATTGTTTACCTCTCGCGAGACTTTTAGAAACGATTGATGGACAATTTTCTTAAATAAAATACCTTCAGTGGGAATAACTGAACAAAGATTCGTCATTCTGTAGGCTAAAATCTAAACCTATTCGATCCACAAATAGACTTATGCTGTTGGTACATTGAAAAGAATAATTCGCGACTCTCTATCAATCAATTTATAGTTAGGGTCAAGAAGGGTTTGACATTAACAAAAGGCAATGCCGCAACTATACGAAGGAATTATCAGAAGTTTTCGTGCGAAGCCCTCCAACAACTTGGTAAACATCAAAGTGGTGAAAGGCTTGCTTGAAAACTTCTGTAATGTCTTTAATGTAAAAGTTAGCGAGTTACATTTTACTTCTTTGTTAATTTGTAGTTAGGCGGTCCCACTCACCAGGTGATCTGTGGGCGCGGGTTGCCCGTCACCTTACACACGAAGTCCGCCCGCTTGTTCTCGATGGCCACCACGGTACGTAGGGGCACGATGAACTCTGGCGGGGTGGGGGCTGGGGCACACACATTGACAATCAATATTCACCCAATACCACCGGGTAGGGATGGATATCATTTCATAGCGTCTCCTCTCTGGGGAAGAATATTTTAAATTATTCAACACAGAGATTGTTATACAGCATCTTTCTCTCTCATTGTCTTTTTCATATCAATAAGTCGACAATTGTTCGGGTCAAAATAAATTGCCTTATAATGCCCCCTTTTGACGTCCCTCATTTTTTTCTATGTGTAAAATATTTTACACTTTTAGAGAAGAGAAATAAATATTACAATTCCTCTGAATGGAAGATGAAACATATTGGAATGTCTTGCTTTACCTGTAATGATTTCTCCCAGTTATTTATCTCCAGTCTAAACAGAATTAATGCATTGTGAATTTCTCCTACGTATAATGCTTTATATAGATTAGGAGAATATTACCTATCTGATCAGAGCTCATTATTTAGGGTTATATTCATTAAAGAAATTATATCTTTGGAGGCCTTTTTAGTGATCTCTGATCGCCGTGTAGGTCATTAGGGACGTTTGAAGAGAGGTCGCCAACCCGGTCGGCCGTTAAAGAAGCGTTTATTATATACGTATGTACACTCATTGACAAAACTTAAGGAGGTGGAAATTCTTTGATGTTGCCGGTCGTCTTTTTTTTTTTGTTGTTTGTTTTTAAGGAGATAGAGGCAATTTTGTTCACATTTGGTTAAATCGTGTGTCTTCATTAAAGGTCACTGCGTATCAAATATTTTTCAGAGTTATTGTCTAAATCCCAATATACAAGCTTAAAAGGCACAAATTTCTTAAGTTTTTGTCCATGAATGTATTTATCTAAAAGAGGTGTTACGTATAGGAAGGCCAACGTACTGTTGGGGTCCTTGATGCGGATGGAGGTGGAGTTGGAGGAGGCCGGGCTGATGCCGGCCATGTTGAAGGCGAACACGCGGAACTCGTACTGGCGGTCCTCGATGAGGGACGCGATGTTGATCTGGGTGGTGAGACACGGCGCGGCGTTGACGCGGGACCACGTCAGCGTGCCGACCTCGCGCTTGTCTACCCAGTAGCCCTGGACTCTGCTGCCGCCGTCCGTCTCGGGTTTGTCCCAGTGGAGGTTGACGAAGTCCCCGCCGACCTGCACCACATAGCAACACCGTTCGACAGGGGATTCACCAATTTATGGCAACTTGGGCGGCAGCTATGCAAACATAAGATTTAAACTTGCTTTACCCGTTCACGAAAGAAGAACCCTTATGCTTAAAACTGGGCAACTCTGTGCTTCACTTCCATCAATAATTGACAATATGACCCAGAATAAGTATATTGCTACGGCGTTTTATGGTTTCCACAAGTCCATATCTCAGAAGAAGGCCAAGTGACACTCACTACTCACTTTCTTACTGCTACTCTTTTTGTGTTGTTTTTTTGCTTCCCTCTTTCTCTTTCTTGTTTTTTTTTCTTTTTCTTCTGTCTATATCGTTATTTCCTTTGTCTCACTGCTTTGTTCTTATGCATACCTCTGGTGAATCCTGTATAGGGTCAGTGACCCTAAATAAAGGCTTTTTTTGTTTGCTTTACACGTTCACATTTTCTACCCGGAGGAATATAATTCAACAATAATGTTTAAACTTGCTCAAGTTTTCTACAGGCAAAAGTATTTTACTTTTAAGTCGCTTTATAGAGGTGTATCTTAGGACTGAAGCGAATTTCATTTTCTTTAGAACCAAATTGAGATATGCAATAGTGAATAGCGCAACTTTGCAGGAATCAATTCAAATCTATATGAAGTTGAGATACTTTTTAAATATCAATTGAACTTTCTACATTCGAAGTACAGTTAGATGGTTTTATGGGTCTGTATTCGCATCACTTCGATACTGTAGAACCTCCCTTAAGAGACTGCCTAAAAACATGGATACTCCTGGAGGGGATATCCAGTTTGGGTTCAAGTCACTTTGGATTTACAAAGGTGGTGTCTCATCAGATGCGTGACTCATGGAAGGTTTCACAAGAGAGTCAGCGAAGATACTGACCTCAGTGACGGTGGGAACCCCAGGAGCTGACGGCGGGTCGTACGGCAGCTTGGCGATGATGGGGTTGGTGCCCTGGAGGGGCGGACCCTGGCCGTTCTCGTTGACGGCCATGACACGGAAGAGGTACTCGCCGTGCTCCGTCAGACCCTGGACGGTGAAGGTGGTGTCGCGGCAGTAGCTGGAGGCCACGATCCACTGGCTGTGGGAAGTCTCCTTGCGCTCCACCACGTAGTGCGTCACCTTGGTGCCTCCGTCACTCAGGGGCGGCCGCCACGACACCGTGGCCGAGTGCTGCGTGATGTCTGTCACTTCCAGGGGCCCTTGGGGAGGTCCGGGAAGTCCTGGGCACACAGCGGACTAACTTCTAGGGGAGGAAACGCGAACGAACTCGGGTTGAAATCGTGTTTTAGTGGTGGATAACTATTAAGACTTCTTATATGAAGGCATGGGTTTTTTACTGGAAATACATCTTATGTGTATGTGTGAGTGTGGTATATGAAGTTTTAAAAACATCAACAATTTCAAGCAATAGATTAAAATTCTTGATAATTTTTAAGACTAGGACTTCAAATCCAGGGTAAATCTAGAACTCTCCCAAGGGTAAGAGACGATAGAAGAAACGTGGGATTACAGGCAAGACAGTTTGAACGACTCAGTTCAAGTTGTCTAAATTATCCAGAGCTGTGCTCTGTAGCCCTTCAGGATACATCGTGAATACTAACTCATATAAATACTCGATGTTCATGTGCCTTCCAGTTTAGATGAATTTTGTACTATAAAGTTTTCAAGCCCTGAACTTATAACTGAATAGAATCTAACATTCTGCAAGACTTCTGTTCCTCGTTAAAGTTTGTCTTACAACATTGATAAGGCCTGGTAGAGAGTTATAAAAATTGACATGTAAAGATAGAGACAAAAATGTGTTTAGTTTTGGAGAAAGGGGGGGGAAACCAGAATGTCGGGGGCACTCACCGGTGACCCTGAGGGTGAAGTCGCCCTCTGCCGTGCCGCTGTCGTTCTTCACGGACAGCTTGTACTTGCCCTCGTCCGTCTTCAGCGCCTCCCTCAAGAAGATGATGACGTAGTCGTCGAACACGGTGTACTTCAGGTGCGGCGTCTCCTGCACCTCCAGGCCGTCCTTGAAGAGCATCACCTCGAAGGGGCCCGTTCCCGAGTAGTAGATCTTGATCTTGCCGTTGTCGTGCTCGGGCACGCAGACGTCCTTGGGGCACTGGTCGATCCGCGGCGGTGCTGCGGACACGACGCCAAGCGTGAGGCGACATTCGTGCGGATGCAGTGGGACAGTACTTACAGGCCACAGTCAGGCGGGCGCTGCACTTGTCTGACCCCAGGGGATTGGAGATCTCGCAGGTGTACTCCCCTTCATCCCCGTCCTGGACCTCGGAGAAGATGAGCTTGTAGACGGCTTCGTTGGTCTCCACCATCTTTATCCTCGAGCTGGGGATGATCTCCCGGCCGTTCTTCAACCTGCGCCCACCCCGTCTTCTAACACCTACCGAGACAAACCTCACCCACAGCTACTTCACTCTATCTCATAATCCTAGCTAGCTATGGTGTGTCGATGTGCATTCTTTGCCGCTCTAATCCTTCTCGGCGTCATCAGCAGCAGACAATCAGTGGGGCGCATGCCACTTCATTGCTTTTCGTCTTAGTATACACACAAGTTAGCAATTCTGAAAACCTCAGAAGTTTTCTTAACAATTTTAAATATAGTTTGGATAAAGCTAAATAGGACAAGAGATGAAACGTTTGGCGTGTTTTTGACGGGAGAGGAGACCTTTATTTTTTATAGAGATTAAGCAAGTTTAGCATTTCGCGTTAAAAATCTTCCAATTACTCCATCACGTGAGGATAATACTATAGTAGTCCAATAAAGAGTGGAACGCCGTCTACATACACATTCACTAGAAACTCTATAACTGGCTTCTTCAGAAATACTACAGACATAGAAAATTGTGTAACAACACTGCTAAAGATCGATCTGACAAGAGTGTTAGAAGTTCTCGTTTATAAGCCAAGATTTTTCTATGTCGGATACCTCGTCTAAAACGATTCAGAGGAAGGGTACAGAATCCGTAGAAGTTCTCAAACGGCACAAACTTTGGGTTATTATAAATATATCAGTGTAATGATGCCAATCTTCACTAAAATGGGAGAGCAGCACAGTATACAATTTATGTTTCTATAGTAATATTTTAATAACGTATAGAATCAATAAGGATAAGTTTCTTTATTTGTAAAATCAATTCGAGCTTTCGGGCGCAAGCAGCCCTTATCCTTATTGATTCTATACGTTATTATAATATATTGAAAGGATTAATCGTCTTAAATAGTAATATTTTGTTTATGCCAAAACAGATAGCTAATATAGAATGGCATCACACAAAGAATGCTTACCATCTTGCCGTCGGCAAAGGCTTGCCCTGGCCCTCGCATTCCAAGGTGAGGGACTTGCCGAGGCTGGTGTTCTTGTTGGGCAGTTTGCGGATAAACTCGGGCTTGGTGCCGTCTGAGGAACCCAGCGTCAAGCGGCCATCAACAGCAGCAGTATCGGCAGCAGGTACGTACCCATGATCTCGCGGACCTTCACGGGCGTCGTGCACTGGGACGGGTCGCTCTTGCCTGCGGCATTGACGGCTACAATCCTGAACTGGTAGTCGTTGCCCTCGATGAGGTTCAGGGCGGTGAACTCGCAGTCGATGGGATTGTAGTCGCCGGCGCGGATCCACATGGGGCTGTTGATGTCGCGCCGTTCCACGATGTACCCTGAGTTACACGTTCTTTAGCACTTATACTGTCAACTCTTCCATAAGAGACTGCCCTCAAGAGAGAACATATTTCATGATGTAGTGCCATCTTCGAAATAGAGGTCGGTCATCATTGTAGGCGATTACACCATGTCCCAAGGTCGCGAACAATCCATGTATATTATCATCTAATAGCAGACCATATCCAGAGATTGTTTAATCAATTCTTCCTTGACCTAACTTAGGCTTCATACTTCACAGTGAAATCTCTTCAACACAGTCAATTTCCTAATAATCCGTTGTAACCAGATTTTGTTAAAAAAACAAACTGACCTGACATAGCCAAACTCTGGGAGAGACCAGGGATATTCAATAGATCTCTCATGGGAGAGAATCCACTGTATCATACATAAGGATGTTTACTTAATGGTTTGAGTCAACTTGTAACATAAATGCATCGCCCCTACGCAAGTCAATCAAGTTCTGTACCTCTACAAGTAATCAAAGATTTTTTTGTTTGGTTATCTTTATTTTCTGATTAAGAGTTAGTTTTCTCCAGTAGTAGAGAGTATAAATCTTAACAATTTTTTTCGACATATATCACATAAGAAAAATAAATTACAGACAGTCCGTATATATTGAAACGAATAAATGTCCGAAAGTCAGATATCTAAATAGCTAAATAGATCACACATCAGCCCAGGAATAACTTAGAGAGGGAACTTCCCTCTCCCCACATACTTACTTACTACCTTAAGACAATTCGATCTCCCTAATTAGATGTGCACATACCCTTATGTATGTGTGGCGACCACACTTTGCTTCAGCGAGCGCGGACAAAGCTTCAATACACATACGGGCTGTAGAGTGGCGACCTCACTACGCCACTGCAAGCTCAAGCTGGGAGAACACGTCACTACGCATGCGCGGGCGTCATCCGGGACTTTCTGGCCACTCGCGTCATAAACAACAAGGCTTGCTCACAACGGCCGTTACTTCTTTTCTCTTTATATATTTCTGGCTTTAAATAAATTAATTTAAATTATAAAAAATAATTTTATCAGCACACAGCCTTACCACAAGCCACACCAACACGCACACAACCATTCCACATATGTATCCCTGCAAGCTATCTTGTTAAGGAGTGTAACATGAAAATGGAACAGTAGGCAAATTATCAAATGTTGCTTGTATTCTGAGCCCTTTATCTAATCCCATTCTAACTTACACAGAAATAGATAGGTCTCTTTTGAAATAAAGATATTTACGAAATTGAAGAACCCGTTGCTTCTCCTGGCATATAACTAAAGAGCCTTGAGGAAGAACCCTTCCAAACTCAAAATTTATAGAGGAACAGTCGGCACAGATTCAAGATTAGACACCTCAGGTTTACATCAAGACATTCCCAACATCACCAAATGCTAAAACAACAGTGCCAGGCTCCCAAAATCTCGCTGACACTGTATCCAAACCTCCAATATTAGGGACAATCCAGGACAAATCAGGAGGCTTTTGAGACATCGCTATCTTAGGGGGTTGGTGTGATTTACTAGCGCTAAGACACAGAGTGGGAATTCAGTGAATTAAGTATTTCTGTACAACACAGAATTGGGTGCAATACCATTTCCTCACTATTTTCTCAAATAAAGCAATTTACTATTAATATTGTCCTCTACAAGTGGTGAACCCTCCCAGCGGTTTTGCCAACTTTTTTTGGTGATATTATGCGAAAAGGCGAAGCGACGGAGGCCCACCTGTGATCTTGCTGCCACCGTCGAAGCGAGGTTTCTCCCACTTGAGGTCGACGTAGCTCTTGCCCACCTTGACCACCATGGGGTTCTGGGGCGGCGATGGAGCGTCTACACCAGGCAGATTTGCATACCACCCTGAGAAGATGTATGTGCATACTTACTGAACTTGGACTTCAACTTGAAGTTGGTGGTAGGTTTGCTGGGGTTGCTGAACCCTGCCGAGTTCTTCGCCTTCACTCTGAAGTCGTATTCCTTGCCCTCCTGAAGTCCGGGTACTGTAACACATACGGTTAACCCCCTGAGTATTTTTATAACTATTTTTTAATATAATTCCACACTACAATTTAAAAATATGAATATTAGAGCAAGTTATCAATCTTTCTTTACCATGACATTCAACCTGGAGTGAAAAATCTTTCGAACAAAAAACTCCTTTTAACGCAACGGTATTTATAAAGATTACTCAGCTTTCACTCTATAAGACACAAATCTCGGTAGCTCCAATTTGGGTAAAGAGAGTTTCGCTGTATTTATGTTGTCTAGCTTGGCTGCGCCAGGTTCCAAGGCGTTCATACCTCGAATGGCGGCGTCCTTCACCAGCCCGTTGACCTTTCGCCAGCGTCCCTCGAGCGGCTCGCGGTACTCCACCTGGTAGCCCTGGATCTTGGAGCCGCCGTCGCTGGCCGGCCTCTGCCAGACCAGGTTGACGCTGTTGTCGTCCCAGTCCACGATGTCGGGTGTGCCGGGGGCGCTGGGGACCTCTGGACTCACAGTCACCATTGAGTCCGTCATTCGTTCTGTTATAAACTGGGGTGCCTGTAGAACCTTAGTTTATAACAGCCCACCAAGCCTCACAGCTTTCTTCTAACTCCCCCATCGGTAAGTACAAGTAATCAAATAGGTCCCCTGATACCTTATAACAAGTACACGTGTGATACTTGCAGTGTAAGTAGTCCCCCCCCACCTATCTACTAGGATAGCCTGTTCCATACCTACTTGGGATAACTAATGAAACTATATTATCTGTTATAAAATAAATGAAGCTTCCAGGGTTAAGTTTCTTGTGCAACTTTTTATTTTCAAGCTTTCGGACTTAACCTTGGAAGCTTCAGTTATTTTATAATACATTGTATTATAAATCAGTGAAGAACGTTTATATTATACAAATCTGCCTCCCAGAACGTTCACGGTCGTTTTGATTTCTACCAATCTTAACATTCTCTTCAATGGTAACAAATACTCTCATCTCGTCCTAACCTTATAGTGTTATCCAAACGAACCGAAGAGATGACGGGGCATTCGAGAGCGCAGCATTGCTACCATCAGAAAACTACCATTTGAAAATAACGAGGTTTACATATAGCTCATTTATTTTTCCATCTTGAATATACAAACGGTGCCTCATATTTGTATCTAATAATATTAGAGGTAGTATATATTTCTGGCAAGTGTTTCATGTCTCAGATGTAAAGGTAAATAGCTGCATCATGCAATTCCTTCGTAATACAAACATGGGGATGATATGGCGTATTGCCGCCGATGGTGTGTAACATTACATGTATCAACATTGAGTTAGGTGTACCTTTTGTTTCTGCGTAGTGTCACTAAAATCATCTTGTGATTTGAAGATTTAAATCCAAAGAAAACACAACTAAACACAGAAACCTACCGAAGGGGAACTTGGCGATGATGGGTTTATCGGTGCTGAGAGGCTGACCGACGCCGTACTGGTTCTCGGCGCTCACCCTGAAGCTGTATTGTTTCTTGGGCTCCAGCCCGATCACGTCGTAGTGGCAGCCACGCACGAAGCTGCTGATCTTGCTCCAAGCCTGTCGCAACCTCGCGGTTAGATCCTTGGAGGTCGGAGGTACTGAGTGGCTGGTGTGGAGACATTGGTCGTGTTAAAATGGTGTAGACTAGATATATAGAATATTGCCCTTGTTCATAATGTCTGGACGAAGTTTTCGCTTTTACTTTTAAAAAAGGTTTGCCAAAACTGGACCTTGACCTTTAACATCAAAATATATGTATATTGATAAAAAATATTTTTTACTTTAATCGAGATAATGTATATAATTTGGAAGAGAGAGCCCTTGTACAAAGATCCAATCACGAAAAGTAGACATACCCCAGTGGCTGGGTCCAGTTTCTCCACGATGTAGTTGGTAATGGGGGAGCCTCCGTCATCCAGAGGCGGCTTCCAAGACAGCGAGCAGGTTTCTGTCGTGATGTCAGTGACCTCCAGCGGACCCTGGGGAGGTCCGGGCTTGTCTGTGGCACACGTCTCGTCGTGTCGCATACGTCACAGAGAAGGGTCTCAGGACTTACCTACAACCGTAACCCTACAGTACGCGGTGTCCGAGCCCTGGGGGTTGGACAGCTTCAGCGTGTACTTTCCGCTGTCCTCCCGCTTGGCCTCCTTGTTCACCAGCATGGCGTAGATGGAAGACACCTCGGGGGGTGATACGCTCGCTGGGCAGCAGGGGTTCGCCGTTCTGCAGCGTGGACCATATAGTGTTGGAGGAATTACTAGAGGGCAAAGTGTACTTACGATAGTCCAGGATGCAGTGGGCGCCGGGCTGCCGATGTAAGGTGCCCTGATGGTGAACTCCTCTCCTGCAGGAACCACGATATCTCTCAGAGCGAAGCTATTGTCAATCTTGGGAGCGCAGGGCGGCGGCCGGGCTGCGATGGTGTCGGAGGCCTGGGACCACGGGCCCTGGCCAGCGGCGTTCTGCGCGCACACGCGGAACTGGTACTCCGTGTTGGGGGACAGGCCGGTCACCCGGTGGGCGAGGTCGTTCACGGGCTGCGGTGTGACGCGGATCCATTTGTCCGTGCCGGGCTTCCTCTTCTCCAGCAGGTAGCCTGTCACTGGACTGCCGCCGTCGTTCCTCGGCCGCGTCCACCCGATTGTCATCGAGTCCTCGGATGTCTCCATGGCGTGGGGCAGTCCAGGGGGTCCGGGAGGATCTGTTCCACAATCATTGTTAATGCATTCATTTTTTATTAATAAGGTTTTATTAATTGACAAGTATGCCATTTGTTTATTCAGACTAACATAGCTGCCATTTATGAATTAATACCTTACATCATAATACCGCACATTTTAAATATTGAGAAAAAAATACAAATTAAAAAAAAAAGTAAACCATAGACTCATGCGAAACCCTTTCTTCCCTGAGCTACCACCTCTATCAAACCAAAGAATGAAGTGACCCGCCCTAACCCAACTTCTCATGAGAGATCACCTCTAGTAGAGTATATCAATTTTTTAGGCTATGGTTTCTTACAGGAGTATTCGACCGCATACATAAGAGAGAGCGTCTAAACTCCCCAAGAAAGCAGCTCGATATCCTTAGAATCGAGAGACAGAACGTACCGAAGGGATGCTTGGCGACGATGGGCTCGGCAGTCATGGCCGGGTCGCTCGTCCCGTACTGGTTCTCCGCCATGACGCGGAAGTCGTACGCCCGTCCCACGGTCAGGTTACGCACGCGGCACGCCGTGCCCACGACGAAGCTGTTGACTCGCGCCCAGGCGGTCGAGCCCTTCTCGCGTTTCTCCACGGCGTAGTTGGACACGGGGGCCCCTCCGTCGTCCTTGGGGGGTAGCCAGCGTAGCGTGAGGGAGTCGCCTTCCAGCTCCTCACCGCGCAGGTTCTCAGGAGGCCCGGGGCGGTCTGTACATCACCCCATTTCAGCTTTCTCCACGATATGTACACTTTGCCGATAGTCAAAAATGTCTTGGGCCTTTCGCATCTTTCATGTTTTGGCATTTTAGTATTTATATTGTGTCTCTATTTCGTCTCTATATATATTTTTTTATAACTTGATTCTAATGAAAGGAAAAATATCTAAGACAAAAAAAAATGACTCTACAAACAGTCTGAAGCTCTACATTCTGGTAACATATCACAAGATCAAAAAGAGAATATATAAATACTGAGAATTTGAAACATGAGATATAGTCGTGTGGAAGGTCTACGATTTTGTCTTACTGACACAATGGGCATCGCACCCTTTCACAAAAGTATCGGGCTGACTTTGACAGTGGTGCCGCCCTGTGTCCCTTCAGTCAGATAGATTTACAGAGTCTCATTGTGTACAATCTCTGCCACTGTGTGTGATACCAATTTACCTGAAACGCGAAAGCAACGACATTTAAAAATGAACAGGAAATTAATCAGGCGGAATTTGAAAACTAAATTTGCCCACAAGGGCGTATATATTGGTAAAAATACCAGTATAAAGCATACTAAAAAGACGATATGAAGACCAGAATCTACACCCACCTAGAACGGTGACTTTACAGTAGCAGGTATCGAAACCCGACTTGTTCTTGAGGAAGAGCTTGTACTGGCCGGAGTCGGTCCTCTTGGAGTCGGGAACGGCAAGGAGAGCGTAGTTGTCACTGAGCTGAAGTCACCCCCAGAAGTCAAGACATTTAGAGACACTCCTCAAGACCTTCCTCACCTTCTGGAAGAGTCTAGGATCCTTGTCATCCATGTCTAGGTCATTGTGGGACCAAATGGCCGTTGGCTTGGGGAAGGCCGTGAAGGGAACGTTGATGGTGAACTCCTGGCCGGCCTTCACCACGATGTCCCTGACGGATCCCACGTCGATGCGTGGCTTGTCTGCATCACATTACACGGTACTGATGCTACTTCGTGGCAGAAGTTATGGATGAAGAGTCGACACTATCCCACGAGTATCAAACCAAAGGAAGTACCAGGGTGGTGCTTAACTCACCAGGCTGGTCCTCGACGAGCACCATGGCGGAAGGTTTGCTCGGCTCACTCTCGCCGACCTCGTTGACGGCAATCACCCGGAATTCGTACTCCTGGCCCTCGGTCAGTCCGGGAACCTGGACAGAACACTGTCTCTTGAAACTGCTCGTGTAGATGGAGGGATTCTAATAGTATTAAAGAATTTACAAGTCTCTTCCAATGATGGAAATAGAGATTGTGTGTTAAGAAAGCCGCTAATTTTGCGGGTGTTCTGACATCGTATATCACTTCACGTAGTGACTGTTTCTATGCACGGCTTTCCAGACATGCTAGAAAGCGTCAATACCCTTGACCGTGTAAAATTTCCAAACTTGATAAATAATGAAAGTTTGCTCAAATTGAGTGTAAATTATCCTAAATCGAGTTTAAAGGTCTTTGAAGATGGAACACTTTTAAAATGTCGAAGAGACCTACCGTGTAGGTTGTGTCAGGGTGGGGCACGTGGTTGACTATCTCCCAGTCCTTAGAGCCCTTGGGCCTCTTCTCCACCAGGTAGCCCTTAATCTTTCCTCCTCCGTCACTGACTGGCTTCTTCCAGGAGAGGTCGGCGGAGTTCCTGGTGACTTTGTCCACCTTGGGCATGTCGGGGGCATCGGGAACGGCTGCGTTCCAACTGTTGAGGCAAGGGCCGAGCGAGGAAGGGACACCTCGGTACTTACACTTCTTGTCGCGAGCTGTCATCAGTTCAGATGGCCTGCTCGGCTTCCCTTGACCTCCCTCGTTGACGGCCAGGACACGGAACTCGTAGGCGCGGCCCTCGGTGAGGTTGGGGACGGTGTACTCCGTGCTGGGGATGGGGTAACTGTTCACCTTCACCCACTCCGGCGAGCCGCGCTCCCGCTTCTCGATGGTGTACCCTGCAGCAGGCAAGGTCCCTCAAATGTTTGAAAGTAACCTGGTCGCCACTTTAACTTGGTGTATTAGAAAGTGGGGCATATATGAAGCGGGCTTCAAATTTAGGCGATATGACTGCAGCATGGGATTTTATAGATAAAACGTTTTTTATGTTTGTTTTTTATTTTTTTGAAAATGAGATAATTTATTACTGCGTCTCTACTGAAGTGAGAAAATATATTGAGAAGGCCCAGAACATTAATGATAATTCCCCCAGCGGTTTCTCAAGTTTATTCTAATTAATAGACCGCTCTGCTATTGTATTGGGTACAGATCTGCTTGTATAACCTGAAATTTGGGGGAGAGGGAGGTCAGTAAAATTCTATATACAAATGTAATGCATATATTATTGATTGCTCTTCTGCTAATATGTAATTCATAAAAAGGCCTGTTAGGAATAGATCAATTATAAGGCATTTAAGGCGCCAGCAATATTTTTCACTCATTGAATATAAAATAATTTTATTTGGAAAAAATCAGCCCTAAAATTGTTTCCATACTTATATTACAGATGGAACACATTAATTTTTCTTATATATAAACAAACTTTTTAAAAAAAGTCCCTATATATTATAATAAAAAGACGTGCAACCAGCCAGTCAGTTGTTCACGAATAGATATCCCTTACAGTAAGATTGAGTTGTTAGATCAACAACACCCACAGGAAAGTGGGAATACACGATCCTCCAGGATTTACTGTTGTGAATGGTTTCCGAACAGGACTTACCTTGGATAGGACGTCCGCCGTCTGAGATGGGAGGAGTCCAGCTGAGAGCGCAGTGGCCGGGACCGTAATCCCCGATCTTAGGCTGTCCGGGAGGTCCGGGGGTATCTGAAGAAGAAGGTAAGAATACGGGATAAGAGAGATTATCGGGCGAGGGACTTACCGAAGGGATTCTTAGCCGTGACGGGCTTGCCTTCCAGAGGCTCGCTGACCCCGTACATATTCTCGGCCCGCACGCGGAACTTGTACTGCTTGCCTTCTTCCAGGTTGCGGACGGTGTAGGCGGTGGTGGGGCAATAGCCCGGGACCGGGATCCACACGTCGGACCCCACCTCGCACCGCTCGATCTGGTAGCCTGCACCACACACCGTCTTCTCAGTAATAGATACTCGCGGTAAAACTGCCTGTCTTAAGAGGGCCTTGTCGGAAACCTGTTTTATGTGGCTAAAACACCACGTGGTTACCTAGTACATAGTGTACTTGAACCTATATTAAGAGACAACCCGTGACTTCTATAGAGTCTCTCTATCCTCTAAATGTGTGTGTGTGTGACAGCTTATGACTGGAATACTGTGCTCGCAGTTAAAACCCGTGAGTTATTTCTACACAAATATATCTTTAATATATATTTTTAAAAAGGAACTATTCTTTTTGTGACAGGTTGAAAAACTATTAAAGAAAAAAATTGTTTTATTACGTATTTTATTCAAAGTTCTTTCACTTATTGGTTAAATATTTTAAACGGAAAAATTGAGGTTTAGCATATCGATCGTGCATATGAGGCCATCGTAATGTTCTAAATTATGCCAAAAAGTCCGTAGTACGTGTCCATAAAAATGAGACATTAGACAAGATACACTGATGGATGCCTAGACCGAAGTCTGTACGCCAAAACATTCCATTATCGTGCTCATGAGCAGCAAAGGGATCTGCACTTGAAATAAAAAAAAAAAACGCCTAACGCTCCATGTTAAGAGGGGCAGGCTCGAAACAAGTATAAATTGTTATATTGCTTTCTATAAAAACTGAGGTTTTAATTTATACACGGCCTATTACCTGTGATGTCGGAGCCACCGTCATCATCCGGCTTGTTCCACTTGAGGCCGATAGAATTGGCGCTGATCTGAGGATATTCGATGGGACCTTTGGGAGGACCGGGCTTGTCTGGGAGACGGACAAGTTAGCTGTGTAGGGACAGGCAGGCCGGGGAAACTTACCGAAGACAAGTACGGTGATGTCTGCGGAGTCCTCGCCGTAGGGGTTGGTGGCCTTGATGGTGTACTTGCCCGAGTCGCTGCGCTGGGTGACGGGTATCTTCAGTGCCGCACTGTCTTCCGTCTCCTCTGTCATCAGGCGGTTACTGAGCGGCAGCGGCTTGTCGTCGATGGTCCAGGTCAGGGTGGGCACTGGCGCGCCGGTGACTGGCAGCGAGATGTTCAGGGGATCCCCAGCACGGACCCGGATCGTCTTGCCGTACAGTCCGTCCAGGTGCAGCTTGGGCTTTTCTGTACAACACCCAGTTCTTTAGCATTGTGTTTATATCTGTTTCCTCGTCATCTCTATACGAGTTTAAACTGGGAAACCAGAACCGAAACATTTAGCAGCGATACAATTTCACCCAGGAATTTTGTTTTTAAAATTAGGAACTATTAGAATTTTCTTTTTTTTTATATAGAAAATAAGGATAGAGTGAACACATAAAAATCCAGTCTCGAGAGTCAACCTGTCCGGTATTTATCCAAACAGAAAAAGATACAATTTCATTTTTTCTCGGGTAGAGGAGTATGCTAAATTCATGTAAGATTGAAAAAACGAACAATTTGACTGTGGGACACTACATTAAGATGACATTTCATCAATAAAATATATACTGATATATTGCTAGTGTCTCTGAACTTAGGAAGAGAGGATCACTAAATTTGCTTCAACCCAGTCTTATACTCCGTATTTAGACATGGCACTTGTGTTTATTTTGATGATTGAGATATCTTTCCAGGGATAATTTTTTAGGATAGTAACTATACTTATAACGAAGACGTCGCATAGTTCAGTTGGGTAATATTACTTTGTAACTCCCCTACCAGGGTCTGAATGTTCCAAGTACCTTTCATAGGCTTGGCTGTAATGGGGAGTGAGGGGTCGCTAGGATCGCTGGTGCCGGCGGCGTTCTTGGCCACCACGCGGTACTCGTAGGAGTGACCCTCGGTGACGGAGTTGTCCGTGAACTGTACCATCTGGGAACCACCGTCAGGATCTCTCTGCGGACACAACTGTCGCCACCTACCCTCATGGGCTCCTTGTTGACCCGCACCCAGCGGGTGGACTTGAGGTCGCGTCTCTCCACGTCGTAGCCGGTGATGGGGGAGCCTCCGTCCGTGCGGGGCGGCGACCATTTGATCTTGATGAAGTCCTTGTCGTGGTCCTCGACCTGGGGCTGTCCGGGCTTGCCGGGTTTGCCTACAATAGGCGTGGTTTAGGTATACGTTCCAACACATCATCTGGAGGTGAGTTTATCGATAGACAGCTTTGGTTATAGAAGGTATATTAGCTGAAGAGTGAGAGAACTGGGAGGTAGCTTTCCAAACAGATAATTATGAAGGTCAGGCATGTAAAAAAATGAAAAAGGATTATAATGGTCGCTCGAATGAGCATTTAAAAAGATGGAAGAGTGTCGTCATCTATCGCCTAACTAAAAATGATCAACTTCAAGATAAAGGTTGTCTGACCGGCACATTCACACATTTATCTTTATTAGCCGCAATTTGTCAACGTTTCGCGAAAAAAAATCGTCTCTCGTTGATTAAAACAAAAGTTTAATTTCTTTTCATCGCCCTTCCTTTTTTTATTTTGATTCACAAACCTGATAAGAGCACAATATATTTTTTGAAACGTTTATAAAAATAAAATAATTGTGCACTTGCCGAAATATAGTTTTTTTTATCATCAAGGTAAAATTTTAAAATCATCAAGCTAAAAAAAAAGGAAGAAAACAATTTAAAAAAAGCTCCATGATACCTTGTTAAAGGTTGGCGTTAAGCCAATCAAAATATAAGTAAATAAAATCATTATTTCATCAACAATAAAATTTTATAAAAATATATAATCAAATAATACAATATAATTATAATATCATTTTTCATCAGAGTAAAAGCCGTGTAATACTGCTAAAGCCCTTTGTGTATACTCTCATTTAAAAAAGGCTCCAACGAAGCATCACCTACCGTAGGGAGCCTTTGCCTGGACGGGCCTATCGGTGGTCAGAGGCTCCGAGGTGCCCTGGGCGTTCTCAGCCATGACCCGGAACTCGTACTTGGTGCCCTCGATGAGCTTAGGCACCGTGGCCTTGGTGCCCGTGACGTTGGCCGCAGGCACCCAGGCACCTCCGCGGGCCCTCTTTTCCACCACGTAGTTCCTGCCACGGACTACTGTCTAGCAGGGAGCAGGGAGGATGAGACGCCGCCGGGTACTTACGTGATGGGACTGCCTCCGTCGTCCCGGGGTGGCCGCCATGACAGCACGACGTGGTCCTTGTCCACTTCGTCCACGTTCAGTGGTCCTTCTGGAGGAGCCGGCTTGTCTGGACATCATCGCTTGTCTTAGACATTGGGGACAAGTCCGTAATACCCTTCCCTCTACATTTGTCTTTCTTTCGTACAGTATTTTAATAATATGTAAATTATATTATCCGATCTTTCCATTTTACATGTTATTCCTTCTTATCTAAGGTTCTGCAGAAAAATAGTCCTATAGACATGCCAATATCCGTTCCATTCTATTAAGCAATTGGCCAGTTGTTTTATTTGGTGATATGGCCGACGCATCGATCAAATGAATCCTCCTTCCTATTTTTTGTCGTCCAAGAACCTTCTACTACCACGTGTAGGACAGTAGGCAGTTGCACGCTCTCTATTATATCTATCTAGTGTACTTTACATTTCCGCCCTTTGCGTATGTGTGTATCCCTCTGATTTTCTGGTTTGGATTCCAACCACAAACACTCAGTGGTAATGTTGAAATCCTATTGATCCATAGCGTCTAAACAAGCGGACATTAAGGAGTCTAGAGTTAGTAAATCGAGCGCTCACCTAGAACGATGACTTTGAGCGTGCCGGTGTCCTTGCCGTGTTCGTTGGTCAGGGTGAGGGTGTAGGGCCCGGCGTCCTCCTTGGTGGTGTTCACGATGCTCACGAGGGAGTAGTCGTCGAAGGTGGAGACGGTGAGCCTGTCGTCGGAGCGCAGCGGCTTGTCGTTGCAGGTCCACACGGCCGTGGGGGCGGGCTGGCCCTCGTAGTTGACCCGAGTGGACAACATGTGGCCCAGCTTCACCCGCACCTCGGTCATGGGGGTCAGGATCTTGGGGGGCACTGGTCCACACACACCTCGTCCTGTACTGGAGCTAAAAAAGCTACTGGATATCTCTCTATAGGCTAAATTTATAATACTATCTTAGGTAATTAGTGGGGTCTAATCACCTTAAAACATGAACTAAAAAGTCAATTTTTAATTACATATTTTGATATGTACCTTATGTACAAGCCTGACAGACATTACGTGTATTTCCTGTTACATGGGAGACTTATGTAGTAAATTCCGCACAGTTTTCAAGATTACTTGACAAGTTGAGCATATTAATAGGTTTCTGGAAGGTTGAAGGTAGGCTAAAGCGGACTTACAGAAGCGAGCCTTGGCGGTGATGAAGTCGGTGGGATCGCTGGGGTCGCTCTCGCCTCCCTTGTTGACGGCGATGACGCGGAACTCGTAGTCCGCACCTTCCTTCAGGTCCGGCACGGTGCACTTGGTGTTCCTAGCAGGGACCTCGGCAGCCTTGGTCCACAGGGGCGCGCCACGCTCCCGCTTCTGGACCACGTAGTGAGTGATGGGTGAACCTCCGTCGTCCGTGGGGCGCTTCCACTCCAGGTCGGCGTGATCCTTGTTCCAGTCCGTCACGTTGGGTTTGTCCGGGGCGCTGGGGGGCTCTGCAACAGCACTCGCATTTCTTGCACTCGTCCTAAGAGTCCACAGTAGCTATATCTATTTAGTTATTAAATACAGGGGGTGCATATAGAACCATCCTTCCATAAGTTCTTCCTACCTACACTCTAGGTATGAAGGAATCTTGAGAATATTGGGAGATAGGAATGATACCTGTTGAAGGTCATCAGGAAATGCAGATGAGAATTGACATTTATTAATGGAAATAGGTTAATGAAGAAAGTTTTGGAAAGATAAGTGAATGGGAAGAGAACGGCCGGAAGAAAAAGAATTGGACCGATGGACTGAACGGGAAGGAAAAACTAAGAAGACATAAAGAGCTCATGGTGTCAATGGAGATACCAGCACCTGCTTAAGATCACAGAAAGTGAAGGAAAAGAAGGCTCTGTGTTAATATGAAAACTTACCCATGGGATCCTTGGCTGTGGTGGCTTGTGTGGTAGCTAGTGGCTCCGACGTGCCCACTTCGTTGACCGCCAGGATTCGGAACTGGTACGACTTGCGTGGGATGAGCTTGCCGACCCTGAGGTTGGTGTCGGGGGTGGTGCCGACCTCCACCCAGGTGCCCCGGCTGGTGTCCATCTTCTCCACCACGTAGTGCTTCAGTGGCGCTCCGCCGTCGTCCTTGGGGGCCTTCCAGGCCAGCTGGGCAGACTGCTTCGTGACGTCCGAGACTGTCAGGGGCCCTTGTGGTGCCGAAGGACGGTCTGCGCAGCACGTTAGAGCGTCAAGCTTATATTGCAGTTAATATAATGGACTAGCCGAATGACCCGGGCAACGCCCGTGTTTTAACCGATTGAATGTTTTGATTCAAATACTATTTGTTACAATTATAAATTGGCGCCTTATATAAATGCATATGTTAGTTAATAACTATAGCCTATGTGCTTTATCTGTCTATGTACTGTTGGCTTCCGTAGGCGTCTCTTACTGGGAAAAAGAAAGATAGGATTCCATTTGGTTATTAACTAATATATGCATTTATTTAAGGAGCGACCCGCTCCAACACAATGGTTACAAAAACGATAAAGCGAGTGGGGGGGGGCAAAGGTGGCGTGATCGTAGCCGACCAATAGGAGGGCGCCATTCCAAAAAAAAAAAAAAGCAAACGGTGACAGAGATGACTGATAAAGAACGACGCTCGTAACTGTATATAGAATACTCTCTCTTCTCTTCCCAGCACTTGTATATTGTAATTGCTCACACATTGTTTACATTTACTGATCATTCAAATGAGATAGTACACACTGTCAGCTAGCCGACTGAATATAAACTAAATGTTGATTTTTAATATACTTTTTAAATACTGAATACACACACAACTTTTAATTATATTTTCTTGATATTTCACTAAAATTCTCAACCATGTTTCGGGCTGTTGGCTTTTATGAGTGTATAATGCAGGATGTACCACAGATCCATCAAGGTAGTCCAGTGGTGTCTTTATGGATTTTCAAAAATTTTACTAAGAAAAAGTTTTATCTAATATCTGTATTATGAAAAATAGTTTTAAAATTTCAGTTCATATATATGCCACAATAAATGGCAGTATATAGCCATGTGTAAATAAGATGGGGATGTCTTTGTTTTCTCTTTTTGTTAAAAATTCAGAGATATATTTTGGAACAATAATAATTTATTTAGAAATCAATATCTCTCAACGAGGTTTTGACTCATTTTCTTTTCGTAACAACTCTTGTAAAGCTTTATAGCTAGGTTACATATGGGAATTGATTCCTGTGCATCACGTGGATAGCTTTCTTTCCTCGTGGGTGTCCAGCCTGGCCGAAGTATTGAAAATACAGCCATTGATCCAGAATAAACTGTTTTACTAACTGTTGTATTCCACACAAATTGTTCTACTTTGATCATTTATCAGAATGTTCTTAGAAGCATGTGATAGCCCTTTTATGTTTCGGGTGTTCTTTTAAAAATTAGTCTCTCTTTGTCTTCCTATTCGTCCAGTGAAACCTGTAGCTAACCCACAGACATTATTTCCCAAAAAGCAGGATTTGAATGTAGAGAGATGGGTAAACGGATGGCTTCCAATCTAGGTTCTGACACCTACTATAAGGGAACACGGATTCTACAGTGCTTCACATTCTGGGACGTATGCTGTGTCATACGCAATCTCGACGTCAAAACAAGAGAAGTCGTCAACACGCGACGTGTGTCAGGCCAGCTCGTCTTTAATTTGTTTTACTTCCTCTATACATGGTGTTGTCAACGAAGTCTCTGTGCAAAACACACAACCACCCCCCCCCCCTACACATGGTAAGCGATATGAAGTGTATTAAGCAACAATTTTTTCATTAATACTCATCTATTAACCAGATTTTTATTGACGTCTTACGTTTGTGTATTTTAAGTATGTTTGTGAATATTTGAAACGATTATAGACGCGTATGATTCTTTTAATAATTAAACAATTTCTATTGCCCTTACTGCAATGGAAAAATTAAAGGGAGGGCCTGGCTCATCAGTGGTGAACCCTTCCAGCGGTTTCGCCAGTTTAATCTACCATTTTAAAAGAATCATACGCGTCTATAATAGTTTCGAATATTCATAACAGATGGCGCGCGCTATGCATCATAATATAATTGTGAATATTTAAATAACCCTCTCATAAGAAAGTAAATATTAAAACATCTTTGTATTCAATACTCAAATAATCTTGGAAAATGACTCAATTCTAATGTTATCACACCACTTTCTGATTACCATTATCATCACGAACTACCATCATCATCATGGAAGCCATTTCATCCCGTTCTGAGCAATTACCTTCATCGCTTTTATGGGCATTGTTAAAATATTGTCAAGTTTTCTGGTATTCCCTCTTATCTGGACTGGACCGACCGATCGGGGAAAACAGTGGAAGGAGGAAAAACTCAGTTCTCCCCTTTTGCTCTAACTACTGGGTCGATTTGGCTCATGTACATAGTAACTTTTATTTTATATTTAAAATCTTTCCTATATCTAATTTTAAAAAATATATTTAAAGTAATTCGAAAGCCTATTTAATTATTTTTCTTCGCGACAATATCATTAACAAAATGTTCGTGAAGCACACAGACGCAATGCCATTTAAATCTTTGGTAATGAATGAACGCATATGCAAAATTGTATCGACCTATTTCATGTATACCTTTGTAGTGTTTATTGTTTATGAATTGGCAAAGAGACTTTGTGAACTCGCTATGTAGCACTCTTATATCTATGTAACATATAGACGGATGGCGCTGTAATAAAGGGACGTCTTTCTGCGACGAGGTGTTACCTATAACGGTGACGTTGGCTGTGGCCGACGTGCGGCCTGACGGGTTCTCCAACACCAGGGTATAGCGCCCGGAGTCCCCGCGCTCGCTGTTGCGGACCTCTAGGGTGGCCAGGTTGCCAGCGGGCCCGATCTCCACACGCGGTCCTCCCACCAGGGGCTTCTCACCCACCAGCCAGGTGACGGCGGGCGTCGGCTCGCCCCGGATTGGCACGCTGAACTGGATAGGACGACCTGCCCGGACCTTGATGTCCTGTAGACAGCTGCGGTCCAGGGAGGGCGTCACTGCGGCACAGCATCCATTCCTTGAAGTTGGTAGGGAGATAGGATGGGATATATTCTAGAAATATTTTGGATACCCCAAGTTGGGGTATGCTGTGATATATTAAAGAAATAATACTTGAGCTTTCGGGAAGATATATAAGGAAAACATAGCCCAATACAATAGTCGAAACCCTGTAAGGGGTCACCACTCTATCGCAGTGAGGACATAGTAGGGCTGAATTGTTTATATAGTGACATAGAGAAGGCACGCTAATTCCCAATATCTCATACTCCTGCCCCAACATACAGTATATTTTTACATGCTAGGATCAAAATAAAAGGGGAAGGCAACTTTTAAAGCAACGCCTATGGAATCCTGTCCAGTCTCCCGTGTCTTTATCGCTGGGGTAGCGGTCGATACGAGTATATTCACCAGAGTATATTGGGACAAGAATTCCTCGAATATTTGGATGGTCAACTCTTTCCAGATGACACTACCCGGCGGAATAGAAGCGACGCGACCTTCTAAAAATTATGTATCTTTAGAGATACCCACTTCTGTGCATGCTACATACCCTTTGTAACTTTATTGACTAAAATTCCCTTCGAGTTTATCAGCATATAGACATTTCTTCTTCCCTTCACAAGATAGGGCTAGTAGGAATTTCGAAGTACTTACGGAACCTGGGCTTGGCCAGGTGGGTCTGTGAAGGATCGGACGGCTCGCTGAGCCCGGCCTTGTTGATGGCCGTCACCCGGAACTCGTATTCCTCACCCTCGCGGAGGTCGGGCACGCGGGCTGCGGTGGAGTCGCCGGAGACCCGCGCGGCCTCGTCCCACACAGGGCTGCCCTTGGCTCTCTTCTCCACGATGTAGCCCGAGATGGGGGCTCCTCCGTCCCGCCGTGGGGCCTTCCACTCCAGGTCGGCGTGGGTGGCGTCCCAGTCCTTGATCTCTGGCGTGCCGGGCTTGTCTGCCACATCTGCACCACACCAGCCTTGTCACTACAATCCTCTCTTGTTTGTTCGACAATTAGATTGCGAGTGCCCTTGTGCAAATATTGCCCTGACAAATCCTTACACATCAAAATGACGCAGCATTGAAGCTTCACCAATTCTGTGTGTGTGTTCCAAGGAATTATTTAAAAAACTTAATCAAAAGCACAACAGGATTATTCATAGTTGGTCCCTTCATCATTTAACACGAGAGAGATAGGCATCCGTTGATATATTTATAAAACTAATAAAAAAGACATTTAAAATACTTATAGAGAGATAATACAGTCAATGCTCGATTTCTTTTAGGGCTAAGCAAAGAGACCATAAATTAACTATCTTAAATACGATTTTGTCTTAAATAAGATAGCTCTTATATAGGATCAATTTTCATACTGGAATTGTATTTGAGATTCGGACCAACTAACCCGGTAGGTCACAAATTCAGAGTAATTAAAAAAAAGGGTCTAATCATTCAATTTCAGCTACCTAATCGTAAAACTGAAGCCTTATTTTGAAACACATTTCAAGGGGGCAAGAAAATCAATCTGATTAAGGGGACTGAAAATTGTTTCATAGATGGACCGAATTAACGGGATTCTACTGTACCAATCTGTGAACATCTTTAGATACAAAATTCACCTTGTGAATGATACAAAATATATGCAGAGAGATTTCCTGCACGGTATCTATTTCTGTAACACTTGAAATGGCCAAGAAATAGAAGGGAAAAATTTGAAACATCTGTAGTGTCAATAAGAAAATTCTCTGTGTATAAAATCCTCAAATATAAGTTATACTGGGTCGGACTAGTATATATGGCGAACTCACCGAAAGGATTCTTGGCTACGATGGGTTCCCGGCAAGTCAACCAGGGGGACTCCCCTTCCTTGTTGACGGCCTTCACCCGGAATGTGTACTCGTGGTGGTCCTGCAGCTTGTCTGCGTGGATCGAGGTCCCCATGGTGTCACCCACGGGCAGCCAGCGTCCTGTCTCTGAGTCCTTCTTCTCCACGATGTAGCCCGTGATGTCCGAGCCTCCGTCGTCCTTGGGCGGCCGCCAGGACACCGTGCAACTGTCCTTCTTGACGTCGGCGATCCGCATCATCTCTGGGACCGAGGGTACGTCTGCATCAACAGCTCTCGTTACCCGCGCACCCGAAATAATCGAACCTGTTGTACTGTAAAACCTGTCTACAGAAGCCACTCAGAGAACAGGTTGTCTCTCAACACAGGTCAAGTAGATGCTCTAGGTAACCACGAGACTGCGTGGTTTTTGCCTGAAATAACTTATTTTTCTGCTTGAGACAAGTTTTCCTATGTGTGTAGACCATTTTCCCTCATTCCTAATTCTTATAATAAAAGAGAAACTCGAAAGAGTGTATCATATCTATGAAATAAATTACGAGGCATTCCGTTTAAGATTGTAGGCATTGATATTAATTCAACAAATACGCATGATATTCAGTATGGTTAACTCTATACACAATACACAAAAACTCACAACTATATAAGATAACGTTCCTTAAGCTAGAACTCGAGGACGTCTCGCACATGCTGTACAGAAACTTGGGAGGCAAGCAGAAAAATACATATACACCATCACATCACCTGTAATTAGCCTATCCTCTTAAAGTGAGGTCACGAGACAGAATTAAAGTCAACACCATATGAATTCATCGAAGCGTATTTAAAGCTAGCTCTTCTTATCACCAAGAAGCCACCCATCAACTATAAAATTCTCGCCTACAAGGAGAGGTGGCACCATTTCAATACAAAGATCCCCCGGTGACCTACCTAGCACTGTGACCGTCACTTTGGCCGTGTCGGTGCCGTTGACGTTGGTGGCTGTGAGGGCGAGAGTTCCGCTGTCCACCCGCTCGGCGTTCCGTACACTTAGCTTGGTGAGGTGGTCCTCGTTCAGGATGGTCCACCGCAGGGCCCCCTCCATTGGGCGGTCGCCCAGGGTCCACTTCTTGGTGGGCGGGGGCTCGCCGGTGACGGGCACCTCAAGCTCGAAGGATTTGCCGGCCTTCACGCGGACGTTGTACATGGCGTTGCGGTCGATGCGTGGAGGCGCTGTGACACACGTTGGTTTCATGTCGGAGGGGAATCTATCTTGCAGTAGCAAGTTCTGTCATTCATCTACATCTCGATATCCTAAAACCTATGTAGGAAACTGTCGTCTATACTTATATATATCCATTAGAATGTCAAACTTGGTTCATTATACCGTAATAGCGGTTTATATGTTCGAGACTGAATAATAATACACTCTCATGGACAAAACTTAAGGAAGTTTTACCTTTCAGCATGTAATGTATATCGGGATTCAGACAATAACTCTGAAAGATAACACCGTGACCTTTATTGATGACACACGAGATAACCAAGTGTAAAAAAATTTTCCTCTGCATCCTTCAAAAAAAAAAAAAAAACGACGACCGGCGATATCAAAGACTTTCCACTTCCTTAGTGTTTTGTCCATGAGTGTACTTGCTAACAGAAAATAAATATGATTTAAAAGAGACATAAATTTAGTTAATAATTGGGACCAAGCCGTCGATAGTGATCACCACCCCTCTAAATACTCTGCTTCCAATATATAACGTTTTAAAACTTATTTATCATATTGAAAGGGGTAGAGATGAAAAGGTTCAAAAGAGGATAAGATTTATGTAAAAAGAAAGAAGTGAAATTTCTAAAAGTTTTTTTTATCGACAACTTTAAGGAATAGATTAGAGTTGAAATGGCTCGTATCTTTGTGGAAAATCTTCCCAAAAGAAAATATCATAATGCTTAAATCTGATTAATTAGATTAAGAGAGAAAAAATATTTGGAAGAATAGGTCCTCTTCTTGTTTTAAAAAAATGGATTTAAATCAGAATTCTTACTGTTCTTGGGCTTAGCCACATGAGGTCCAGTGGATTCGGATGGCTCACTGGCCCCTCCTTTGTTGAGGGCGCGGACTCGGAACTCGTACTGATTGCCTTCCACGAGGTCCGGGACTGTAGCCTTGGTGTCGTCGCCGGGGATCTCCAGGACGGGCACCCAGTCGGGGCTACATACACACACATACGTGCTCTTCACGGAGGTATACCTGTGGGTAAATACGTTAGGATGGAGATATACACGACAAATACTTAGAACGGCCATTTTCATACAACATTAAAACTCTTATTTAAAAACTTGTAAATTTATATTAGTTATATTGGGTTAACCCATGTTCCTGTAGCCTACAGATATCTCTAACTACTCGGGTTGTTCTTCAAACCTAAGCCCTCTTTGTTTTATTTACAAAACCTGTGGAGGTACAAATCTTGTGTATACATTTATAGATATATATCTACAATAAAAATCCTCGTGAGCGAGTCATCTTAAGAACCACAAACCTCAAAGAGGGGTAGGGGCACCATTGCAAAACCAAAGATGACTTGGCCTAACAAAATCTCCAATAAAGACAAAGCATACCATATTATTTTAGTCAGAAGCTGATAGTAGAGATTATTCTCTATTATAAATTATTTTAGAAATAAAATAAACACAAACTGTGACATTTACGGTTATGATTCTAATATAAACCGTCCTGAAGAAACCCACTCACTTGTACTTATCCTTCTTCTCGATGACATAGCCGGTGATGGGAGAACCTCCGTCCGTCTCGGGCGGCTTCCATTTGAGTTTGACAAAGTCCTTGTCGTAGTCCTCGATGTCTGGTTTGCCTGGTGTGCTGGGCGGGTCTAAGTCCACACACACCATTTATATACCACTTCTGAGTAAAATAACCTTTCTATAACAAAAGGATTATCGATCGGTTTACCAGTTTAATACAGGTGGAAATGTTTAGGAAATGATCTGTGCAAACGTACCGTATGGATTCTTGGCGATGATGGTCTTGTCAGCTTCCAAGGGCTTGGATTCGCCCTGTCTGTTGACGGCCCTGACTCGGAACTTGTAAGGTTTGCCCGGCTGGAGCCCCTTCACCTTCAGCTGGGTCTCGGGGCCGATGGTCTCGCCGGCTGGGACCCACGTGTTGGAGTTGGGGTCCAGCTTCTCTACCACGTAGTGGTCCAGTGGCACACCGCCGTCGTCCGTGGGCGGGAACCACTTCAGGGTGGCTCCCTCGGCATGCACATCGTCGATCTTCAGGGGGCCGTTGGGAGCGGTAGGCTTGTCTGGAGGCAACACAGGTTAGTCAGACTCTCTGTCTTAGGTGTACTGATCTTTATGTAAATGTTGCAGTGAGAGAAGAGGCAACTAGATAGAACATTATAAAGAGGAACGGCATGTTCTATGATGTTTTAGAAGGTTTGATGCCTGGAAAAGTAAAGGATCAGAATCCAAATGATTGACCCGATCAAGAATTGTGGTTGGAATCTCTAAATATAACTAGGAAATAGTCGAACAAGATAGAGACATTATTTCTACTGTTCCCATCCTGATGCTAGAAAAGATATATGTTATATAGAAATATTTAGAAAAATTATAATCCCTTATGCATCATATATTATTTGAGGAAAGCATCCAAGAATAAGTTTCTTGCATGAATATCTATTAAGTTTTCTGGCCTTAGTCCTTCTACAGTATTAATTCTAACTATAATATAAATTTACGGTCAGAATCACTCCTCTAGAAGGGCCCTAAAGGTCCGAGGTTGGAGTTAATAGAGATTCATTAAAAAGATTTATTGTGAGATGCCCAACGAGTAGAACATATATTTGGAGTTATGGATTATCTTTGGATTGAGTGTGTGTAGTACATATCAATAAATAAACTAGGTCTTAAATCAAGAATTGAAAGATTCAACCTACAGTTTTATAAAGCGAGACGTTACGTTATTACAATTACATGAGGGGGCTAACTTTAGAGCTTTCTACAGAGACAATGCCTATGACAACACACGATGCCACAAAGACTAACTATCTAAAGTATTTAAATGTACATTATGCAGATTAATTTGCATATAAGGGATAGAATATGAACCCTTTTTGTTTTAGATTTGTAGAAGAAAGAGCTCTTAAGCCCAAGTCTTGGGAATATAATAACGAAAGTTGTCGCTTTATAACGTTGTGTTGAATCTTTTAGTTGTTTATTTACAAACTAGGGTTACAATTTAAGAGAAGTAAGTAAGTTACGTAGCACACGTGATGACTTACGTGCCATGGGTTATCTCTGTCATGGAGGTGGCAGGAATACACCTGAATATCGTCACATGCAAGGTTTAGTATGGTTTGCACACGTTACCATTATGTCGAAGGTACAAGGCAATGTCAAGTTGTATTGGGTTAGATTTAGAATAGGTGGGTTTTAGCCAACATCAATATGATTAGTCTTCAAAGACATGCATTGATTATGGTGAACATCATTGGAGGGGAAGATATTTGGGGCTAGTCAACCATCATGCTACATTCCTGCCCATTGAGCTATAAGAAATCTGTGATTTTTGAAAGATAATTTTCAAAGAATATGCGTAGTAATTAAGACGATTTGCAAATAATTTATTTAATTTGTCAAGATGGTTGGATTTCATGCGCTAGCACTTCATCAGGCCAACGGTTTCGCCAAGACGCACAATATATGGTGTGTCTTTGTGAAACCTTTGGAAATCTAACCGTTTTAACAAATAAAAGTTTTTCAAGTCGTCCGGTTTACAACACAATATGAATCTGTGTCTACATCTGCTTGGTGTCAGGACATGCTGTGGTCTGCTTACCCAGAACGATTACTTCGACCTCGGCTTCGTCCTTGCCGTGGTCGTTGACGGCCGTGATGACGTACTTGCCGCTCTCCGCCCGCGTGGCGCCCTTCACCTGTAACTTGGTGTTGTAGGGCTCGTCCGTCACTTTGAACTTGTCGGTGGAGGTTAGCTTCTTGCCCTTCAGGGTCCACGTGGTGGTGGGAGCAGGCTCTCCGGTCACTGCCACGTCGAAGTGGAAGGGCTGGCCGGCCTTGATCCTGGTCTTGAGCAGGTTGGTGCGATCGATCTTTGGTGCCACTGTAACAGGCGATGTTCAAGCTACGTCTCGGTAAATACGGGGTTCTTACGTTTCCTGGGTTTGGTGACCACTGGGGCGGTGGCATCGCTAGGTTCGCCGGGACCCGCCTTGTTGACAGCGCGGACTCTGAACTCGTAGGGTTGTCCAGCCATTAGGTCTGGTACTGTAGCGGTCGTGGCGCTGGCAGGCACCTCGACAGCCTTCTCCCAGTCTCCCCACTTGTCCTTCTTCTCAACGATGTACCCGGTGATGGGGGTACCGCCGTCTGAAGATGGAGGATCCCACTTGAGGTCCACGTGATCCTTGTCCCAGTCGGTGACTTGGGGAGTACCCGGTTTTCCAGGTTCATCTGGTCCGACACATCGCATTCAATCATGGCATGCCTCACTCTTAACATAAGCTTATTAAGAGGGTATATAAAGCGCCAAAAAAACTTGTACAAGTACTCTTTATATAACACTCAAATAAAACAAGGAATTCCAATAAAGAACTAAAGAGACAAAGGTCGCCTCTCCCGTCTTTGTCTCTTTAGATCAATATCCTCCCGGCAAAATTTCCATCCAATAAAGAAGTCGAGTACAATCAGTGCATAGGGTTGTGAGAAGATCTTACCGAAGGGATTCTTGGCGGTGATGGGCTTGGTACACTGCAGAGGGTCTGACTCTCCTTCCTTGTTGACTGCCCTCACTCTGAACTTGTAGTCCTTGCCAGGGGTGAGTCCAGTGACCTCCATGCCGGGCTCCTTGGTCTTGCCTACAGGGACCCAGGTGCCAGAGTCATTCTCCATCTTCTCCACCTCGTAGTGCTGCAGAGGAACTCCGCCGTCGTCGTCAGGCCGCTTCCACTTGAGCTTGCAGCCTTCCTTATGGACGTCCGAGATCTCCATGGGTCCGCGGGGTGGGGTGGGTTTGTCTGCCGACCGACACAATAACTTTATGTACCCAGCCATAGGATATTGTGTCCCAACAACAAAATGGTTCATAGTCATAACGGAATACGGAGACATTAATTGATAGAAGGAATTGGTTAATCGGATTTGTGCAGCTTGTTTGAGGACATCAAAGAATGTGGAATGTATATTAGAGATGAAACCATCATCTACAGTAGAAAAATGACAACAGCTTCTCGAAGAATATCAACTGTGAATTATGAATTAAATAAAATCTGGGATTATGTAAAATTATTCGAGAACCCATCAAGGAATATAGGAACTAAAGCAAATAAATTTTAACCAATAACTAAATCTTTGAATGACAAACAAAGGCTATGTAATGTATTAAAGACGATAAAGTTTACAGCTTATTGCTAGGTAATCACAAAGTGTTGAATATATTGTCATAGCATTCTCTAAGTACATGCAATAAATATAGGTCAAAGAATATGGTCTGTATTAAGGATAATAGGACCCTATATTGGTCTTCTAGGACCCATCAAAGAAGGTTATACGGATTGAGAAAGAGTTTGGAAGGCTTGAAGAGGATGACTGTTAGGTAACATGGGATAAACTGTCGAGCTTGAAGACGTTAGCATTGCGACGAAAGGAGAGAAACTTACCGACAACAAGGACATTGACGGTCACGGCGTCCTTGCCAGAGCTGTTGGAGGCAGTGATGGTGTAGTCGCCGGCGTCAGACCGGGTGGCACGGCGCACGGTCAGTTTGGAGTTGTAGTCGACGTTCTCGATGGACGTGCGCTTGCCGTCCTCCTTCAGCAGCGTGTCGTTTACGGCCCAGAGCACAGTGGGCGGAGGCTCGCCTGTCACTCCAACGTCGAACTTGATAGGCTGACCGGCCTTGATGACCAGGTCGCGGAGGTTCTTGCGGTCGATTTGGGGAGCCACTGGACATTAATGTACACTGTAGTGACGACTTATTCACAAACCCATTGGGACAATGACAAATTCACCGCCGTCCATCAAAACAAGGGATAAGTTAATATTGCGACTGTTTGTACTGCAAGTCTACTGCAATATCAATACTCAAAGGAGCGAAACCGCTAGGAGGGTACACCACTGATGAGCCATGTGACGTTCCTCTTTCACTTTTTATTAATTTCAGTATAGACTCTGTAGAAAGATGACTTTTAATTATCATTATTTTAAAAAATAAAAGCATCATTAAAAATAAATTATTAGTTCTAATTTCTCCCTCTATCAATAGATGTCGAAGCAATCCGAATTCGCGCTTACAAGTTAAAGAGTACAAATAATTAAATATTTGAGTCAATTAATAAGAGTGAATTGATGAAAATGTTCTAATCTTATGTGTGGCTGGATGTCAGGCCATGATAATCATGGTGAGTGAAGGTTTGTAGTTCCCTATACTGTAAGTATACCACCACACCGCCAGCATAGGTAGAAAAGTTATACATCTTCACATCTGCGGTGACGTTGTAGGAGAATTGATAGTAATTAAAGTCATTTGTTATTGAAAAACAAAAAACAAAACAGATTCAATGCAGGTTTCGATCATGACCAGCTTAGTATATATCACCACTATTCCCCCACGTTATATTACAGAACTCCAACATCAGTTCTTTATCTCTATTATCTCTTTTATTGATGCAGCCATATTTCAACTATATCCATTGTGTGGATTGTTACTGAATTATAACGTGATTTAGAAAAAATGTGTGTGCATACAATTTTAAAAACTGGCGAAACCGGTGGAACGATTTATCACTGGGAGAGATAAGGTAGCCAGCAACTATCCTTCAATTGCAATTCATTGAAGTATAAGAATCGCAGAAATAGGGTTTTAATTTTTAGGAGTGTTTTAAAATTTTCTATCAAGAGATGGCGCTAAATCGACAATGTTAATATTTGAAATATTACGCACCGTGTATTGATCTTATGTATTGGAAGAGTTTTCCTCTCATTATCTTAGCACATTTAACATCGAAATCTCTACCATGGCATTTGTATTTGGACGTCAGGTGGTGGTTCATTTCTTTGTAGGAATGTCTATGGAAGCAAAGTATAAATCTCAGTAGGTCTGGTAAGAATTATGTTTCAATATGAAATATTCTCGAAAATATGACGGTGAAATTCAATGATGCTTAAGCCTCAATTCTGAATTTATTGAAACCTCAATTTATCTTTACCAAACTGAAAATTAACTAGTTTGAAAATCTGTTAAGAAAACGACTAAAATTTAAGCTGCTAGGATCGTGGAGGCGATACTTTACTTTAAAAGAAGAGAAAATCGACACAATATGATTCTAACAAAATTAACACGTGTTTTTCCCTTTTTTAAACTATTGTATTTACGCGCATATTGTTCTTTGGGGTGGAATTCCCTGGGTGTTAGATAGGAAGTATAAAGAAAGTGCTCCATTTGTCGGAACAGATCATAATCAGAGGGTGCAGTATCAGGACTGTAAGGAGGATGAGGTATGATCTCAAATTCATCCAGCTCTTCAAATGTCTACGTTGTAATTCTAGCGGTGTAGAGATGAAATTTTCAAATGCTGCTCAAAGACATCTTCCCGACCCTATATATATATTTCCTGCTATCTATAGATGATGAGAGACAATCCTGTTTAGCCAATTATAGGCCCATAGAGACCTTTGGTATCTAGAATAATAACATAGAGAGAGCTAATTGAGTTTTATTGCTGATCTCCATCTTTATGAAGACTGGATCCTTTCTTGGATCTTCGTGGTCTGAGCGCGAAATGGCGAAGCCGTCGTAAGGCACGGCGAAAGAAGCATGCAGCCTGGCGTTTCCACTCACGGAATCTCGGTTTGGCCACGATGCTCTTGGAGGCGTCGGAGGGTTCCCCGGGGCCGGCCTTGTTGACGGCCGTCACGCGGAACTCGTACTCCTTACCCTCCTCCAGGAACGGAACTGTGCCCTTGCATTCCTCGCCAGGGATCTCGGCTCCTTTCTCCCACTTGGTGGTGCCCTTCTCGCGCTTCTCCAGAATGTAGTGGGTCACAGGAGCCCCTCCGTCTCGGGACGGGGGCGTCCACTTGAGGTCGGCGTGGTCCTTGCCCCAGTCGGTCAATTCGGGAGTGCCGGGGGACCCAGGTGGACCTGTCACACGAAATGGTAAACCCGACTGTTATATAGACATGTTCAAGCTTCTTTTTAAGGAATTATGACCTTTTCGCAAATATGAAAAACACACCTTTTTAAAAATTGTATAAATTGTGTATGTTTTGCCTCTACCTTTATTTTTAAAAAAGTTTATAAAATGTTGTAAAGAAGTTGGCCATTCTTTGACAGTACCAATAGATCTTTAAAAATCCTCCCAAGTATGCATGAGTACTCATAATGGGTAAGTGCTTAGGACTGCTTCTATTCATAGTATTACAGATATTTTCACACATAGAAATCTGATTGTACAAAATATAGAAATCTGTTTATTCGGATTATTTGAGTATATCGAACGTGTGTGAAAGAATGGGTTAAGGCCATCAACTCAACTCGAGAAGTGTCAGTTGAGTGTAACCATTTTCTCAAGCGAATCCTAGTGTGACACAATTCCCAGGTCAACCCATCCAAAGGTTGAAGGTCGCGGTATCTCAGTTTTGTATCCGTGAACATTTCCGCAAGCCGTTTGTTCAATAGCTACAGTAAACCTGAGAAAGTTGTAGAGAACATTGGGTGGTTGATCCTCAGTACATTTTTGGTTCAATTAAAAAAATCTGGAAAAAACAAGATTGAGCGCTCGAGCCTAGCCCTTCTATCGGTCTCAAGATGGTAGATTAACTACTAGGGCCGTTTTATATAAACAGATTTCTTTCTTTAATATTTGAATCTGATATTTGAATAAAATAATCAACATATTTATAATACATATACGTAGGTTTATAATTATACAATATGGAAATATTCTGTAATTTGATGAAATGCGTATATAAAAAATTGGATTGGGAGACTACCAATTTCACAAAACCTTCATAAGAATTTTCCTTTATAAAAGCGTGTAATGTATTAAACCATTCGCTATACTGCTGTTCACAATGCTGAGCTGACTCACTGTAAGGATCCTTGGCCGTGATGGGTGCCATGGTTTCCAGTGGGTCGGACTCTCCTTCCTTGTTGATGGCCTTCACGCGGAAGTTGTAGGACTTGCCAGGGGTCAGACCTGAGACGTCCATCTCAGGGACCATGGTCTTGCCCACAGGGGTCCAGACGCCAGTGTCGGCGTCCTGCTTCTCCACCAGGTAACCCTCGATGGGCTCGCCTCCGTCGTCCAGGGGCTTGTCCCATTTCAGCTTGCAGCCCTGCTTGTGGACGTCGGACACCTGGAGAGGCCCTTGCGGCTTCGAGGGCTTGGCTGCGTCCACAACCCCACGATTAACTCTAGCTATGGAACAGATCCCTCAGCATGCTTATCTCAAATATTGATAACATAATCAAATATTTGATAACGCTCTATAGGCGTTTTTCAAAGTAAAACTAGTACATAGTCTTTATAATGCCTTTTCATGCATTTATTAATATTCATCATTAAATTGACACCTGGTCCAGAAAAGAATCTTTACTACTTGAATAATTCTTACATGTATATTCTCACATAGTGTGTATAAATAAATAATTTAAGAAACATTTATCTACCATTTTTTAAAATACGTTATTACCCTTAAAATATGTGCATAAAAAGATTATTTTTATTTTTAAATTTTGGATGATCATTTGAATAGAGATACAAAGCTGATTGAAAAATGCGATAAAATTGAAAATACTTTTTTTCAGAAAGAGTGCCTTATAGTATCATCGTGAAATCTCGCTTCTAAGCGTTGACAGATGCCCAGGCAAGCTTAGCAACCACGAGGTACTCACAGAGGACGCTGACTTCCACATCCGCCTCATCTTGGCCGTGCTGATTCCTGGCGACGATCCTGTACACCGCGGAGTCCTTCCTCTGAGCCTCGTCACAGATGAGCTTGGAGTTGTAGGGGACGTTCTTGATGGAGAGTGTGTGACGTTCCTCCACCGTCTTGTCCTTGATGTACCAGTACACCGTGGGCGGCGGCTCGCCCGTGATCTTGACGTCGAAGCCGAAGGCCTCGCCCACACGCACCGTCACGGGCTTCAGGCACTTGCGGTCGATTCTCGGCGGTACTACGCACACGTACGTCACTTTCACGGCCACATGGTGCTTTCTAGTTAAAGTCAACTTCTAGAAGAAGCTGTGCAGTTTAAATACAGGGTGATCCAAAAGTCCCGCACAACTTTAAAAATTAATAACTCCGCGAATATTTGCGCTAGAGCAATGCGGTAAACACCATTGGGTTCAGGATGCAATGGGATTTTTTATGGCAAATAATGAAAAATTCGAAATTGTTTTTAGTTACAACTTTATTCGCTAGATGGCGCTCTACCAGAATCAGCGATTCAGCGGCCAAATTGTTTGATAAATTGAAAAATATAACTGAACGACACGTATTTTTCCTTATTGAATACCAGGAAAGAACCCTAATAATATCAAATGATAAATTAATAAAACACCATTTCGCCAAAAGTTAGAAGAAATGGTTATCGATTTTTAAATACAATCTGAGATATGTAAAATAGGTATATGCAAATTAAAACATGTAGCAAAAAAAAAAAAACTGATATTTTAGATTTGCTGGAATCCTCTCAGCTATTTAAATTTCGAAAATAATAATTTTCTAATTTTTTAAATTCAACTCTCTCTCAGTATCGATTATATTTATTTTAATTAATTTGAAAAATATTTATCTATCTCTGATTATTTATTTTACTCTGAAATGCCGTTGTTGTTTTTGTCGTGTCCAATAAAGAGCCTCAGATGTCTCCATGCATCTCTATCAAAGCAGCAGCAGCATTGTCCACTATCTTGGGTGTGTAAAGCAGCTGCTCTGGGTCTATGTCAATTTTCTGCAAGGCTGCGGCCATTGCTGGGCATGAGAATATGTGAGTAGGTGTTAGTTCCACACCAGGACAGTTGTTGCATGTCCTATAGGTTCTTGTGCCATCTGGATGTATTGTCATTTCTTTATAGTGTTTTGTTCTAAGCCGTGTTATAGTTTTTGTCATTTTTCTCTCAGTGTTTATTTCGCATTTTGATTTTTTTTTCTTATTTTTGTTCAATTATCTTGTATTTTTCCAAAGCATCAGCGTCAAGTAATGGCATTTGTTCTTTCCTTTGGCTCAACTTTCTGGCTTCCTTTGCAAATTCAACTGCCTTTTCATTACCCCCGATCCAAACACTGGCAGGAATCCATTGTAGAATGCAGTTATTCTCCAATGATATCAGTTGAGTAAGTAACGAGTGTATTTTCTGTGTGATTTTAGTATTGCCCTTCTGAATTGCTTCTAGATCGGATATGAAGTCGTTGTACGGTATATTATAATTCCTTCTGCTTGATGCAGGGATGGTTGGTTAAGGCATACATCAAGAGTTTTCCAGATAGCTGTCAGTTCTTGCTCCTTCTTTGATTTTGATGTATGTTCCATCTTGCAGTATTATGTTAATTCCAGCCCCTCCATTACTTATGTTAAGGTCTGATGATCCATCTGTATATGAGTTAAATAATTTATCTGATCGCATAAACCAATTGTGTCAAGTCCTTTCTTTTTAAGTATGTTTTTGTTCTCTTTTTTATTGCAGGGTTCATTCAGGTTAAGATTGATGATTACATTTGATGGTAATGGGGTAGGAAATATTGGTTATTCTCGAATTTGAAATTCATTATGTTTCATATTTATGCTCTTTCTAATATTGTTGTCGTACTGAAGTGTTGAAGATCTTTTGAGCCTTTCTTTTTGTGTCCAGTTCAAATAGGTTCTATGGGATATGTGTTCGGTTTCTTTAGTTTTTAAGCTATTGGTGAATTTTATTGTTTTGAATTGTCTTCTTCTTTCAAGTAGGTCTAGACCACATTCTCTCTGAATTTTCTAATTGTTGGTATTTGAAACAGAACCAGTGATTAATTTGGCCGCTTTTGCTTGAACACTGTCTAGTCTTCTTTTTAGTGATGAACTTGAGGGAGCCCAAACAGGTGGCCTTATTAAGGTGATATATGTTGTTCTGAGAATTTTGGGTTTTGCTACCCAATTTGTTCCACATAGCCTTCTCAGAATGTTTAGGTTTCTGGTAGCTCTATTTGAGGTACTAATTATGTGTTCTGTAAATCGCAATTCCTCATCTCAAGTATCACACCTAGGTAATTTGGAGATCTAATTTTATCAATTATATGGTTGTTTATGCTTATTTTGGAGTTAAATTCATGCCCTTTTTCCTGTCAGTGAAGGAGACCTATAGGTTTGTGTTTATTGGGTTTATTGTCATTTTGAGTTTCATTGCCCACTTCTCCAGTCCTCTCATTGATGTGTTCAGTATTTTTCTGATATTTCTATACTGCTACTTGTGTGCCATATCGCTATATAATCTGCATAACAGGCAACCTTTGTGTCTTCAGTGAGGATGGATGTTGTTAAGGTTGTATCGTAATTAGATGTAAAACAACTCAAACCTGACCATGACTCTTTATTTAGCTCTTATTCTTTTCGTTTGGCCAACAAAAATGTCCAATTTATATACACATTTATTCTTACATAATGAGACTTTAAAGAATGCAAATAATCTTCATCTATTTACATACACAACACATCTCCCCCCTTAATAATACTCCAGTCGTTCTGGGGGTTTCCTGGCTCTCTAAGGTCTAGGACTGCGGACGGGCACTTGCGCAGCGGCAGGATCCGGTTTAGGAGTGCAAGAGGGCACGTGCACAGCAACAGGCCCTGGTCTAGGAGTGCAAGAGGGTACATGCACAGAAACAGTCTCCTCCTTGTTTCCTGATGTAACCTCTGGAACTTCCTCTTCACTTTATTTCTGACTTCCACCTACAGGCTTCTCTCCTGATGTTCGAGGAAGTATCAAATTTCTTGTC
>CP092879.1:67694662-67727189 GCA_030710605.1 Cordylochernes scorpioides
ATTTGCCATTATGGTTGTTCTGGTTGTTAGATGCTCTAAAAACGTACCCTTATAAAGGTAAAGGAATGCGTTTGATGATCCTAACTCCTAAATTGTAACGCGTAAATTGATACCAACACGGAAATTGATGTCTGTGCCAACACAGAAATTGCTGCCAACACGGAAATTGATGTCTGTGCCAACATGGAAATTGCTGCCAACACCGAAATTGCTGCCAACACGGAAATTGATGTCTGTGCCAACACGGAAATTGCTGCCAACACAGAAATTGCTGCCAACACGGAAATTGATGTCTAGGATCAGTAAACAAGATATAGCGATAGTTACATTTGATGGTGCACTGCAGCGTGACCGGGTCCCCGTCCTTCACCACCTGGCTGTGGAGGTGCTCGGTGATACGCGGCGCCTTGTCGCCCGGCTGGCCTGACCCCTTGGCCTTGGCCATGGCTGTGCACCAGCAGTCAGTGAGTGAGTGTCACCCCATTGTCAGTGCGGGGTACTCACGCAGCACTGTCAGCTTGCACTGGGTGCTAGCCTCGCCCATGGAGTTGGACGCCTTGCACTCGTAGCTGCCCTCGTCCTCCGGGAACACCTCGCCGATGGAGAGCGAGGCCGCTCCGTTCTTGTACCGCAGGTTCATGATCTCGGAGGAGTGCAACACCTAGCGGCACACACACACTCAGCTTTCATTAGAAGGTGGGGACTATTGAGTGTGGAAAAGGCATGAATTGTGTTCAGTTAAGGCCCAAATTCCATTCATTTTTTACAAAATTATTTCAAGTATATATGGTTAGCGAGCAATTCTAATCATATAGATTGAAAGGAATTTATGATATACTCTATAAGTACACTACATGTAAAAAGCAGTTCGACTTTTACACTTCTAAAGGTGCCAGAGCCCAGTTTTGCATATCCATGGTTAGAACCTATGAAAGTGGCTACCTCAATCGTATCAAAGTTTTATCAGGATAGCTCGTGTAAACAGAACAAAGGGAATGTGAAGCTTAGCCAGTCATCCAGCTAATTCGCACGTATATCACGGGGTTGAACCAATGATAGTAACTCTTTTTGACCTGACTCTAAATGGTGTCAAAGTTCCAATGGAATAGGTCAAATATTGTGGACCCGTATGAGGAACAAACACAAGCTTTTTCTACTTTATTTATATCGCGATTGTGGTAGCATTACCTTGATAAAAGTTAATGAAATAATTAACTAACATAATTTATTCAAACCCCAGTAAGATCTATTACTCCCGTTTTGTGACAATGTTTTCTGACCAGTTGGTTATCACAAGAACTTGTACCATGCTGAAACTATGGACTGATTGAAAACTGTAGACATTGAGATGTACAAATATACAATTTGTACAATAATGTATTTGTATATAAAAGGTCTTAATCAGTAAATAATTGGTATAAGATTAAACTATAGAACACCCAGAACAACTCACCTTGCCGTTCCGGTACCATTCCACCTTAGGCTCGGGGTCTCCCGTCACCTGACACTTGAGCTCCAGAGGCTCGCCGTCCCGCACCTTCAAGTCCTTCAGCTTCTCCGTGAACTTGGGCTCCGTCATCGGCGAGTCATCGGGGACTGTACACACGGGGATATCTCACGGTATATTAACTGAACGATATGAACTCAATGGTGAGAACCTTGCTCTCTCAGGAACCAATGAGCCACCACATCCAAGTGCAAATTGGAACAGCTTCTAAAACGTCGAAGACATTATTGGCCATTTCCCACACATATGTGATAAAAATAGAGATGACAAAAATATCATCAGACTAGGGGGTGGGTGGATTATATAAAAAAAGACCGTTACTGATGGCTTATGCCATCTATCGGACAAACTGGAGTAGAAATAAATCAGCATTTAGTTAATGTTTATCCTGATAGATGGCGTTATATAGGAGATGCTTTTAAATCACTTTTCTATTCGTTAGGTTGCAGGAGGTACCGTACGCTCCCGCCATAAACATTATTTATATTAAAACAATGTTGTGAAATAGTTTAGAGTTTAAACACTAGTTGTGTTGGAAAATGTTTTCTTTCAAACTACATTAAAGGACCGTTTGTTTGTTGTTTTTTAAGTCCAATTATTCTTCTTCTCAGAACTTCAAATTGCTTAGGAAAACTTTTCCCAATTATGTCGGTGAGAGTAATAGATGTAAAAGAAAAAAAAGGCTTTTGTCCTTTTCTCAAAAAAAAAAAGAAAGGAAATGTGTTTAGAAAACTTTCTTTTTTAGAAAGTATATAACTAAGTGTAGGTGTGGGCTTACATCCCCCCCTAGTTGATGTCTCGAGAGGAAACTTGGATACGACATAGAGTGACTACTTTTGTACTTTTTTAATGACCTAAATAAGAAACCACCTCCAGGAGTATCCTTGTGTTTTGGGCAGTCTCTCATGGGAGGTTCTATTGTATACTGGTCACTCCTAGAGGTTATTGTTTATTGGAGGTTTCCTTATGGAAAGTCGTCATTTAGAATCTTATGAAGGTAGTCACTCCAGGAGCTTTATTCCATCTCCCAGTCCTGTATAAAGTTGAAGTGTTTACAGTTGATTGTACTCGGGAGGAGAAATCTTACTTTCGAGTTCCTTGGTTGCTGTCCTGGATCGGATGGGACTGGTTCCCGCAGCGGTCTCTTTCTTCCCGTAAGGTTTCTGGACTCGCTTGGGCGGCGCCGCTCCGGGGACCTCGAGTCTAGAGGCGGCCTTGGACAGGGTGGCGGCGGTGCTATCTTTGGGGCTGCGGTAGGAGTGGGAGTAGTCCTTGTGGTAGGTGTCCGGGGCGGGGTGGAACGGCGTGTGGCGGGGGCTGGGGGTGGGCGCCCGTACGGGGGAGTCGATGACCATGGGCGAGCGGTCGTACAGCGGGCCGCGGCGATCCTCCACTGTCAGGTTGCACGTGGTCTCGTCCTGGCCTAGCGGGTTGACGGCCCGACACGTGTAGCGGCCCGAGTCCTCCTTGGTGCACGCCACGATCTCCATGGTCACCACGCCGTCCGTGAACACCACGCTGTACTCCGCCCGCGACAGCTCCCGTCCGTCCTTCAGCCAGCGGATCTCAGGCTGGGGCCGGCCCTCCAGGCAGCAGAGCAGCTTCACGCCCAGGCCACTCTGGATCACGCGGGGACGTAGACGGAAGGTGAAGCAAGGGGCGCAGTCCTTAGGAGCGTTCCACAGGGGCACGCGGAGCTCACGTCTCCGCCTGGACACCCGCGGCGTTATACCCCCTCTTCAACTGAACCTCTCAAATAGCAGTTTAGGCTTAAGAAGCCGGATTAACACAGAGAACGGCATGCGAGAGGCCTAGCTGCGATCTAACAACGGCGGAAGTTTGAGATGAACCTACAGAATCTTAAGAGCGAATCTATAAATAGATTCTATTTCGCCCCTCTTTTGGCTTATTAAGTAGAATCTGCTCTTCAAAATGTATTTGTTATCAGAGAGGAGAGAGCAACATTGATAACATTTATTCCTAATTCATAAAAAAAAAAGGCGCAGGCGATCAATTTTTTTTACTTAAAAAGTAGAACCAATCCCCCTCACAAATTGTAAATTTTATTCGACGTTTTGTGTGTTTCGAAGTATTGCGAAGAGATCGGACAAGAGAGTTAAGAAACTATAGTAAGTTGTAGTATAACCTGTCCTATATCCAGCAGGTCACAAAGAAAGGCGCCTGATGTATAGATTCAATCGATCAAAGCCAACCTTCTGTCTACAACAAGCAAGAGTAGACAAACAGGTGGTTAGACAAACAGAAAGCTACGTCTATTATCCGAGAGAATTGGTTTCTAGTTTCCATCTCACAAAAAGTTTGTTAGCTCTGAACTCTGTTGTAAGACGGCATCAATTCAAATACTTCAACTAAGGAAAGTTTGAGAGACTTAGCTTTAATTACTTTAGTAAATAATAGGTTGACTTTCTAACTGAAGAGAGAGACCACAAGACAACTTTGCCACAAGTCGAAACTACAGTAGATCGATCATCATGCACGAGGCACATCCATCTTGGGACTGATTCATCGAATATTTTATTCACATTTCTATTGTTTATTGAGTAGACAAGAACCTAATTTTGTATTATCAAGTCCTAAGAGAGTGTAAGGTTAATTATTGTAGTGATGTCAACCACTCACCGAACTGGCTCGTCGATCTTGATCTGGGGAATGTCCACGGGGACGGCTGCGGATAGACAGACAGTCAGCGACAGTGGGGACAGACAGATAGGACCATGGTACCTTGGACGTTGAGGAACACGGGCTCGTCCCGGTAGCCGTAGGCGTTCTCGGCACGGATGATGTACTCGCCGCGGTCGTCCAGCTTGCAGCGGTTGATGGTGAAGGTGTAGTCGTTGTCCTGGTAGCGCTTCATGAACTTCACGCTCTGCCGCAGCTCGGAGTTGTCGCGGGACCTGTCGCCCACCCGTGTGTTGGTGACATGTGCTCGACATTCTGCTCTATGTACTCTTGGTATTGCTTTCCTTTGTTACCTACACTCTGTGTAGTGTACACACATAATTCGTGCAGTTCGCTGCACTATCTACTTTCCCTTGTTATTTATACTGTGCAAACTGAGCTTTACATGTGTCTACATGTCAATAAACTTCCAAGGTCTAATGAAGAGGTCCTTTGTTTAGAATCCTATAAAATGCGTAAAAAAGGCGAAAATGCCTCTTTAGTTTTTTTTAATTCAATAAAATATTTTATTAATATAATAAAAATAATATATGTCATAATATATGCTCTTCCGGGATTAATAAAACAAACCAACAGCCAACGAGAGAGAAATGGGCAGCTAAAGCGAGACACTTTAGACAACTAACTTACGACCATTTTTTGGCCACATTCCTGAGGAGGGCGTCACCACCTGGCGACTATTCTGGTTAGCCCCCGGTTGTGTACACAGGGAAAACAGTCGTTCAGCTGATAACGTCTCGCTCGCTCTCTCTCGGCTGGCTGTCTGGATGATTGCTCTAACAACTCGTCGTGTGATTATTTCTCTCCTCAACACATTTACCACTATATTGCCACATATATTTATATCATTACGGTTTTATTTTAAAGTGAAAACATACCATGAATCATGTTCGACCATATATAAAGAGCGTTACCAGTTATCTATTGAGTCTTAGGATTCAGAAAGTACAGATAGGGACTCTAGCGGCTCAGAAGTGCCCAGTATGAAGTAAGTACAATCCACTACGGTCTGACACTACGTCTAGAGTTAAGTAGGTAGGTACCATGTGATGGTGGCAGGAGCGGCAGCCACGATCCTGCAGAAGAACTTCGCGCTCTGACCCTCGTACACGAAGGTACTAGTGGGCCGGATGAGGAATCTAGGCGCCGCTTGCTGCCGATCTACAACGACACACCAGGTCAGGAATCCAACCAACCAGCTAGTATGACATAGTCAACCCACCGAAGTAGAAGTCCTTGATCTTGTACTTGTCTTCCTGCAGCTTGCGCAGCGAGCTGTAGTTGGCGATGTGGCCGATGGGGAGGGCGCAGTCGTACCAGGAGTTGCCCTGTCAACCCCACGTTGGGCGCCATCCATGTGACAGGTGTGAGAGGGACGACTTACGTATTTGTTGCGGATGTGGTCGCGGAACTTGATATACCTGCGGGTGGAGATGGGCACGTTGATGTCAGTCGAGACGTCGCCCTGAAATACATTGGGAGAATATTAGATAGATAATAGTTGACTATACAAGTTATATACTGGGCTCAAATAGTTTATTATATATCGCGATATAGTCACAAAAAGGATACATTTTAAACTAAATATAAAATATTAAACAAATTATAAACACATTGAATAGAATAGAACCTCCACATTACAGTCTCTTTATAGGACTCTATATATATACACTCATGGACAAAACTTAAGGAAGTTGTACCTTTTAGCGTGTATATCGGGATTAAGTCAATAACTCGGAAAGATATTACAGTGACCTTTATTGAAGACATACGAGATAACCTAGTGTGTATACACTCATGGACAAAAATTAAGGAAGTTGTACCTTTTAGCATATATATCGGGATTCAGACAATAACTCTGAAAGATAATACAGTGACCTTTATTGAATACAAAATACTAACCAAGTGTGAACAAAATTGTCTGTCTTCTTCTTAAAAAAAAAAAAAAAAAAGGCACCGGCGACATCAAAGATTTACCACTTCCTTAAGTTTTGTCTATAAGTGTATTGTGGAGACACTAAGTTCTTTATATATATTTAAAAAACATATGTACTAGCAATTTTGACTACACGCCGACTTTTAGAAACATCCTCCGTATAAAACACAGGTAATTTTTAAAGCCAATATTAATTTGTTAATAGAAAATGGTCACTTTCCCCCCCTTAAAACATCATCACATTGTTCCCTATATGTAGGTTTCACATAATCTTTACACAAGGAACCCCGCTCTCACCTCTGTATCTTCTGCACCAACAAAGGAAGAAGGATTCCAGACTTCTCTCTCTCCGTAACAACAACACCAAAAAACGAAATTCTTAAGGAAATTTATTTTCAACCATTTTGACACAACACAAATGAAGAAGAAAGATGAATATTTTTGAATCGATACAAAAGCATAGAAATATAAAAAAAAACTACGTTAACAAATAAAATGACTAATATAATTTTTTTTTCTCTGGGGGGAATGTGAAAAGAAACATCTTTTTATTTAATAGAAAAGAAGTGATAATAATAATAATAAAAAAAAAACGAATCGTCATATACCTATTCGAGTTAAGAATACTTTAATGTTTAGAAACGTTTAGAAAGATCTTGAAAGAGCGAGAGTGATAAAAATCAAATGAAAGGGAGAGAATAGGTAGAGGCAATTGATGAAAAAGTTCTGGAGGATAAAATTGATTAAAATAAAACGATTGAAAGAATTGAACTGATGGACTGCAAGAGAGGGAAGGAGAAGCTGAAGAAATAAAGGTTAAAGATAGAGAAGTATCTCGATAGACCATCGCCTGCTTATAAGAAGATAAACTGTGAAGGATGTAAAATAATATCTTCAAAAATAGGTTTATGATCTATTTTGAAATAAAGGGAAGAAAGATGCTATGTCTGGTAGATGAGGAATGCTCAAAGAGTTGAACGGCGTCATGAGACAATAATGAAGGAATGCCATTATTGTCCCACATTAGAAGAGTGAGGAATCGTTCCTGAATAGCTGAGAAAGTTATAAAGAAGGAAGAACACGGAGGGTTTGACATACTGTACTTGTGAAAATTTGCAAGAGAGAGGAACGAAGATGTGCACATTGCATCTGAAGGATAAGTACGAAGGAGAAATACAATAAGGTAGTAAGCAGAGAGGAAAGATGGATTACCTTGAGCCAGGGATGAATGAGGCATTCGTTGGCAGACATCCGTTTGCTGCACGAGGCACAGAACAGGTTACACACTAGATTGATTCTTTAACACACACTAGGGCTTTAATGTTCGCAGGTATAGGACTAGTCTTGGGAACGTTGAAAATAACTTGTATCATGTAGCCACTAGGGTGGCAAAACATCAAATTAAAAAAGGAATATTAGAGATTACAGAAAGTGATCCTTAGTATTAGAAAGGTATCAAAAAGGTTTTAATCAACCTAGAAGGGGGTAGTAGGCGACTCACTCCTTGTTGCGGGTCAGCAGGCGGCGGATGAAGTCCTTGGCCTCGGGGGAGATGTGGGAGAACGCCTCGTCGTCGAACTCCCAGTCGCAGGCCCGCACGTTCTTCAGCGTCTCCACGTCGTTGTCACCCGCGAAGGGAGACAGGCCGCTCAGTCTGCCATACCACGTAAACACTGAAGCTACGGCACAAGTCAGCATTGGGGGCTTGCTTATATGATCTCGTTTAATAAACGATTACTGACTTTTTTAACACGGCGAAATATTGTTATAGCGCTATTATGGAGTCTTGCCAAGAGTGCACTTTAAGAGGGATAGTTTTATATTTGGGAAACGGAAGAAAAGAGCGCAACAAGTTGGATAACAGAAGAAGAGAGAGCGTTCTAACGGAGTTTTACTGCATCATTATATGAATTACAGAGCATATATGCAAATATGTTTAAAGAGGAAGAAGATTCAAATGTTTGACATGATCAAAGCAAACCACTGTCAAATAAAGAAACTTGGCAATAGCAAAAAGAAAGGAACTACTTTCATCCATATAGAACTTGTTTTATCAGGACAACATCTAATACGAAAATAAGTAAGAAAAATTAATTACAAAATAAATCATGTTCTAAGGCTTTACTGAATCTATTCTGATCAGTATAATACTATTCTAACTATAAAACATCGAACACATCGGTGCGTCTTTCTTATTCCCCTCACTGTCATTCTGTACGCAAACATTTGATACCAGTACTTACAGGACGTAGGCCAACACTCCCACGGCCCACATGTCCGTGTAGAAGCCCACGGGCTCGCGGTCCACGATCTCAGGCGCCGCGAACTCCGCCGTCCCCGTTGAGATCTTCACCACCTCGTTGGGGTCCAGCTTGGTGGCCAGTCCGAAGTCTATCAGCTTCACGACGTTGCTGTTCTTGGTCTGGCACATGATGTTCTCAGGCTGGACACACGTGTGCACATCTCATCTCAGGTGACTGGTGTACCTCTTTAATAAGGTTCCTTAACGGCGATCGATCTATAGCCAGAGTATGATAGCAGAACATGGTCCAGTTGATCCAATTATTGAGGATTTCCGTGGGAAAAAATAATGCGGTGGTTTCCCCATGCCTTCCGCATCTATATGCTGTTGATCTCATAGTAGGCTCATTCCCCTGTATAATCCGTTTCCAAATTCAAGGGCAAGTGAATGTCCTCCTCCATATTAGGAATAAGTTTAAGATTTAACTCGGTCTCTCTATCCAACAAGCATTATTTCCTCTTGTTAGCTGTACTCAAAAGTGAAAAAAAAACACAAATAAACGAAAATATTTATTCCTATACTAGACGAATAAACTCGGGTAGTGACCGAGAGAATGTCTTTGTAACGATGTTGTTTTAACAAAGGTTTATTATGGTCACGCTAATAGTGGCAATAATGATGATAGGAATATATTAAAATTTTACTATCATCATCTTATACTGGAGTCAAAACTTCGAGTCTTCCTTCCTCGATATCGTGGCAACGCTTCATCCGGGTAGGTCGTCAAATATACGCTATTGTGGAAACTTACAACACCCAATTAAATATATTTGTTGTAGGAGTAGCAATGAAGGAGAGAGAGAGAGAGACATGACATATTTAGAATGGTTGCTATGGAGTTTGTGGCGAAACTTTCAAAATAATGTCCAGGATTAGTAGTACAACCCATCATTAGATAGAGGTGATAAATATTTACAATGGTTGCTATGGTGTTCTCACTGTCTGTCCAACTTTCAAGACAGTCCACTATTGGAGATAGTAGTTCTATATCTAGTGGGTATGCCATAGAATATTTGAAAGGTTAATTCAAACATATATTTTTTTGAATTCATCAACAATTACCCATATAGATGTAGTTTTTTACTTATCCCAGGTACACGTAGCACGGCATAATAAACATGTGTCTCGCAAGTACTGTTACCCTGTCGCACGTGTAGAAAGTATAGAAAGTGTAGAAAGTATAGTTCAGGAGAGAAATTTAAAGATTATATCACCTCTGCCCGGCGCGGCAACTTAATTATTTAAAAATCACTCACTAGTCCGACACATTTGCCTTTACATATCGTCAATTTCATGAAATACAAGAGAGGAGGAATGTCTACTAGCGAGATCTCTTGTTCTCACTATATATAATCTGTTTTATTACTGCATGGGAGAAAATACCTTCATTTCTCATTTATTCATTTTTTGTTGTCGCTTTAAACCTATCAGGTTCAATCCATGTATGAGAGTGTCTTACTGTATTGTGAAGTAGCGAGGGAGGGAGGGAGTTACCTTGATGTCCAGGTGGATGATGTTCTTCTCGTGCATGTGCTTGATGCCCTCGCACACCTGCCGCATGTAGTTGATCACCTCGGCCTCGGACATGGAGTAGCCGTCGGCGGTGATGCGCTCGAACAGCTCGCCGCCCGAGAGGCTGGGACGGACACACAACGGTCACTTACCATTTCCGTAGCTTTAAAGTTCGGTTCAACCAGTGATTCAAGTTACTAACTACAAGCTCTTCCATCACTGTTGGCGATATAAGCCGTAGTATATGTGAAGACAGTCAAGCTCAGAGAAGCATCTCGTCACCAGCGCGACGGGATAGAAGCCTGCTGGTTCTTACACTATCTAACTCTGCTACAGTCTCAAAAACCGCAGATTGGGAAAATCACCTCCAATAATACGTTCCACGTTAAGCTGATCGTTGTACAGGCATGCTTGGTTCGTTCAGAGACTTTCTTAAGATTAAGAGGTTATTCAGTGAGGGCCACGAGAAGTGGTGACAGTCCGGAGATTTGTGGCTTGTCTCTAGATTGTCGCTGGTTTGAGGAGGAAAATATTAAACAATGGCGAATAGTTCATGGGCAACTCTGTAGGCCTCTACCAGTCTCCTCTGTTATTTAACATTTCGGCTCTGGTTGATCTTCTGACAATAGACTCTATCTCTCCTTATAGGGATCATCCAGTGTCTATACTCTAGACCAGTGATTCTCAACCTTTTTTTTTTGTTGCGGCATTATTTTAAAGATTTGAAAATTTAGCGGCACAATTTTAGAATTTCGCGGCACACTTTTGCTAACTTGAATGCAAGAAAATTCAAATTATGTATCAATATTTCTATGCAAAATATAAGTAATATACATCTCTAACATTCAATTTGCTAATTTCGTTATTTTAAAAAGTAAAAAAAAGAAAAAGAAAAAAAGAAAAACCAATACAAACGTGAACATAATCATATGACTAAAATTCGGCGGCACATTTTTAGAATTTCGCGGCACACAAAATTACCGCGGCACATTGGTTGAGAATCACTGCTCTAGACTTAAAAAAGGAGACCTTCCAGTGGAGTTCTGCATACTAGCCTGAAGTCTCATGTCTCAGACTTTGTTGCTGGGCATCGCGGTACAAATATTGCAATGGCACACACAAACATATACAATAGTGTAAAAAAAGGATATAAATGTATGGTGGTGTTAAAGGTAGGTATATACTTACAACTCATAGATGAGCACCATCTCGTCGTCATCCTCGAAGGCGTCGTGGAGGCGGATGAGCTTGGGGTGGTGCAGCTGGTTCATGATGTCGATCTCCTTGCGGATCACCGACTTCTCCAGCGGGTGGCTGACGGGGATGAACTTGGCAGCGAAGATGTTGCCCGTCTTCCTCTCGCGGCAGCGGTGCACCACGCCGAAGGCTCCGCTACACACCGCGCCCACCCGGGTTAGAGAGAGAGAGGAGAGTTGGAAGGCAGGAATCTGTGTATGTCAGCAACCATTCAATTGGGAATGGCTACGTCAAAACTGTGGGTCATCGCCTCTATGCTTTCCCAGCCTTTCAATGTCAAATATTCCAGAACATTGGAGTTCGAATCAAATACGACATCTTTCGCTAAAATAAATGGATGGTGCTATTTGAAATCACGAGATCGTGAAACAATTATAGAAAGCGATACGCATATTTATTCCAATACAATGGGACCACCAGCTTTCGAACCAACAGCTCCTTACCAAGATGCCATTGGAGACGTTGTTTGGATCGCTCGTAGCGCCTTGGTAAGAGCTGTTAGGTTAAAATCTGGTGGCAAAATTTTATTCGAATAAAGAAAGATAACGATCGCTAAATCTGTTTTACGATTTTCGTGTGTGATTTCAAGTCCTAAACCTTTGGAAAATGCTCTCAGGAATTATTGCTTCTGGGGCCACCTCATGATCTAAAGCTCCACTAATGTTGTGAAGAAGACAAAGAAGATCTGTCTGGATTGTTAGTCGGTAACAGCTGAACGTTTCATAAACCTGCTGGGTTCTCTAACCAGGCAGTTCAGTAAAGGGTCGTCATAACCTCTCTCTGTTTTGAATACTTTATTATACTTGGATGTTGGCTCATTTGGTTTTAGAATATCAAACACTTTTTTTTAAAGTCAAGGTGACGCGATCTACCCTCTATCTCCTTTAGTAGGAAATATAAAACCGTAATTATCAGCTAAAAAAAAAACATAAAAAAAACACTATAAAACCGTAATTTTCAACCAGATAAAAACTTTTTAGAAATCTGTTCGTTTACATTTTTGATGAATCATTGAAATCTATCTGAGTATCGGTGTTTTTAGGCAAACATGTGTTATAAAGTATATTATTATCAAATTGTACGCGAGTAGTGGTAAGATATATAAGTATATCGTCAATATATATGTATGTAAGTACCCATGTGAAGTGTACAAGTTTTTACAGAAGAGATTGAGAATCTGACACGTGGGAAGTAAATTGATTCCTGCAATGGTGTCAGTGTTTGTGATTCATCGTTCCTCTAACTTTGGCGGTTGTTTATATCTCTTGGGAAAAGATGGCGCCGTTTTAATAAATCTACAGAATGAACGACACCTTGTTCTGGTTTATTCTTCGAGGAGACAGGTAGAAGAAGAACAGTTCCAGCCAGTAGTACTATGTACAGTTCCTACTTACGTTCCAATCTCCTCCAGGATGTCGTAGTAGTCGTAGATGGAGGAGGTCTTGACGTCTACGGGCTGGGGAACGTACTTGTCGATGTCGAACACTGCGCAGGGAGTTGTGTGACACGCACGGCGACACCAGGATGGGACTTACCGAACTGATCGTAGTTGTTGATCTTGCCCTCGGACTTGCCGCGGATCCTGTGACCGTGGACGTCATCTGGACACCGGGGTCAGTACCTGCGGTACAGTACCTGGCGAGGTAACTTACAGAGGTAGTTCTTGTGCTTTGCCCGTTCCTTCTCGCTCGCTGCACAAGTCTGTGAGGTGACATGAGGTTATTAGGCGAGGAAGGACTCACGTCGTGTCGTCACCACGGGCGTCTGTTCGCTCGGGTCGCTGCGGCCGAATACGTTCTCGGCGTAGATGCGGAACTCGTAGTCTTTGTTAGGGTTCAGGCCCGTCACCATGTGGTACGTGAACCTGGGCACAACCTTCTTATCAGGAAAAACATTCCATCTGAGGGTGGGTGTGCCTTGTGGACTATGCTGGAGCATAATGCTCTTAATCACACGATTGAATGGAATGATCCTCGATAGAACTTAGCATTTCAATACGTGGCGGAAGTAGATATAACATGTCAATTGCCAATTATTTAAATCTTAAATAAAATAATCCTGGTAGAGATCCTTAGAATCAAAATATTCAAACAAAGACTGACCTACTTCGGACACATAATGAGAGTAAATGGAAAGATGTTGATTTTAGAAAAAATTGAAGCAAGAGAAGAAGACATCAATGCACTAGCATGAAGGGCTCAAGAAATCTACCGGAAGATCAATAGATGAGCTGCGAGTCACTAACAGATAATATTGGAGAATATTTGTCCATTTAGTGATGGAACCTAACAACATGACATTTCAGGGTGCACTCAGCACCTATTTCTTTCTTTCAGAACATACACTCTTTTAGGACTGAAGAAGAAAAGAGTAATTAAAAATGTCACATATCTACTTCTGCTTTACAATAGTCTCGCTTTAAAATATTTGAAAACACAATTTTGAATATTTAGAATTTACATGAAAATGACACGGGGCAGTAGTTCGTTGAAGTGAAATGACAATACATAACAAGATGTGTTTTAGTCCAAGAGAAACCAGGAGGTCATATTGAGTACCTGGTATTCCCACAGCGGATCCAGCTGGTCATGGGGGCCTCCCGTTTCTCGATGAGGTAGTTGGTAATGTGGGAGCCTCCGTCCCAGAGCGGGGCCTTCCACGACAGCGTGATGTTGTCGTCGCCCAGGGACTCCACCACGGGGAACCTTGGCGGGTCGGGCCGGTCGCTGATCTGGACCTTGATGATGGCCGAGTCCACGCCCAGCTCGTTCTCCGCCACTAGGCGGTAGGGTCCGGAGTCCAGGCGGGAGGCGTCTCGCAGCGTCAGCAGCGCGTGCCGCTCGCCCACCTCAACGCCGTAGTGCGCGCCGTTCTCGATCTCCTCACCCTCCTTGCTCCACCGCAGCGTCGGCTTCGGGAAGCCCGTGAAGGGGATCTTCAGGACCACGTTCTCGCCCTTCTCGAAGCAAGCCAGCTCGCGGAATCGAGGCGGCACGTGGATATGGGGCGCCGCTGGACATCACAGCAACTCCTTAGGCCACCGCTAGCGGTTCTCATGGCATCGGTATAAGGTCCACACTAGGCCGCAGCTATTGTGCTATACGCTAGATAGAATAGGTGAGTAGACTACGCTTGCTGTGAAGAATGGTTTGGTAGTTATTTACACGGACAAACGGAACCTTCTATAGAATTGTATTAACATAATAAGTTACAATATATCGAAAGGAATCTCAAAAGAGGCGATAGAAATAGCTTATGTGCCTCGAGGTTAATATCACTGTGGTTGTAACTACTGCTTGTGAGCGACACTGGGAGTTCAACGAGAAAGATGGTAGACGACACTTACTCTTGATCTTCAGCTCGGCCCTGGATGTCTTGGAGCCACCCTTGTTGGCAGCACGGCAGGCGTACTCGTCGGCGTCCTCGCCGTAGACGTCGGCGATGGCCAGCGTGTAGAGGTCTCCGTCCCTCAGCATGGTGTACTTGCCGCCATCCACCAGTTCCCGCACTCCCTTGTACCTGGGGAAACACTCTTGCTATAGTAGAAGTTTCTCAACTAGGAGTACCCTAGACCTCTTTAGAACGCCAATTCTCATATATATAACCCAACTAAACGAATACCTTTCGGTAGATAAACCGTTTAGAGTCCCCCACATTGTTTACCTCTCGCAAGACTTTTAGAAACGATTGATGGACAGTTTATTAAATAAAATACCTTCAGTGAGAATAACTGAACAAAGATTCGTCATTCTGTAGGGTAAAATCTAAACCTATTCGATCCGCAAATAGACTTATGCTGTTGGTACATTGAAAATAATAATTCGCGACCTTCTATCAACCAATTTATAGCTAGGGTCAAGAAGGTTTTGACATTAACAAAAGGCAATGCCGCAACTATACAAAGGAATTATCAGAAGTTTTCGTGCGAAGCCCTCCAACAACTTGGTGAACATCAAAGTGGTGAAAGGCTTGCTTGAAAACTTCTGTAATGTAAAAGTTAGTGAGTTACATTTTACTTCTTTGTTAATTTGTAGTTAGGCGGTCCCACTCACCAGGTGATCTGTGGGCGGGGATTGCCCGTCACCTTACACACGAAGTCCGCCCGCTTGTTCTCGATAGCCACGACGGTACGTAGGGGCACGATGAACTCTGGCGGAGTGGGGGCTGGGGCACACACATTGACAATCAATATTCAGCCAATACCACCGGGTAGGGATGGATATCATTTCATAGTGTCTCCTCTCTGGGGAAGAGTATTTTAAATTATTCAACACAGAGATTGTTATACAGCATCTTTCTCTCTCATTGCCTTTTTCATATCAATAAGTTGAAAATTGTTCTGATCAAAGTAAATTGCCATATCTTACCCCCTTTTGACGTCCCTCATTTTTTCCTATGTGTAAAATATTTTACACTTTTAGAGTAGAAGAGAAATAAATATTACAATTCCTTTGAATGGAAGATGAAACATAATTGGAATGTCTTGCTTTACCTGTAATGATTTCTCCCAGTTATTTATCTCCAGTCTAAACAGAATTAATGCATTGTGAATTTCTCCTACGTATAATGCTTTATATAGATTAGGAGAATATTACTTTTCTAATCAGAGCTTGTTATTCAGGGTTATATTTATTAAAGAAATGATATCTTTGGAGGCCTTTTTAGTGATCTCTGATCGCCGTGTAGGTCATTAGGGACGTTTGAAGAGAGGTCGCCAATCCGGTCGGCCGTTAAAGAAGCGTTTATTCTATATGTACACTCATTGACAAAACTTAAGGAGGTGGAATTTCTTTGATGTTGCCGGTCGTCTTTTTTGTTTGTTTTGTTTTTAAGGAGACAGAGGCAATTTTGTTCACATTTGGTTAAATCGTGTGTCTTCATTAAAGGTCACTGCGTATCAAATTATTTTTCAGAGTTATTGTCTAAATCCCAATATACAAGCTTAAAAGGCACAAATTCCTTAAGTTTTTGTCCATGAATGTATTTATCTAAAAGAGGGGTTACGTATAGGAAGGCCAACGTACTGTTGGGGTCCTTGATGCGGATGGAGGTGGAGTTGGAGGAGGCCGGGCTGATGCCAGCCATGTTGAAGGCGAACACGCGGAACTCGTACTGGCGGTCCTCGATGAGGGACGCGATGTTGATCTGGGTGGTGAGGCACGGCGCGGCGTTGACGCGGGACCACGTCAGCGTGCCGACCTCGCGCTTGTCTACCCAGTAGCCCTGGACTCTGCTGCCGCCGTCCGTCTCGGGTTTGTCCCAGTGGAGGTTGACGAAGTCCCCGCCGACCTGCACCACATAGCAACATCGTTCGACAGGGGATTCACGGATTTATGGCAACTTGGGCGGCACCTATGTAAACAGAGTTAAACCTGCTTTACACGTTCTCTTTTTTTTTTTTTACCCGGAGGAATATAAATCATCTATAATGCTCAAACTTGCTTAAGTTTTCTACAGACACAAAATTTTCACTTTTCCGTCACGTTATGGAGGTGTGTCTTAGGACTGAAGCAAACTTCACTTTCCTTAGAATCAAATTGAGATATTCAAGAGTGAAACACAATTAGCGATAGACTCTGCTGGAATCAATTCAAACTATTTAATGTTAAGACACTTTTTAAATAGCAATTGAAATTTATACATTCGAAGCGCAGTTACATAGTCTTATGGGTCTGGATTCACTGTAGAACCTCCCTTAAGAGACTGCCTAAAAACATGGATACTCCTGGAGGTGATCTCCAGTTTGGGTTCAAGTAACTTTTGATGCGTGACTCGTGGAAGGTTTCACAAGAGAGTCCGCGAAGAGACTGACCTCAGTGACGGTGGGGACCCCAGGAGCTGACGGCGGGTCGTAAGGCAGCTTGGCGATGATGGGGTTGGTGCCCTGGAGGGGCGGGCCCTGGCCATTCTCGTTGACGGCCATGACACGGAAGAGGTACTCGCCGTGCTCCGTCAGACCCTGGACGGTGAAGGTGGTGTCGCGGCAGTAGCTGGAGGCCACGATCCACTGGCTGTGGGAAGTCTCCTTGCGCTCCACCACGTAGTGCGTCACCTTGGTGCCTCCGTCACTCAGGGGCGGCCGCCACGACATCGTGGCCGAGTGCTGCGTGATGTCTGTCACTTCAAGGGGACCTTGGGGAGGTCCGGGGAGTCCTGGGCACACAGCGGACTAACTTCTAGGGGAGGAAACTCGAAAGAACTCGGATTGAAATCGTGTTTTAGTGGTGGATAACTATTAAGACTTCTTATATGAAGGCATGGGTTTTTTACTGGAAATACATCTTATGTGTATGTGTGAGTGTGGTATATGAAGTTTTAAAAACATCAACAATTTCAAGCAATAGATTAAAATTCTTGATAATTTTTAAGACTAGGACTTCAAATCCAGGGTAAATCTAGAACTCTCCCAAGGGTAAGAGACGATGGAAGAAACGTGGAATTACAGGCAAGACAGTTTGAATGACTCAGTTCAAGTTGTCTAAATTATCCAGAGCTGTGCTCTGTAGCCCTTCAGGATACATCGTGAATACTAACTCATATAAATACTCGATGTTCATGTGCCTTCCAGTTTAGATGAATTTTGTACTATAAAGTTTTCAAGCCCTGAACTTATAACTGAATAGAATCTAACATTCTTCAAGATTTCTGTTCCTCGTTAAATTTTGTCTTACAACATTGAAAAGGCCTGGTAGAGAGTTATAAAAATTGACATGTAAAGATAGAGACAAAAATCTGTTTAGTTTTGGAGAAAGGGGGGGAGACCAGAATGTCGGGGGCACTCACCGGTGACCCTGAGGGTGAAGTCGCCCTCTGCCGTGCCGCTGTCGTTCTTCACGGACAGCTTGTACTTGCCCTCGTCCGTCTTCAGCGCCTCCCTCAAGAAGATGATGACGTAGTCGTCGAACACGGTGTACTTCAGGTGCGGCGTCTCCTGCACCTCCAGGCCGTCCTTGAAGAGCATCACCTCGAAGGGACCCGTTCCCGAGTAGTAGATCTTGATCTTGCCGTTGTCGTGCTCGGGCACGCAGACGTCCTTGGGGCACTGGTCGATCCGCGGCGGTGCTGCGGACACGACGCCAAGCGTGAGGCGACATTCGTGCGGATGCAGCGGGACAGTACTTACAGGCCACAGTCAGGCGGGCGCTGCACTTGTCCGACCCCAGGGGATTGGAGATCTCGCAGGTATACTCCCCTTCATCCCCGTCCTGGACCTCGGAGAAGATGAGCTTGTAGACGGCTTCGTTGGTCTCCACCATCTTTATCCTCGAGCTGGGGATGATCTCCCGGCCGTTCTTCAACCTGCGCCCACCCCATCTTCTAACACCTATCGAGACAAACCTCACCCACAACTACTTCACTCTATCTCATAATCCTAGCTATCTAGGGTGTGTCGATGTGCATTCTTTGCCGCTCTAATCCTTCTCGGCGTCATCAGCAGCAGACAATCAGTGGGGCGCATGCCACTTCATTGCTTTTCGTCTTAGTATACACACAAGTTAGCAATCCTGCAAACCTCAGAAGTTTTCTTAACAATTTTTAAATATTCACTTTTCAATATAGTTTGGATAAAGTTAAATGAGACGAGAGATGAAACGTTTGGCGTGTTTTTGACGGGAGAGGAGACCTTTATTTTTATAGAGATTAAGCAAGTTTAGCATTTCGCGTTAAAAATCTTCCAATTACTCCATCACGTGAGGATAATACTATAGTAGTACAATAAAGAGCGGAACGCCGTCCACACACACATTCACTAGAAACTCTATAACTGGCTTCTTCAGAAATACTACAGACATAGAAAATTGTGTAACAACACTGCTAAAGATCGATCTGACAAAAGTGTTAGAAGTTCTCTTTTATAAGCCAAGATTTTTCTATGTCGGATACCTTGTCTAAAACCATTCAGAGGAAGGGTACAGAATCCGTAGAAGTTCTCAAACGGCACAAACTTTGGGTTATTATAAATATATCAGTGTAATGATGCCAATCTTCACTAAAATGGGAGAGCAGCACAGTATACAATGTATGTTTCTATAGTAATATTTTGTTTATGCCAAAACAGATAGCTAATATAGAATGGCATCACACAAAGAATGCTTACCATCTTGCCGTCGGCAAAGGCTTGCCCTGGCCCTCGCATTCCAAGGTGAGGGACTTGCCGAGGCTGGTGTTCTTGTTGGGCAGTTTGCGGATAAACTCGGGCTTGGTGCCGTCTGAGGAACCCAGCGTCAAGCGGCCATCAACAGCAGCAGTATCGGCAGCAGGTACGTACCCATGATCTCGCGGACCTTCACGGGCGTCGTGCACTGGGACGGGTCGCTCTTGCCCGCGGCATTGACGGCTACAATCCTGAACTGGTAGTCGTTGCCCTCGATGAGGTTCAGGGCGGTGAACTCGCAGTCGATGGGATTGTAGTCGCCGGCGCGGATCCACATGGGGCTGTTGATGTCGCGCCGTTCCACGATATACCCTGAATTACACGTTCTTTAGCACTTATACTGTCAACTCTTCCATAAAAGACTGCCCTCAAGATAGAACTTATTTCATAATGTAGTGTCATCTTCGAAATAGAGGTCGGTCATCATTGTAGGCGATTACACCCTGTCCCAAGGTCGCGAACAATTCATATATATTATCATATAATAGCAAACCACACATTTCCAGAAATGGTTTAATCAATTTTTCCTTTGCCTAACTTAGGCTTCATACTTCACAGTGAAATCTCTTCAACACAGTCAATTTCCTAATGATCCGTTGTAACCAGATTTTGTTAAAAACAAACTGACCTGACATAGCCAAACTCTGGGAGAGACCAGGGATATTAAAGAGATCTCTCGTTGAAGGATCCGCTGTATCATACATCAGGATGTTTACTTGATGGTTGAAGTCAACTTGTAACATAAATGCATCGCCTTTATGCAAGTCAACCAAGTTCTGTATCTCTACAAGTAATCAACAAATTTTGCCAGGCTCCCAACATCTCGCTGACACTGTATCCAAACCTCCAATATTAGGGACAATCCAGAACAAATCAGGAGGCTTTTGAGACATCGCTATCTTAGGGGGTTGGTGTGATTTACTAGCGCTAAGATACAGAGTGGGAATTCAGTGAATTAAGTATTTCTGTACAACACACAGAATTGGGTGCGATACCATTTCCTCACTATTTTCTCAAATAAAGCAATTTACTATTAATATTGTCCTCTACAAGTGGTGAACCCTCCCAGAGGCTTTGCCAACTATTTTTGTGATATTATGCGAAAAGGAAGAAGCGGCGGAGGCCCACCTGTGATCTTGCTGCCGCCGTCGAAGCGAGGTTTCTCCCACTTGAGGTCGACGTAGCTCTTGCCCACCTTGACCACCATGGGGTTCTGGGGCGGCGATGGAGCGTCTACACCAGGCAAATTTGCATACCACCCTGAGAAGATGTATGTGCATACTTACTGAACTTGGACTTCAACTTGAAGTTGGTGGTAGGTTTGCTGGGGTTGCTGAACCCTGCCGAGTTCTTCGCCTTCACTCTGAAGTCGTACTCCTTGCCCTCCTGAAGTCCGGGTACTGTAACACACACACACATACGGTTAACCCTCTGATTATTTTTATAACTATTTTTTAATATAATTCCACACTACAATTTAAAAATATGAATATTAGAGCAAGTTATCAATCTTTCTTTACCATGACATTCAACCTGGAGTGAAAAATCTTTCGAACAAAAAACTCCTTTTAACGCAACGGTATTTATAAAGATTATTCAGCGTTCGCTCTATAAGACACAAATCTCGGTTGCTCTAATTTGGGTAAAGAGAGTTTCGCTGTATTTATGTTCTCTAGCTTGGCTGCGCCAGGTTCCAAGGCGTTCATACCTCGGATGGCGGCGTCCTTCACCAGCCCGTTGACCTTCCGCCAACGTCCCTCGAGCGGCTCGCGGTACTCCACCTGGTAGCCCTGGATTTTGGAGCCGCCGTCGCTGGCCGGCCTCTGCCAGACCAGGTTGACGCTGTTGTCGTCCCAGTCCACGATGTCGGGGGTGCCGGGAGCGCTGGGGACCTCTGGACTCACAGTCACCATTGAGTCCGTCATTCGTTCTATTAGAATCTGAGGTGTCTGTGGGACCTTAGTTTATAACAGCACACCAAGCCTCACAGCTTTCTTCTAACTCCCCCATCGGTAAGTACAAGTAATCAAATAGGCCCCCTGATACCTTATAACAAGTACAAGTGTGATACTTGCAGTGTAAGTAGTCCCCCCCACCTATCTACTAGGATAGCCTGTTCCATACGTACTTGGGATAACTAATGAAACTACTGTACAAATCTGCCTCCCACGGTCACGGTCGTTTTGATTTCTACCATTCTTAACATTCTCTTCGATGATAACAAATACTCTCATCTCGTCCTAACCTTATAGTGCTATCCAAACGAACCGAAGAGATGACGGGGCATTCGAGAGCGCAGCATTGCTACCATCAGAAAACTACAATTTGAAAATAACGAGATTTACATATAGCTCATTTATTTTTCCATCTTGAATATACAAACGGTGCCTCATATTTGGATTTATTAATATATTAGAGGTAGTATATATTTCTGGCAAGTGTTTCATGTCTCAGGTGTAAAGGTAAATAGATGCATCATGCGATTCTTTCGTAATACAAACATAGGGATGGCGTATTGCCGCCGATGGTGTGTAACATTACATGTACCAACATTGAGTTAGGTGTACCCTTTGTTTAAGCGTAGTGTCACTAAAATCATCTTGTGATTTGAAGTTTTAAATCCAAAGAAAACAAAAACACAAAAAAAACACAGAAACCTACCGAAGGGGAACTTAGCGATGATGGGTTTATCGGTGCTGAGAGGCTGACCGACGCCGTACTGGTTCTCGGCGCTCACCCTGAAGCTGTATTGTTTCTTGGGCTCCAGCCCGATCACGTCGTAGTGGCAGCCACGCACGAAGCTGCTGATCTTGCTCCAAGCCTGCCACAACCTCGCGGTTAGATCCTTGGAGGTCGGAGATACTGAGTGGCTGGTGTGGAGACATAGTTCGTGTTAAAAAGGTGTAGACTAGAATATTTCCTCTGCTCATAGTGTCTGGACGTAGATCATTTAAGTTTTCGCTCTTACTTAAAAAAAAAAAAAAAAACTGGCCATTGACCTTCATTTGGGAGGGAGCCCTTGTACACACACAAAGATCCAATCACGAAGAGTAGACATACCCCAGTGGCTGGGTCCAGTTTCTCCACGATGTAGTTGGTAATGGGGGAGCCTCCGTCATCCAGAGGCGGTTTCCAGGACAGCGAGCAGGTTTCTGTCGTGATGTCGGTGACCTCCAGCGGGCCCTGGGGAGGTCCGGGCTTGTCTGTCGCACACGTCTCGTCGTGTCGCACACGTCACAGAGAAGGGCCTCAGGACTTACCTACAACCGTAACCCTACAGTACGCGGTGTCCGAGCCCTGGGGGTTGGACAGCTTCAGCGTGTACTTTCCGCTGTCCTCCCGCTTGGCCTCCTTGTTCACCAGCATGGCGTAGATGGAAGACACCTCGGGGGTGATACGCTCGCTGGGCAGCAGGGGTTCTCCGTTCTGCAGCGTGGACCATATAGTGTTGGAGGAATTACTGGAGGGCAAAGTGTACTTACGATAGTCCAGGATGCAGTGGGCGCCGGGCTGCCGATGTAAGGTGCCCTGATGGTGAACTCCTCTCCTGCAGGAACCACGATATCTCTCAGAGCGAAGCTATTGTCAATCTTGGGAGCGCAGGGCGGCGGCCGGGCAGCGATGGTGTCGGAGGCCTGGGACCACGGGCCCTGGCCAGCGGCGTTCTGCGCGCACACGCGGAACTGGTACTCCGTGTTGGGGGACAGGCCGGTCACCCGGTGGGCGAGGTCGTTCACGGGCTGCGGTGTGACGCGGATCCATTTGTCCGTGCCGGGCTTCCTCTTCTCCAGCAGGTAGCCTGTCACTGGACTGCCGCCGTCGTTCCTCGGCCGCGTCCACCCGATTGTCATCGAGTCCTCGGATGTCTCCATGGCGTGGGGCAGTCCAGGGGGTCCGGGAGGATCTGTTCCACAATCATTGTTAGTGCATTCATTTTTTATTAATAAGGTTTTATTAATTGACAAGTATGATATAATGCCATTTGTTTATTCAGACTAACATAGCTGCCATTTATGAATTAATACATTACATCATAATACCGCACATTTTAAATATTGAGAAAAAAAAATACAAATTTAAAAAAAAAAGTAAAACCATAGACTCATGCGAAACCCTTTCTTCCCTGAGCTACCACCTCTGTCAAACCAAAGAATGGAGTGACCCCTCCTAACCCAACTTCTCATGAGAGATCACCTCTAGTAGAGTATATCAATTTTTTAGGCTATGGTTTCTTACAGGATTATTCGACTGTATACCTAAGAGAGATCGTCTAAACTCCCCAAGAAAGCAGCTCGATATCCTTAGAATAGAGAGACAGAACGTACCGAAGGGATGCTTGGCGACGATGGGCTCGGCAGTCATGGCCGGGTCGCTCGTCCCGTACTGGTTCTCCGCCATGACGCGGAAGTCGTACGCCCGTCCCACGGTCAGGTTACGCACGCGGCACGCCGTGCCCACGACGAAGCTGTTGACTCGCGCCCAAGCGGTCGAGCCCTTCTCGCGTTTCTCCACGGCGTAGTTGGACACGGGGGCTCCTCCGTCGTCCTTGGGGGGTAGCCAGCGTAGCGTGAGGGAGTCGCCTTCCAGCTCCTCGCCGCGCAGGTTCTCAGGAGGCCCGGGACGGTCTGCACATCACCCCATTCAGCTTTCTCCACGATATGTACACTTTGCCGATAGTCAAAAATGTCTTGGGCCTTTCGCATCTTTCATGTTTTGGCATTTTAGTATTTATATTGTGTCTCTATTTCGTCTCTATTTTTTTTTTTTTTATAACTCGATTCTAATGAAAGAAAAAAATATCTAAGACAAAAAAAAATTGACTCTACAAACAGTCTGAAGCTCTACATTCTGGTAACATATCACAAGATCAAAAAGAGAATATATAAATACTGAGAATTTGAAACATGAGATATAGTCGTGCGGAAGGTCTACGGTTTTGTCTTACTGACGCAATGGGCATCGCACCCTTTCACAAAAGTATCGGGCTGACTTTGACAGTGGTGCCGCCCTGCGTCCCTTCAGTCAGATAGGTTTACAGAGTCTCATTGTGTACAATATCTGCCACTGTGTGTGTTACCAATTTACCTGAAACTCGAAAGCAACGTCATTTAAAAATGAACAGGAAATTAATCAGGCGGAATTTGAAAACTAAATTTGCCCACAAGGGCGTATATATTGGTAAAATACCATTATAAAACGTAGTAAAAAGACGATATGAAGACCAGAATCTACACCCACCTAGAACGGTGACTTTACAGTAGCAGGTATCGAAACCAGACTTGTTCTTGAGGAAGAGCTTGTACTGGCCGGAGTCGGTCCTCTTGGAGTCGGGAACGGCAAGGAGAGCGTAGTTGTCGCTTAGCTGAAGTCACCACCAGAAGTCAATACATTTAGAGACACTCCTCAAGACCTTCCTCACCTTCTGGAAGAGTCTAGGATCCTTGTCATCCATGTCTAAGTCATTGTGGGACCAAATGGCCGTTGGCTTGGGGAAGGCCGTGAAGGGAACGTTGATGGTGAACTCCTGGCCGGCCTTCACCACGATGTCCCTGACGGATCCCACGTCGATGCGTGGCTTGTCTGCATCACATTACACGGTACTGATGCTACTTCGTGGCAGAAGTTATGGATGAAGAGTCGACACTATCCCACGAGTATCAAACCTAAGGAAGTACCAGGGCGGCGCTAAACTCACCAGGCTGGTCCTCGACGAGCACCATGGCGGAAGGTTTGCTCGGCTCACTCTCGCCGACCTCGTTGACGGCAATCACCCGGAATTCGTACTCCTGGCCCTCGGTCAGTCCGGGAACCTGGACAGAACACTGTCTCTTGAAACTGCTCGTGTAGATGGAGGGATTCTAATAGTATGAAAGAATTTACAAGTCTCTTCCAATGATGGAAATAGAGATTGTGTGTTAAGAAAGCCGCTAATTTTGCGGGTGTTCTGACATCGTATATCACTTCACGTAGTGACTGTTTCTATGCACGGCTTTCCAGACATACTAGGAAGGGTCAATACCCCTTGACCGTGTAAAATTTCCAAACTTGATAAATAATGAAAGTTTGCTCAAATTGAGTATAAATTATCCTAAATCGAGTTTAAAGGTCTTTGAAGATGGAACACTTTTAAAATGTCGAAGAGACCTACCGTGTATGTTGTGTCAGGGTGGGGCACGTGGTTGACTATCTCCCAGTCCTTAGAGCCCTTGGGTCTCTTCTCCACCAGGTAGCCCTTGATCTTTCCTCCTCCGTCACTGACTGGCTTCTTCCAGGAGAGGTCGGCGGAGTTCCTGGTGACTTTGTCCACCTTGGGCATGTCAGGGGCATCGGGAACGGCTGCGTTTCAACTGTTGAGGCAAGGGCCGAGCGAGGAAGGGACACCTCGGTACTTACACTTCTTGTCGCGAGCTGTCATCAGTTCGGATGGCCTGCTCGGCTTCCCTTGGCCTCCCTCGTTGACGGCCAGGACACGGAACTCGTAGGCGCGGCCCTCGGTGAGGTTGGGGACGGTGTACTCCGTGCTGGGGATGGGATAACTGTTCACCTTCACCCACTCCGGCGAGCCGCGCTCCCGCTTCTCGATGGTGTACCCTGCACCAGGCAAGGTCCCTCATATGTTTGAAAGTAACCTGGTGGCGACTTTAACTTGGTGTATTAGAAACGAAGGTAAAAGTGGGGCATATATGAAGCGGGCTTCAAATTTAGGCGATATGACTGCAGCATGGGATTATATAGATAAAACGTTTTATATGTTTTTTTTTTTTTTCAAATGAAATAACTTACTACTGCGTCTCTACTGAAGTGAGAAAATATATTGAGGAGGCCCAGATCATTAATGATAATTCCCCCAGCGGTTCCTCAAGTTTATTCTAATTAATAGACCGCTCTGCTATTGTATTGGATACAAATCTGCTTGTATAATCTGAAATTTGGGGGAGAGGGAGGTCAGTAAAATTCTATATACAAATGTAATGCATATATTATTGATTTCTCTTCTGCAAATATGTAATTCATAAAAAGGCCTGTTAGGAATAGATCAACTATAAGGCATTTAAGGCGCCAGCAATATTTTTCTCTCATTGAATATAAAATCATTTTATTTGGAAAAAATCAGCCCTAAAATTGTTTCCATACTTATATTGAAGATGGAACACATTGATGTTTTTGTATATAACCAAACTTTATAAAAGCCCCTATATATTATAATAAAAAGACGTGCAACCAGCCAGCCCGTTGTTCACGAAATCCATACAGTAAGAAAGAGTCGTCAGATCAACAACACCCACAGGAAAGTATGACAGCTACCTCAGGGTACAAGAGGCTGATACACGATCCTCCAGGATTTACTGTTGTGAATGGTTTCCGAACAGGACTTACCTTGGATAGGACGTCCGCCGTCTGAGATGGGAGGAGTCCAGCTGAGAGCGCAGTGGCCGGGACCGTAATCCCCGATCTTAGGCTGTCCGGGAGGTCCGGGGGTATCTGAAGAAGAAGGTAAGAATATGGGATGGGAGAGATTATCGGGCGAGGGACTTACCGAAGGGATTCTTAGCCGTGACGGGCTTGCCTTCCAGAGGCTCGCTGACCCCGTACATGTTCTCGGCCCGCACGCGGAACTTGTACTGTTTGCCTTCTTCCAGGTTGCGGACGGTGTAGGCGGTGGTGGGGCAATAGCCCGGGACTGGGATCCACACGTCGGACCCCACCTCGCACCGCTCGATCTGGTAGCCTGCACCACACACCGTCTTCTCAGTAATAGATACTCGCGGTAAAACTGCCTGTCTTAAGAGGGCCTTGTCGGAAACCTGTTTTATGTGGCTAAAACACCACGTGGTTACCTAGTACATAGTGTACTTGAACCTATATTAAGAGACAACCTGTGACTTCTATAGAGTCTCTCTATCCTCTAAATGTGTGTGTGTGTGACAGCTTATGACTGGAATACTGTGCTCGCAGTTAAAACCCGTGAGTTATTTCTACACAAATATATCTTTAATATATGTAGTATATTTTGAGTTAGATAGTTCACAACCTTCTTCTGATATTTATTATATAACCCCATATCTATATATATAAAATATGTATCGAACAATGGAAGTGACAAATAAAACAAAGAGGACGAGGTAGACCAGACGAAAACAACCCGGCGCCAGAAAGTGGCGTGATTACAGTAGCCAATCAGGAATCACCACATATGCGGGCGTCCAATAATATAAAAGGCCCAGAAAAGAGACAAAGGCAGTTGTTTTCAGAGCGACGCCGTTATACGGTCGGGTTTCTCACCCCTATCCGCGATGTAGGCTTAGGGCATCCATTGCGCCCGTGGTCCGCCTGCCTTCGTCCGTGGTCTACCTCTACTTCTTGGAGCTACCACCTAGACCTGCCTCTGTCTCTTGCTGTCCCCGTGCGGGAATCCCATCACTCACCCACTACCACGACTGCCCAGTACATTCCACGTCGGGTTTACTACATATATATTTTTTAAAAAGGAACTATTATTTTTGTGACAGGTTGAAAAACTATTAAAGAAAAAATTGTTTTATTACGTTTTTTTATTCCAAGTTCTCTCACTTATTGGTTAAATATTTTAAACGGAAAAATTGAGGTTTAGCATATCAATCGTGCATATGAGGCCATTCTTACATCGTAATGTTCTAAATTATGCCAAAAAGTCCGTAGTACGTGTCCATAAAAATGACACATTAGACAAGATACACTGATGGATGCCTAGACCGAAGTCTGTACGCCAAAACATTCCATTATCGTGCTCATGAGCAGCAAAGGGATCTGCACTTGAAATAAAAAAAACCTCCTAACGCTCCATGTTAAGAGGGGCAGGCTCGAAAAAAGTATAAATTGTTATATTGCTTTCTATAAAAACTGAGGTTTTAATTTATACACGGCCTATTACCTGTGATGTCGGAGCCGCCGTCGTCATCCGGCTTGTTCCACTTGAGGCCGATAGAATTGGCGCTGATCTGAGGATATTCGATGGGACCTTTGGGAGGACCGGGCTTGTCTGGGGGACGGACAAGTTAGCCGTGTATGGACAGGCAGGGCGGGGAAACTTACCGAAGACAAGCACGGTGATGTCGGCGGAGTCCTCGCCGTAGGGGTTGGTGGCCTTGATGGTGTACTTGCCCGAGTCGCTGCGCTGGGTGACGGGGATCTTCAGTGCCGCACTGTCTTCCGTCTCCTCTGTCATCAGGCGGTTACTGAGCGGCAGCGGCTTGTCGTCGATGGTCCAGGTCAGGGTAGGCACTGGCGCGCCGGTGACTGGCAGCGAGATGTTCAGGGGATCCCCAGCACGGACCCGGATCGTCTTGCCGTACAGTCCGTCCAGGTGCAACTTGGGCTTTTCTGTACAACCCCCAGATCTTTAGCATTGTGTTCATATCTGTTTCCTCGTCATCTCTATACGAGTTTAAACTGGGAAACCAGAACCGAAACATTTAGCAGCGATAAAATTTCACGCAGGAATTTTGTTTTTAAAATTAGGAACTATTAGAATTTTCTTTTTTTTTTAATATAGAAAATAAGGATGAGTGAACACATAAAAATCCAGTCTCGAGAGTCAACCTGTCCGGCATTTATCCAAACAGATAAATATACAATTTCATTTTTCTCGAGTGGAGGAGTATGGTAATTTTGAATAACATTGACACGCCGCTGTTTGAAAAAAAAAGGGAATAACTTGACTGGTGGACTACATTAAGATGACCTTTCACCAATAAAATGTATGCTGATATATTGCGAGCGTCTCTGAACCTAGGAAGGGAGGCCCAACCCAGTCTTATACTCTGCATTTAGAAATGACACTTGCGCCTTTTTTGATGGTTGAGATATCTTTGCAGGTATCATTTTTTAGGACAGTAACTATACTTGTAGCGAAGACGTCTCATAGTTCAGTTGGGTAATAGTACTTTGTAACTCCCCTACCAGGGTCTGAACACTCCAAGTACCTTTCATAGGCTTGGCTGTGATGGGGAGTGATGGGTCGCTAGGATCGCTGGTGCCGGCGGCATTCTTGGCAACCACGCGGTACTCGTAGGAGTGGCCCTCGGTGACGGAGTTGTCCGTGAACTGTACCATCTGGGAACCACCGTCAGGATCTCTCTGCGGGCACAACTGTCGCCACCTACCCTCATGGGCTCCTTGTTGACCCGCACCCAGCGGGTGGACTTGAGGTCGCGTCTCTCCACGTCGTAGCCGGTGATGGGGGAGCCTCCGTCCGTGCGGGGTGGCGACCATTTGATCTTGATGAAGTCCTTGTCGTGGTCCTCGACCTGGGGCTGTCCGGGCTTGCCGGGTTTGCCTACAACGGCGTGGTTTAGGTATACGTTCCAACACATCATCTGGAGGTGAGTTTACCGATAGACAGCTTTGGTTATAGAAGGTATATTAGCTGAAGACGGAACTAGGAGGTAGATTTCCAAACAGATAATTGAGAAGGTCAGGCATTTAAAATGATGAAAAAGGAAAGTCCTCTGGCTGCTCAAACGAGCATTTATTTCATCATAGCGTAATAACAGTGTAAGGCTGCTAAAGAGCCCATTGTATATACCCGCATTTAAAAAAAGGCTCCAACGAAGCCCCACCTACCGTAGGGAGCCTTTGCCTGGACGGGCCTATCGGTGGTCAGAGGCTCCGAGGTGCCCTGGGCGTTCTCAGCCATGACCCGGAACTCGTACTTGGTGCCCTCGATGAGCTTAGGCACCGTGGCCTTGGTGCCCGTGACGTTGGCCGCAGGCACCCAGGCACCTCCGCGGGCCCTCTTCTCCACCACGTAGTTCCTGCCACGGACAGTTGTCTAGCAGGGAGCAGGGAGGGTGAGACTCCGCCGGGTACTTACGTGATGGGACTGCCTCCGTCGTCCCGGGGTGGCCGCCATGACAGCACGACGTGGTCCTTGTCCACTTCGTCCACGTTCAGTGGTCCTTCTGGAGGAGCCGGCTTGTCTGGACATCATCGCTTGTCTTAGACATTGGGGACAAGTCCGTAATACCCTTCCCTCTACATTTGTCTTTCTTTCGTACAGTATTTTAATAATATGTAAATTAGATTATCCGATCTTTCCATTTTACATGTTATTCCTTCTTATCTAAGGTTCTGCAGAAAAATAGTCCTATAGACATGCCAATAGCCGCTCCATTCTATTAAGCAATTGGCCAGTTGTTTTATTTGGTGATATGGCCGACGCATCGATCGAAGGAATCCTCCTTCCTCTTTTTTTTTTTCGTCCAAGAACCTTCTAATACCACGTGTAGCACAGTAGGCAGTTGCATGCTCTCTATTATATCTATCTAGTGTACTTTACATTTCCCCCCTTTGTGTATGTGTGTATCCCTCTGATTTTATGGTTTGGATTCCAACCACAAACACTCAGTGGTAATGTTGAAATCTCATTGATCCATAGCGTCTAAACAGCGAGGACATTAAGGAGTATAGAGTTAGTAAATTGAGCGCTCACCTAGAACGATGACTTTGAGCGTGCCGGTGTCCTTGCCGTGTTCGTTGGTCAGGGTGAGGGTGTAGGGCCCGGCGTCCTCCTTGGTGGTGTTCACGATGCTCACGAGGGAGTAGTCGTCGAAGGTGGAGACGGTGAGCCTGTCGTCGGAGCGCAGCGGCTTGTCGTTGCAGGTCCACACGGCCGTGGGGGCGGGCTGGCCCTCGTAGTTGACCCGGGTGGACAACATGTGGCCCAGCTTCACCCGCACCTCGGTCATGGGGGTCAGGATCTTGGGGGGCACTGGTCCACACACACCTCGTTCTGTACTGGAGCTAAAAAAGCTACTGGATATCTCTCTATAGGCTAAATTTATAATTCTATCTAAGGTAATTAGTGGGATCTAATCCTCTTAAAACATGAGCTAAAAACTCCATTTTAATTACATCTTTTGAGATGTACTTTATGTACAAGCCTGACAGACATTACGTGTATTTCCTGTTACATGGGAGACTTACGCAATAAATTCCGCACAGTTTTCAAGATTACTTGACAAGTTTAGCATATTAATAGGTTTCTGGAAGGTTGAAGGGAGGCTAAAGCGGACTTACAGAAGCGAGCCTTGGCGGTGATGAAGTCGGTGGGATCGCTGGGGTCGCTCTCGCCTCCCTTGTTGACGGCGATGACGCGGAACTCGTAGTCCGCACCTTCCTTCAGGTCCGGCACGGTGCACTTGGTGTTCCTAGCAGGGACCTCGGCAGCCTTGGTCCACAGGGGCGCGCCACGCTCCCGCTTCTGGACCACGTAGTGAGTGATGGGTGAACCTCCGTCGTCCGTGGGGCGCTTCCACTCCAGGTCGGCGTGATCCTTGTTCCAGTCCGTCACGTTGGGTTTGTCCGGGGCGCTGGGGGGCTCTGCAACAGCACTCGCATTTCTTGCACTCGTCCTAAGAGTCCACAGTAGCTATATCTATTTATTTAGTTATTAAATACAGGGGGTGCATATAGAACCATCCTTCCATAAGTTCTTCCTACCTACACTCTAGGTATGAAGGAATCTTGAGAATATTGGGAGATAGGAACGATACCTGTTGAAGGCCATCAGGAAATGCAGATGATAATTGACATTTATTAATGGAATTAATGAAGAAAGTTTTGGAAAGTAAAGTGAATGAGAAGAGAACGGCCGGAAGAAAAAGAATTGGACCGATGGACTGAACGGGAAGGAAAAACTAAGAAGACATAAAGAGCTCATGGTGTCAATGGAGATACCAGCACCTGCTTAAGATAAAAGAAAGTGAAGGTAAAGAAGGCTCTGTGTTAATATGAAAACTTACCCATGGGATCCTTGGCTGTGGTGGCCTGAGTGGTAGCTAGTGGCTCCGACGTGCCCACTTCGTTGACCGCCAGGACTCGGAACTGGTACGACTTGCGTGGGATGAGCTTGCCGACCCTGAGGTTGGTGTCGGGGGTGGTGCCGACCTCCACCCAGGTGCCCCGGCTGGTGTCCATCTTCTCCACCACGTAGTGCTTCAGTGGCGCTCCACCGTCGTCCTTGGGGGCCTTCCAGGCCAGCTGGGCAGACTGCTTCGTGACGTCCGAGACTGTCAGGGGCCCTTGTGGTGCCGAAGGACGGTCTGCGCAGCACGTTAAAGCGTCTAGCTTATACTGCAGTTAATATAATGGATACTCCATCTCTTCCTAGTACTTGTA
>CP092879.1:67727289-67789954 GCA_030710605.1 Cordylochernes scorpioides
TATTGTAATTGCTCACACATTGTTTAAATTTCCTGATCATTCAAATGAGATAGTACTGCCAGCTATCCGACTGAATCTATATATATAAAATTCAATGTCTGTCTGTCTGTCTGTTTGTCTGTACTCTATAGATTCAAAAACCATACATCCAATCGCCGTGAAATTTTGGGATATTATTAGGTATATCACCGGGAAGGTTTTTGAAAAATAATTTCATGAATATCTTGAATATCCTTAGAGTTATTTGCAGATTTGTAGATTTAACTCGCAAGCAGCGCCCCCATTGTGACGATGATAACATGTTTTCTTATCACTAAGTTTGTTATCTTAAATATTATTTATCAAAAGTAAGATTATCTCAGGATGACACGGCAATGTGACACGGGAAAAAATGTTCACTAGATAAAACTATGATTTTCTAATGTAGAAAATTAGGAAAGACAAAATTCAGGATGACACGGCACACAGGGACCGGGAAAAAATGTTCACTTTATCGAGAGATTCAAATTTACGAGTTTCAAATTATCAAAATATATCTTTTTTTTTTAAATAAGTTTTTAGAGAATTGTTTTAACAAATGTTCGCTAGACAAACCTTTACTCGGGTAAAACCCCGGGCGAAGCCGAGTACGTTTTATAAGTTTATAGAGAATTGTTTTAACAAATGTTCGTTAGACAAACATTCACTCGGGTAAAATATAAACTAAATGTTGATTTTTAATATGATTTTTAATTACTGAATACAATTTTGTATTATATTTTCTTGATATTTCACTAATATCCTCAACCATTCTTCTCTGGCTGTTGGCCTTTATGGGTGTGTATTGCAGGATGTACTTCAGAACTATCAAAGTGGTGTCTTTATGAATTTTAGGGATCCACTATGTTTTATTAAATATTTTTATTAGGAAGATATTTTTTTAAAGTTTAGAGTTCATATATTTGCCAATAAATGGCATGCATGTAAGTGATTAGGGATTGATTTGTTCTCTTTTTTTGTTAGAATATGAGATATATCTTTGGAACAATAATTATTTATTTAGAAATCAATATGTCAACGAAGTTGGTGGCTCATTTTCTTTTCGGAACAAATTTTGTAAAGCTTTATAGCTAGGTATCATATGAGAATTGATTCCTATGCATCACGCTGTTAGCTTTCTTTCCTCGTGGGTGTTCAGCCTAGCCGAAGTATTGGCTTTTGAAAATGCAGCCATTGATCCAGAATAAACTGATTCATTAACTGTTACATTCCACAGAGTTTGTTCTACTTGAACATTTAACAGAATGTTCTTAGAAGCATGTGATAGCCCTTTTATGTTTCGGGTGTTCTTTTTAAAAATTAGTCTCTCTTTGTTTTCCTATTCGTCCAGTGAAACCTGTAGCTAACCCACAGACATTATTTCCCAAAAAGCAGGATTTGAATGTAGAGAGATGGGTAAACGGATGGCTTCCAATCTAGGTTCTGACACCTACTATAAGGGAACACGGATTGAACAGTGCTTCACATTCTGGGACGTATGCTGTGTCATACGCAATCTCGACGTCAAAACAAGAGAAGTCGTCAACACGACGTGTGTCAGGCCAGCTCGTCTTTAATTTGTTTTACTTCCTCTATACATGGTGTTGTCAAAGAAGTCTCTGTACAAAACACACAACCATCCCCCCCCCCCCCCCTACACATGGTAAGCGATATGAAGTGTATTAAGCAACAATTTTTTCATTAATACTAATTTATTAACAAGGTTTTTATTGACGTTTTACGTTTGTGTATTTTATGTATGTTTGTGAATATTTGAAACGATTATAGACGCGTATGTTTCTTTTAATAATTAAACAATTTCTATTGCCCTTACTGCAATGGAAAAATTAAAGAGAGGGCCTGGCTCATCAGTGGTTTCGCCAGTTTAATCTACCATTTTAAAAGAATCATACGCTTCTATAATAGTTTCGAATATTCATAACAGATGGCGCGCTATGCATCATAATATAATATTTAAATAACCCTCTCATAAGAAAGTAAATATTAAAACATCTTTGTATTCAATACTCAAATAATCTTTGAAAATGACTCAATTCTAATGTTATCACACCACTTTCTGATTACCATTATCATAACGAACTACCATCATCATCATGGAAGCCATTTCATCCCGTTCTGAGCAATTACCTTCACCTCTTTTATGAACATTGTTAAAATATTGTCAGGAGTTTTCTGGTATTCCCTCTTATCTGGACTGGACCGACCGGTCGGGGAAAACAGTGGAAGGAGGAAAAACTCAGTTCTCCTCTTTTGCTCTAACTGCTGGGTCGATTTGGCTCATGTACATAGTAACTTTTATTTTATATTCAAAATCTTTCCTATATCTAATTTAAAAATATATATATTTAAAGTAATTCGGAAGCCTATTTAATTATTTTTCTTCGCGACAATATCATTAACAAAATGTTCGTGAAGCACACAGACGCAATGCCATTTAAATCTTTGGTAATGAATGAACGCATATGCAAAATTGTATCGACCTATGTTATGAATAACTTTGTAGTGGTTATTGTTTATGAATTGGCAAAGAGACTTTGGGAACTCTCGCCTTCTTATATCTATGTAACATATAGACGGATGGTGTGTAATAAAGTACGACGAGGTGTTACCTATAACGGTGACGTTGGCTGTGGCCGACGTGCGGCCCGACGGGTTCTCCAGCACCAGGGTGTAGCGCCCGGAGTCCCCGCGCTCGCTGTTGCGGACCTCTAGGGTGGCTAGGTTGCCAGCGGGCCCGATCTCCACACGCGGTCCTCCCACCAGGGGCTTCTCACCCACCAGCCAGGTGACGGCGGGCGTCGGCTCGCCCCGGATTGGCACGCTGAACTGGATAGGTCGACCTGCCCGGACCTTGATGTCCTGTAGACAGCTGCGGTCCAGGGAGGGCGTCACTGCGGGCACAGCATCCATTCTTTGAAGTTGGTAGGGAGATAGGATGGAATATATTCTAGAAATATTTTTGTGGGAAGCCCCCAAGTTGAGGTATCCAAACGCCCAGAGTAGGTGGTATATGCTGTGATAAATTAAAGAAATAATACTTGAGCTTTCGGGAAAATATATAAGGAAAACATAGCCCAATACAATAGTCGAAACCCTGTAAGGGGTCACCACTCTATCGCAGTGAGGACATAGTAGGGCTGAATTGTTTATATAGTGACATAGAGAAGGCACGCTAATCCCCAATATCTCATACTCCTGCCCCAACATACAGTATCTTTTTACATGCTAGGATCAAAATAAAAGGGGAAGGCAACTTTTAAAGCAACGCCTATGGAATCCTGTCCAGTCTCCCGTGTCTTTATCGCTGGGGTAGCGGTCGATACGAGTATATTCACCAGAGTATATTGGGACAAGAATTCCTCGAATATTTGGATGGTCAACTCTTTCCAGATGACACTACCCGGCGGAATAGAAGCGATGCGACCTTCTAAAAATTATGTATCTTTAGAGATTCACACTTCTGTGCATGCTACATACCCTTTGTAACTTTATTGACTAAAATTCCCTTCGAGTTTATCAGCATATAGACATTTCTTCTTCCCTTCACAAGATAGGGCTAGTAGGAATTTCGAAGTACTTACGGAACCTGGGCTTGGCCAGGTGGGTCTGTGAAGGATCGGACGGCTCGCTGAGCCCGGCCTTGTTGATGGCCGTCACCCGGAACTCGTACTCCTCACCCTCGCGGAGGTCGGGCACGCGGGCTGCGGTGGAGTCGCCGGAGACCCGCGCGGCCTCGTCCCACACAGGGCTGCCCTTGGCTCTCTTCTCCACGATGTAGCCCGAGATGGGGGCTCCTCCGTCCCGCCGTGGGGCCTTCCACTCCAGGTCGGCGTGGGTGGCGTCCCAGTCCTTGATCTCTGGCGTGCCGGGCTTGTCTGCCACATCTGCACCACGCCAACCTCGTCATTACAATCTTCTCTTGTTTGATCGACAATTGGATTGTAAATGATCTTGTGCAAATATTGCCCTGATAAATTCTTAAGCATAAAAATGACGCAGCATTGAAGCCTCAAAAATTCTGTGTTCTAAGGAATTATTTAACAAACTTAATCAAAAGCACAACAGGATTATTCATAGTTGGTCCCTTCATTATTTAGCACGAGAGAGATAGGCATCCGTTGATATATTTATAAAACTAATAAAAAATACATTTACAATACTTATAGAGAGATAATACAGTCAATGCTCGATTTCTTTTAGGGCTAAGCAAAGAGACCATAAATTAACTATCTTAAATACGATTTGGTCTTAAATAAGATAGCTCTTATATAGAATCAATTTTCATACTGGAATTGTATTTGAGATTCGGACCAACTAACCCGGTAGGTCACAAATTCAGAGTATTTTTTTTAAAAAAGGGTCTAATCATTCAATTTCAGCTACCTAATCGTAAAACTGAAGCCTTATTTTGAAACACATTTCAAGGGGGCAAGAAAATCAATCTGATTAAGGGGACTGAAAATTGTTTCATAGAAGGACCGAATTAACGGGATTCTAATGTACCAATCTGTGTGAACATCTTTATATACAAAATTCACCTTGTGAATGATACAAAATATATGCAGAGAGATTTCCTGCACGGTATCTATTTCTGTAACACTTGAAATGGCCAAGAAATAGAAGGGAAATTTTTTGAAACATCTGTAGTGACAATAAGAAAATTCTCTGTGTATAAAAACCTCAAATATAAGTTATACTGGGTTGGACTAGTATATATGGCGAACTCACCGAAAGGATTCTTGGCTACGATGGGTTCCCGGCAAGTCAACCAGGGGGACTCCCCTTCCTTGTTGACGGCCTTCACCCGGAATGTGTACTCGTGGTGGTCCTGCAGCTTGTCTGCGTGGATCGAGGTCCCCATGGTGTCACCCACGGGCAGCCAGCGTCCTGTCTCTGAGTCCTTCTTCTCCACGATGTAGCCCGTGATGTCCGAGCCTCCGTCGTCCTTGGGCGGCCGCCAGGACACCGTGCAACTGTCCTTCTTGACGTCGGCGATCCGCATCATCTCTGGGACCGAGGGTACGTCTGCACCAACAGCTCTCGTTACCCGCGCACCCGAAATAATTGAGCCTGTTGTACTGTAAAACCTGACTAAAACAGACACTCAGAGGACAGGTTGTCTCTCAACACAGGTCAAGTAGATGCTCTAGGTAACCACGAGACTGCGTGGTTTTTGCCTGAAATAACTTATTTTTCTGCTTGAGACAAGTTTTCCTATGTGTGTAGACCATTTTCCCTCATTTCTAATTCTTATAATAAAAGAGAAACTCGAAAGAGTGTATCATATCTATGAAATAAAATACGAGGCATTCCGTTTAAGATTGTAGGCATTGGTATTAATTCAACAAATACGCACGATATTCAGTATGGTTAACGCTATACACAATACACAAAAACTCACAACTATATAAGAAAACGTTCCTTAAGCTAGAACTCGAGGACGTCTCGCACATGCTGTGCAGAAACTTGCGAGGCAAGCAGACAAATACATATACACCATCACATCACCTGTAATTAGCCTATCCTCTTAAAGTGAGGTCATGAGACAGAATTAAAGTCAACACCATGTGAATTCATCGAAGCGTATTTAAAGCTAGCTCTTATCACCAAAAAGCCACCCATCAACTATAAAATTCTCGCCTACAAGGAGAGGTGGCAACATTTCAATACAAAGATCCCCCGGTGACCTACCTAGCACTGTGACCGTCACTTTGGCCGTGTCGGTGCCGTTGACGTTGGTGGCGGTGAGGGCGAGAGTTCCGCTGTCCACCCGCTCGGCGTTCCGTACGCTCAGCTTGGTGAGGTGGTCCTCGTTCAGGATGGTCCACCGCAGGGCCCCCTCCATCGGGCGGTCGCCCAGGGTCCACTTCTTGGTGGGCGGGGGCTCGCCGGTGACGGGCACCTCAAGCTCGAAGGACTTGCCGGCCTTTACGCGGACGTTGTACATGGCGTTGCGGTCGATGCGTGGAGGCGCTGTGACACACGTTGGTTACATGTCGGAGGGGAATCTATCCTGCAGTAGCAAGTTCTGTCATTCATCTACATCTCGATATCCTAAAACCTATGTAGGAAACTGTCGTCTATACTTATATATCCATTAGAATGTCAAACTTGGTTCATTATACCGTAATAGCGGTTTATATGTTCGAGACTGAATAATAATACACTCATGGACAAAACTTAAGGAAGTTGTACCTTTCAGCATGTATATCGGGATTCAGACAATAACTCTGAAAGATAACACCGTGACCTTTATTGATGACACACGAGATAACCAAGTGTAAAAAAATTTTCCTCTGCATCCTTCAAAAAAAAAAAAAAAAACGACGACCGGCGATATCAAAGACTTTCCACTTCCTTATGTTTTTTCCATGAGTGTACTTGCTAGAAGAAAATAGATATGCTTTAAAAGAGACATAAATTTAGTTGATAATTGGGACCAAGCCGTCGATAGTGATCACAACTCCCTAAATACTCTGCTTCTAATATACAGGGTGATCCAAAAGTCCCGCACAACTTTAAAAATTAATAACTCCGCGAATATTTGCGCTAGAGCAATGCGGTAAACACCATTGTGTTCAAGATGCAATGGGATTTTTTATGGCAAATATTGAAAAATTCTGAATTGATTTTAGTTACAATTTTATTCGCTAGATGGCGCCCTACCAGAATCAGCGATTCAGCGGCCAAATTGTTTGATAAATTGAAAAATATAACTGAACGACACGTATTTTTACTTTTTGAATACCAGGAAAAACCCTAATAATATCAAATTATAAATTAATAGAACACCATTTCGCCAAAAGTTAGAAGAAATGGTTAACGATTTTTAATACAATCTGAGATATGTAAAATAGGTATATGCAAATTAAAACATGTAGCAAAAAAAAAAAAAAAACCTGATATTTTAGATGCGGTTTGCTGTAATCCTCTCAGATATTTATATTTCGAAAATAATAATTTTCTATTTTTTTTAATTCAACTCTCTCTCAGTATCGATTATATTTATTTTAATTCATTTGAAAAATATTTATCTATCTCTGATGATTTATTTTACTCTGGAATGCCGTTTTTGTTTTTGTCGTGTCCAATAAAGAGCCTCAGATTCTTTTCGTTTGGCCAACAAAAAATGTCCAATTTATATACACATATTAAAAATATAAAGTTAAGTGCCAGGAGAAAATGTTTTTTATTAATCGAATACATCGAATTGAATAAACAACATTTTCTCCTGGCACTTAACTTTATATTTTTAATATCCCAAGGAGAAAGTTTCTACGATTGAATTATATACACATATATTCTTAAATAATGAGACTTTAAAGAATGCAAATAATATTCATCTATTTACATACACAACACATCTCCCCCCTTAATAATACTCCAGCCGGTCTAGGGGTTTCCTGGCTCTCAGAGGTCTAGAACTGCGGACGGGCACTTTCACAGCGGCAACCTCCGGTTTAGAAGTGCAAGAGGGCACGTGCACAGCAACAGGCCCTGGTATAGGAGTGCAAGAGGGTACGTGCACAGAAGCAGTCTCCTCCTTGTTTCCTGATGTAACCTCTGGAACCTCCTCTATACTTTATTTCTGACTTCCACCTACAGGCTTCTCTCCTGATGTTCGAGGAAGTATCAAATTTCTTGTCTCCACTTGTTTCTTTCTCACAGGTCGAAATTGATTGATATGCCTCTTATACACGACGCCGTCGCAACCTATAAGGTAGTGACGGTAGCTCAATAATTTAAAAATGGTACCTTTTTACAGTTTAGGTCCAGTTGCATAGTTGCGGAAATAAACCTCGCAACCTGTAGTAAACTGCTCCTGCCTTCTTACGGCCTCATGAAATACCTCTCGCGGATTTCCCATTTTGGTATTAAATTCGAGAATCTTGATCTTAAACTTCTCTTCATTAGCAGTTACGCCGGGGAATTCCTTTATTACAGTTTGGGGGAATGCTCTATGAGCAAATAGGAAACTTTGTAGATTCGTCTCTAAATCATCCTTCCCATTATTCTTTCTCAAAAGGTTTTTAAACTCTCTTACATATCTCTCAGCTAAACCATTTGTACTAGGATTATATGGACTGGTCTTAGTGTGCCGTATACCATTCATTTTGGTAAATTGCTCGAATTCACCAGAGACAAACTGTCTTCCGTTATCTGTAAAAAAAATTAGGGCAATCCAATTCTGGCGAGAATTTCTCTAAGATGACTTATAATCGTTTTTCTGGTAATATCTTTGATGATAAAAATTTCTATCCACTTTGAGTATGCGTCCACGAGAACCAAAAACATTCTTCCCATGAACGGACCCGCTAGATCTAGATGAAGTCGATGCCACAGTTTTTCGGGCCAAGTCCATCCGAGATGGTAGCCGGGGGCATGCTTGTCGATTCTTGGCATACTCTACATTCTCTAGTTAACTCCTCGATGTTACTGTCTATGCCTGGCCACCAGAAAATACCGTCTGGCAATCATCTTCATTTTAACAATCCCCATGTGTATTTCATGCAAGTCATTTGAAATTAAAGATATCAATTTTTGGGGAATTACCACTCTTTCACGCCATTGAAGACAACCAAACTCCAAACTTAATTCCTCATTGATCTTATAATGAGAAGCTAGTGGGTTTTCTCTCGGTACCCTTGTGAATTTCCACACACACAAACAGTTGCCTTCTCTAACATTCCTTAATACTATAGACAGTATTTTATCTTGGGGCGTCTCATTAGCCACCTCCATAAAAGAGAACGGTACCTCATTCGACTTCCTAAGAAGAAGTACCTGGTCTTCATCAAGAGACTCCCTGACACTCGATTCTAAAGGAAGACGTGACAATGCGTCAACATTGGAATTATCACTAGTTTTTCGAAATTCCACAGTACAATTAAATGCAGCTAATTTTAAAGACCAACTTTTAATTCTGGATGATGCACATATGGGAATTGGTTTATGAGGTGAAAATATATGAATTAAGGGTCGGTTGTCTGTGACCAATACAAATTTTCGTCCCAGTAAGTATTGTCTGAATTTCTCAACGCCAAAAGTTATGCTCAACGCTTTCTTTTCTAGTTGAGAGAAACGTTTTTCCGCTTCAGTTAATGTTCTAGAAGCAAAATCTATAGGAAATTCTTCCTTTCTATCATTTCTATGACTCAGAATTACGCCTAGTCCATAGTCTATTAATAATGATTTACATTTTTTAAATAACATTCGATATTTTTTCGTCCAATTCCATCTACAATTTTTATTCAGAAGTTGATAGAATAGCGCTAAAATGTTTGCTATATTCTTTATGAATATATAATAATAAATTAAGAGTCCTATGAAAGATCTCAATTGCGAAACATTCTTTAGGTTCAGGCGGCTCTATTACTGCTTTAATTTTATTTTCTAAGGGATGCAGTCCATATTTATCCATTTTAAACCCTAAATATTCCACCGAATTCTTTTTAAATTTACATTTATATCTGTTTAACTTTAAACCTTTTTTTAGCAATCATCTAAACACTAGATCCAACTTTTGTTCATGATCTTCAAAGTCTTTTCCTGCAACCAAAATATCATCTATGTAGCAGGCCACACCTGGCAAATCAGAAAATAGGCCTTCCATAATCTTCTGAAATTTATTTGGTGCTACCGCTACGTCATATGGTAGTCTTTTATAAGAAAACAACCTCTTTATTGTGTTTATATCAACAACAGCTTTGGCTTCTTCCGCTAACATTACTTGTAAGTAAGCCTGTGATAGGTCTAGAGTCGAAAATACGGTGCTTCTAGATAATTTTAAAAAGATCTCATCGATCGATGGAAGGGGATACCTATCCAATTCTATTGCTTTATTAGCTGTACATCTAAAGTCACCACATATCCTTACACTACCATCCTTTTTTAATACTGGTACTATTGGAGCGGTCCAATATGCATGAACTATAGGTTATAAAATGCAAGAATTCACTAAACGATCAATTTCATTCTCTACTTTGTTTTTTAGAGAGAAAGGTAAACTTCTGGCCTTACAAAACACAGGAGTCACATCCTTTTTTAAATTAAAATGTATTCTAACGTCCTTTAGACAGCCCAACTCTTTGTTAAACAAATCTGCATACCTATCCATCAAATTTTTATATATTTAAATATATTTCTATTACAGTGGACCCTCGGTTTACGAGCACCTTGGAGTACGAGCTTTTCGCAGTACGAGCAAAATTTTTTTTAAAATTTTACCTCGGATTACGAGTGAAATTTCGCATTACGAGCAACTCGTGATGGTTGCCCGTAATCGTGATGGATGAAAATTCACTGGGATCCCTCCCTTCAGATCAGATTCGGGAAATATGTAAAATGTGGGAAACTGTGCAATTGTTCGTAGCAAGAAGAATTGCCCGAGTTTCAATTATTAAAAATAAGAAATTAGTTTCGCACTACGAGCGTTTTGGAGTACGAGCATGGCTCTGGAACGGATTATGCTCGCAAACCGAGGGTCCACTGTATATTCATTATTTAAAATTTTAATGCTAAACAATATAGAATAATCAAGTTTCAACTGTTTAAGCCGTTCTCTTCCTAATAAAATTACCTGGATTTTTTCATTTACAACTATTAATCGTAAATATTGGTTGGCTTCTTTTACAAAAACATTTCTATGATCTATAATCTCTATTGATTTACCACAAAAGGATTTTAATCTTAAATTTGTTGGAAATAATCTTTTACCTTGCCAATAATTCTTATAAATATCTTTAGGCATTAACGTAACTGGACTTCCTGTATCTATTGTAAAGCACAAAGAATAATCATCTACTGTTAAATTTATTGTGGCATCAGTTTCGCCCTGTACAGAATATATAGAGTCCTCTCGTACAAATTTACATCCCCACATTTTTTTACTAGCTTTGCAGACCCTACTTAAATGACGCAGTTTATTACATTTTAAAACAAGTCTTTGTTCTATGAGGTAAAATAGATGCCACGTGTGAATGTCTTTTACCACATCTAAACACACTATTTTGCCTTTGCCACTTTGCCTGAAAGGCCTATACTGCGCCGTACTATTATTGTACTCACCCTTTTTATCCTTTCAATTCACAGGGGATATCTTGGCCACTAATTTATCTTGTATTTCTCTTGTATTAATCTCCGCCAATTCGAACGAGATCGCCACTGTAAAAACTTTATCCAGGGTGACATCGTCGTCCTCTTGTAGTAGCTTCTTTTGCAGGATTTCCGACTTGATTCCAGCCACAAAACGGTCTCGCATCATGGTTCCCAACATATCGACAAAATTACAATTTATTGCCAAAAGTTTCAATTCTCTAAGATATTCCGAAATTGATTCTCCTTCCTGTTGAATTATCTTTAAAAATCTGCATCGCTGTGGTATCACTTTCTTCTTTGGATCCAAATGCAGCTTAATTCTTTGAATGATAGTATCATATGGTTGATCTTTCATTAGACCAGGAAGAAAATGTCGTTTCCCTGCTTCAAAGTTTCAGAATCTGGTAGCGAGGTAAAAATCAGCACTTTAATCTCCTCCTTTAGATGCCAAAATGTAAGCCTCAAATTTTTGTACAAAAAGATCGAAGTGTCCTCCACTGGGCTATAGCATCTAAAAGGTACTATTAACTTTGAACTTGTCATGCTGATCTTTTCTACTCCTTTGTTTTCTTGATCCAGATAGTTTAAAAGATGTAATCTTAAACCATTTTCCTATTTTTCCTCTCCATAATCCGAGAGTCAGATTTGTTTAAAAGATGTAGTTGCTATACTTGCATAGACGCCGTTTTCCTCAGCTTTTTACTGGCTCTGTAGATCGCGCATCCTCGTCGCCACTTTTGTTGTGTCGTAATTAGACATACAAGAGCTCAAACTTGACCATGGCCAACAACAAATGTCCAATTTATATATACATATATTTTTACATAATGAGGCTTTAAATAATACAAATAATATTCATCTATTTACATACACAGCGGTTAATATATAGCGAGAAGAATAGAGGACTGAGCACAGATCCCTGAGGTACACCAGCCCATGTTCTTTGGTCCTTGGAAAATGTTCCATTGACCCGAACCTTTATCCTTCTTCCCCTTAAGAAGTCTGCAATCCAGATTAAGGTTTTTCCTCTTACTCCGATGTTGTGCAGCCTTTCAAATAATTTCTACACTCGATCAAAAGCTGAGGTCATATCCAGGAATACGGCCGTTGTCTTCTTTGGCGGTTTTTCCTAGAAATCTATTATTGATTGACAGAAGTAGAACAGTTTATCAGTTGTACAGTGTCTGGATCTTTAGGCAGTTTGGTAGAAGTTTATTTTATTATTGTTAGTGAGCGAGACTATGAGCCTAGAGTGGATAATTCATTCTGTTATTTTACAAAGTATGCTGGTAAGAGCAATTGGCCGATAGTTCTTGCATTCCTTAGCATCTTTGTTTGGTTTCAGTATTGGCACTATAATTGATATCTTCCAATTCTTTGGTAGTTACCAGTTTGCCATGAAATGTTCAGTATTTGTAGGAGTTGATTTTTAGCTTCGTCTCCAAAGTGTTTAATCATTTGACCAAAGATTAGAGCATCTCCAGGTGACATCTTGGATTTAACTTTCCTATTGATGAATTTAGCTCATTCAGTGTGAAGTCTCTCGAGTAAATATCTTGTTGATGGTAATTTCTTGCTTGTTTAACTAACTTGTTTATATTATTTTTTAGAGTCCTGCCTTCATTCCTATAGCTGAGTCTGGAAGTGCTTGAAAGATATTCAGCAATTATGTCAGCCATCTGTTTGTTCGTTCTCGCTGTTCATATCGGTTAGAGTATTGGAGGATTAGTGTTGGTTTTGATTGTTTTATAACACTAATTATATTCCAGTGATGGCTTTCCTTTTTTGGATCCATTTTTTTTCGCAGAATTCTGCCCATTTTTCTTGTTTGAATACCCAAATTTCTTGTTCTATTTTGTGACTAATTTCAATGAGTTCCTTTATGATTTCTTCTGTTTTATTTGTTTTAAGAAGTTCATTTTTACTGTCTCTCTCTGTAATCATTGCCTCGATATCGTGGTCCTTCCAGTAAAGTATTCACAGGTCTTTACGTCTACCTCTAGGTATCGATACTTTTGCAGCTTTGGATCAAAGAGAATTTTTCCAATTTTTTGTCAATAGTTCTGTGATTTAATTCTTCGTTGCACAGTTCTTCAAGCTTTTCTGTAATTTTTTTCCCAGTGTTCTTTTATTCTAATGGACATTCTCAATTTTGAATTTTAGGGTTGTTAAAATTGGTCTGTGGTCACTGATTGCACTTTTCAGAATTTTCGATTGTGTTGTGGGTGCGATGTTGTAATTTATCTCTGTGATGTCTATTGCGGATTCAGTGCCTGTGGACTTGGAAATATAGGTGTTCTTTTCGTTATTCAACGGCGTAAGGTCGAGGTCGGTTAGCATGTCCTCAACCTGCTGACCTTTGTTATCCTGGACAGGTGATCCCCAAGTTGGTCTTTCGGCGTTAAAATCACAAAGTATGATTGCGATATCCGAAGACGCTTCACTTAATGTCTCTATCAGGCCTGTATTAATGCTAATATTATCGTGATGATAAACATTTATGATTGGAATTGTTTTATCTGTAAGATAGATTTCTATTGCCTGAGCTTCTGTCGTGCCTTCTCTAGGCTTACTCTGATTATAGGCGATTTCCTTGATTTTGATTTCTAGAGTTTTAATCAAAACGGCCAGTCCTCCTCCGAATTTTCCCGGTGTGTCCATTCGTAGCTTTGTATAATCTTTGATATTGAATCTCAGATTCTGATTCAATTTTGTCTCCTGAGGACAATTAATATGTACATTGTTGTCACAGAGAAGACAAGTCAGCTCTTTATTTTCCTCTGGGTACCATTTATATTTAGTTGTAGTAGATTGAATTGTGTCCTCGTAGTAGATTTCTCATCATGAGCTCGAGCTGCAGCTCCTGACGCGGCGGTTACCCCGGTAGCATTACTGGAGATATCAGTTTTGCTCTTCATTTGAAAATGGGTGCCGTTGCAACGTTAGTCATCTTGGAAACGAACCAGAATTTGGTCAAATATTCCAAGGGTCCAGGGGGGACCGCAAGGAGGTGTGGTCGAACTTCTCCCCTTCCACTTGGAATGCCGTCACTACAGGATAAGGCACTCCTGGTGAATTTTTTAAATTATGATTCAGAATCTGCCACTGAAGCTTTACGAGCGTTTCGTTCCTTTAAAGATATTCGAAGCGGTAAAGGACCGATGAGTTGCTACTCTCTAAAGCGATTGATCAAAGGTTTTGAGGAAATTGGATCTCTGGAAGCAAAACCTCAAGTGGAAGACCATCGACATGCAAGTCTGTGGCTGTTACGGTTTTGCAGAATGCTGAAGCTATTGAAACGTTATCCCCGTATGGAGAAGTAAGTGCTAGACAAGTTTCTCGACAAACGGGGATTTCGTATGGAACAGTTTGGGGAGAACACACATTTAGAATTTTTCTATAAAAATATCCTAACAAAATTCAAAGTTTTCACGAGTTGAAAGTCAGCGATTTTGAGAAGCGTCAAGAATTCGCTGCATGGGTTTTCCGGCAAATTGATATTGATGAAAACTGGCTGTCAAATGTTCTAAGAACAGATGATGCTCACTTTTATCTAAAGGGAGAATTTAACATTCAAAACTGCCTCAATTCGGCAACAGAAAACCCTAGGATTTTTACAGAAATACCACTTCATCAACACAGAGTTACAGTTTTGTGTGGGTTCACTTCTTCTTTTATTATTGGGCCATTTTTTCTTTGAAAAAATCAATGGAAGAACTTTTAAAACCGTTTTCGTAACTGGTGAACATTATGTTCAACTTTTGAGAGAAAAGGTTATTCCCATATTGCAGGACAGACAAGCACTAAGCGAAATAACATTCATGCAAGATGGAGGACCTCCTCATATCTCCCGCGGTGCCAAACAATTGCTGAAGGATACGTTCGGTGGAATTCGTTGATAAGTCGCCACTTTATATACCAGTGGCCTCCAATATCACCAGACTTGACGCCTTACAATTTCGGTTATGGGGGTACATTAAGACGCGTTTTTATCGATGCCGGCCTACCACATTGGCCATGTTGAAGGCTTCTATCAGATGGCACGTTTTATAAATTTCAACTATTTAATTGTGACCATTCTGTCATCTATCGTCTGCAGGCGGTGTTTGAAAATGAATGGCGCCACATTGAGCAAGGATTGCGACCTAATACAAGAGAGAAGGCAGTTACCTCATGTGTTATATTTTGCAGCTCTTTGTTTTGGGTTATGGGAATAATAAATGCTGTCCTCACATCTTGACTCTTTTTTTTTTCTGTAAACAGTAATGTTTTTATTTGTCATTTGCCCACATTTTATATTATGTCGTGCAGGCCAAAGTGTTATAACTTCTCGAATAACACTGGTATACACAATTTTACCCCTTATGTTTAGTTTATCGCTTTTCGCTCATTAGAAGAAATAGCATAAGGAATAATCTCTCTATCCCCCCCCTAACTTTAGATATTTTGCGCAAAAAATAATACAAAATGATTTTACTACCACATTTTTCAACGCAAAAGGTCGATTTAAAAATGATTTTTTTTGAGGGGATACATTTTCAAAATTATGTACAGTATAATAAACAATGATAACATTTGACAAACCCATAGGATATTTGGAATAAAGTACGACAAATATATCTTGTCACTCCCCTCTATATTTCATTTTTGGATCATGACAAATATCCAGTTAAATAGTCAAGTGTCGACTATTAGTCAAGAAACTATACATTCCTTATAGCACGAAATCCTATTAGTAGTGCCATCATAATTTTTGGTACTATATTAACATTTCAGAAATCGTGTATTGATATCAGTAGTTATTTTCAAACATTCAATTTATTTCACAAAACTCCATCTAAAATATAAATATTTTTTGATACTTGTTTTAATTTGCATATACCTATTTTACATATCTAAGATTGTATTTAAAAATCGTCAACCAATTCTTCTAACTTTTGGCGAAATGGTGTTTTATTAATTTATCATTTGATATTATTAGGGTTCTTTCCTGGTATTCAAAAAGGAAAAATACGTGTCGTTCAGTTATATTTTTCAATTTATCAAACAATTTGGCTGCTAAATCTCTGATTCTGGTAGAGCGCCATCTAGCGAATAAAGTTGTAACTAAAATCAATTTCGAATTTTTCATTATTTGCCATAAAAATTCCCATTGCATCCTGAACACAATGGTGTTTACCGCATTGCTCTAGCGCAAATATTCGCGGAGTTATTAATTTTTAAAGTTGTGCGGGACTTTTGGATCACCCTGTATAACGTTTTAAAAACTATTTATCATATTGAGAGGGGTAGGGGTGAAAGACTCAAAAGAGCATAAGATTTATGTAAAAAGAAAGAAGTGAAAATTCCAAAGGTTTTTTTTTTTATCGACAACTTTAAGGAATAGATTAGAGTTTAAATAACTCGTATCTTTGTGAAAAATCTTCCCAAAAGAAAAGATCACAATGCTTAAATCTGATTAATTAGATTTAGAGAAAAATAATGTTTGGAAGAATAGGTCCTCTTCTTGTTTAAAAAATGGATATAAATCAGAATTCTTACTGTTCTTGGGCTTGGCCACATGAGGTCCGGTGGATTCAGACGGCTCGCTGGCCCCTCCTTTGTTGAGGGCGCGGACTCGGAACTCGTACTGGTTGCCTTCCACGAGGTCCGGGACTGTAGCCTTGGTGTCGTCGCCGGGGATCTCCAGGACGGGCACCCAGTCGGGGCTACATACACACACATACGTGCTCTTCACGGAGGTATACACCTCTACCTGTGGCTAAATACGTTAGGATTGATTTATACACGACAAATACTTAGAACGGCCATTTTCATACAACATTAAAACTCTTATTTAAAAACAATGGTTGCCTGTAAAGTCGGTTTTACGGGCGAAGATTTTACGTGACAACGGTAGAATATTTATTGATATGAATATAATTAAATTGCACAATAGGAACAAGGAATTGAATGAAAATAAGAATTGCACAAATTTTAACTATAGAAATATATTTTGTTTACTAAAACATTGTACATGTAAACTTAAACTTAACTAATTCCTATTTGAGTGATTTTGTTGAGGATAGGACGATGATAGAAGAAATATGAAATGAAAGGAAGTGTTTCTGCTGTAATGTGTCTTGCGAAAGTCAAGTCGATAGTTGTTCCTTTTAACGTAGTTGACTTAGAAACGTTTGATACGCAATCAAGATTATACGTATTTTTCATGAATTTAAGAAACGAGTTGTCAGGCTTTACGTTTTTGTTAAAATCACCACACAGAAGAATCGGTATACTAGAATCAACTTGCACGAACGGTGGCACGTACTGGCTGTTGTGAATGTACGGACCGAGTCCTTGCCATAGTAACATTCCAATATCCTGCATACTAGCTCCTGGATGAATATATACAGCACCGAGTATAAACTTGAAGCTAGTATTAGCGGCGAAGCAAGTAACTTCAGTCATGCACATGTCACCCTTGGTTTTAATGACACGAGTTACGTCTGTAATCGCAACTTGGAACACTTCCGCCGTAGATGTCGATGATAATTTACGATAGATCGCCACTCCACCAGCCGCGTTGGTATTTGAAAATCAAAACACTTATTCAGATCGAAGGTTCAAATTTTTGCTAAATAAATTTGAAATTAAATAAAATTTGTAATTGTAAATGATGAAGTTGAAAATTAAAACATTTACTTAAATTAGATGTTAAAATTCTTGCTCAACACAGTTTAAATAAAGTTTTATTATATCTGCCACTTTTTCTTAATATTTGTAATTTTAAAGAATCAATTCGGAAATCAAAACATTTATTCAGATCGAAGGTTCAAATTTTTGCTAAATAAATTTGAAACTATTTAAAATTTGTAAAATAATAATTAATTAATTAATTAATTTTAAACTAATAATTTACTTAACACTATCAACATTTATCAATAGTATGACATAACCTATAAACTCAGTTTCTCAACTTTTGTGTCAATCTAACAATTAATCAATCAATCATAGTTTACGATAATGAAATATCAGTGTACAATTATTTACCTTTATTGTTGTAGTTGTTGTAAATGACGAATCTAAGCACTCCACATTTTCACTACAGACACAGCTGACGATACTTTAACCACACGTGTGAACTTGTATTATGACGCTTTCTTGTTTTTCCAACGCCAAGAACGTTCGAGAAAGACAAAGACAGAGACAAGCATGCGCCGATTCAATGCGCCTAATTCTCTAGCGCTGCGCGCGCAGCACTCTCGTTCGATGACTCATCGTAACGTTACCGGGCGTTACACTTTTTCATAAGTGACTCCCAGCCGCAACCTAATTTAAGACGTTGTCACGTCAAAACTTGTAAATTTATATTAGTTATATTGGGTTAACCCATGTTCCTGTAGCCTACAGATATCTCTAACTACTCGGGTTGTTCTTCAAACCTAAGCCCTCTTTGTTTTATTTACAAAACCTGTGGAGGTACAAATCTTTTGTATACATTTATAGATATATATCTACAATAAAAATCCTCGTGAGCGAGTCATCTTAAGAACCACAAACCTCAAAGAGGGGTAGGGGCACCATTGCAAAACCAAAGATGACTTGGCCTAACAAAATCTCCAACAAAGACAAAGCATACCATATTATTTTAGTCAGAAGCTGATAGTAGAGATTATTCTCTATTATAAATTATTTTAGAAATAAAATAAACACAAACTGTGACATTTACGGTTATGATTCTTATATAAACCGTCCTGAAGAAACCCCACTCACTTGTACTTATCCTTCTTCTCGATGACATAGCCGGTGATGGGAGAACCTCCGTCCGTCTCGGGCGGCTTCCATTTGAGTTTGACGAAGTCCTTGTCGTAGTCTTCGATGTCTGGCTTGCCTGGGGTGCTGGGCGGGTCTAAATACACACACACCATTTATATATCACTTCTGAGTAAAATAACCTTTCTATAACAAAAGGATTATCGATCGGTTTACCAGTTTAATACAGGTGGAAATGTTTAGGAAATGATGTGTGCAAACGTACCGTATGGATTCTTGGCGATGATGGTCTTGTCAGCTTCCAAGGGTTTGGATTCGCCCTGTCTGTTGACGGCCCTGACTCGGAACTTGTAAGGTTTGCCCGGCTGGAGTCCCTTCACCTTCAGCTGGGTCTCGGGGCCGATGGTCTCGCCGGCTGGGACCCACGTGTTGGAGTTGGGGTCCAGCTTCTCTACCACGTAGTGGTCCAGTGGCACACCGCCGTCGTCCGTGGGCGGGAACCACTTCAGGGTGGCTCCCTCGGCATGCACATCGTCGATCTTCAGGGGGCCGTTGGGAGCCGTAGGCTTGTCTGGAGGCAACACAGGTTAGTCAGACTCTCTGTCTTAGGTGTACTGATCTTTATGTAAATGTTGCAGTGAGAGAAGAGGCAACTAGATAGAACATTATAAAGAGGAACGGCATGTTCTATGATGCTTTAGAAGGTGTGATGCCTGAAAAAGAAAAGGTTCAGAATCCAAATGATTGACCCGATCAAGAATTGTGGTTGGAATCTCTAAATAATAACTAGCCAATAGTAGAACAAGATAGAGACATCGTTTTCACTGTTCTCATTGAACTGCTTCCATCCTGATGCTAGAAAGATATATGTTATATAGAAAACTTTAGAAAAATTATAATCCCTTATGTATCATATATTATTTGGGGGAAAGCATCCAGGGATAAGTTTCTTGTATGAATATCTGTTAACCTAAGTTTTCTGGCCTTGGCCTTTCTACACAGGAGTAATGCTAACTTCAGGTTATGTGGTCAGCCTTTCTCCTGTAGAAGGGCTCCAAGGCCCGAAGTTGGAGTTAATAGATATTCATAAAAAGAGATTCATTGTGAGATGCCCAACGATTAGAATATATATTTGGGGTTTATGGATTATCTTTACGTTGAGTGTGTGTAGTACATATCAATAAGTAAACTAGGTCTTAAATCAAGAATTAAAAGATCCAACACACAGTTTTAGAAAGCGAGACGTTACGTTATTACAATTACATGAGAGGGCTAAATTTAGAGCTTTCTACAGAGACAATGCCTAAGACAACACACGATGCCACAAAGACTAACTATCTAAAGTATTTAAATGTACATTATGCAGATTAATTTGCATATAAGGGATATATATAGAATATTAATCTTTTTTTGTTTTAGACTTGTAGAAGAAAGAGCTCTTAAGCCCGAGTCTCGGGAATATAATAACGAAAGTTATCGCTTTATAACGTTGTGTTGAATCTTTTAGTTGTTTATCTATAAACTAGGGTTATACAATTTAAGAGAAGTAAGTAAATTACGTAGCACACGTGATGACTTACGTGCCATGGGTTATCTCTGTCATGGAGGTGGCAGAGGAATATACACCTGAATATCGTCACATGCAAGGTTTAGTATGGTTTGCACACATTACCATTATGTCGAAGGTACAAGGCAATGTCAAGTTGTATTGGGTAAGATTTACAATAGGTGGGTTTTAGCCAACATCAATATGATTAGTCTTCAAAGACATGCATTGATTATGGTTAACATCATTGGAAGGGAGGACATTTGGGGCCAGTCAACCATCATGCTACATTCCTGCCCATTGAGCTATAAGAAATCTGTGATTTTTGAAAGATAATTTCCAAAGAATATGCGTAGTAATTAAGACAATTTGCAAATAATTTATTTAATTTGTCAAGATGGTTGGATTTCATGCGCTAGCACTTTATCAGGCCAACGGTTTCGCCAAGACGCACAATATATAGTGCGTCTTTGTGAAACCAATGAAAATCTAACCGCTTTAGCAAATAAAAGTTTTTCAAGTCGTCTGATTTACTACGCAATAATATTCTGTGTCTACATGTGCTTGGTGTCAGAACATGCTGTGGTCTGCTTACCCAGGACGATTACTTCGACCTCGGCTTCGTCCTTGCCGTGGTCGTTGACGGCCGTGATGACGTACTTGCCGCTCTCCGCCCGCGTGGCGCCCTTCACCTGTAGCTTGGTGTTGTAGGGCTCGTCCGTCACCTTGAATTTGTCGGTGGAGGTTAGCTTCTTGCCCTTCAGGGTCCACGTCGTGGTGGGAGCAGGCTCTCCGGTCACTGCGACGTCGAAGTGGAAGGGCTGGCCGGCCTTGATCCTGGTCTTGAGCAGGTTGGTGCGGTCGATCTTTGGTGCCACTGCAACAGGCGATGTTCAAGCTACGTCTCGTCAAATACGGGGTTCTTACGTTTCCTGGGTTTGGTGACCACTGGGGCGGTGGCATCGCTAGGTTCGCCGGGACCCGCCTTGTTGACAGCGCGGACTCTGAACTCGTAGGGTTGTCCAGCCATTAGGTCTGGTACTGTAGCGGTCGTGGCGCTGGCAGGCACCTCGACAGCCTTCTCCCAGTCTCCCCACTTGTCCTTCTTCTCCACGATGTACCCGGTGATGGGGGTGCCGCCGTCTGAGGATGGAGGATCCCACTTGAGGTCCACGTGATCCTTGTCCCAGTCGGTGACTTGGGGAGTACCCGGTTTTCCAGGTTCATCTGGTCCGACACATCGCAGTCCATCATGGCATGCCTCACTCTTAACATAAACTTATTAAGAGGGTATATAAAGCGCCAAAAAAACTTGTACAAGTACTCTTTATAACACTCAAATAAAACAAGGAATTCCAATAAAGAACTAAAGAGACAAAGGTCGCCTCTCCCGTCTTTGTCTCTTTAGATCAATATCCTCCCGGCAAAATTTCCATCCAATAAAGAAGTCGAGTACAATCAGTGCATAGGGTTGTGAGAAGATCTTACCGAATGGATTCTTGGCGGTGATGGGCTTGGTACACTGCAGAGGGTCTGACTCTCCTTCCTTGTTGACTGCCCTCACTCTGAACTTGTAGTCCTTGCCAGGGGTGAGTCCAGTGACCTCCATGCCGGGCTCCTTGGTCTTGCCTACAGGAACCCAGGTGCCAGAGTCATTCTCCATCTTCTCCACCTCGTAGTGCTGCAGAGGAACTCCGCCGTCGTCGTCAGGCCGCTTCCACTTGAGCTTGCAGCCTTCCTTGTGGACATCCGAGATCTCCATGGGTCCGCGAGGTGGGGTGGGTTTGTCTGCCGACCGACACAACAACTTTATGTACCCAGCCATAGGATATTGTGTCCCAACAACAAAATGGTTCATAGTCATAACGGAATACGGAGGTATTAGTAGATAGAAAGAATTGAGCATTCGGATTTGCGCATCTTATTTGAGAACATCAATGTGGAATGTATATTAAAGATGAAGCCATCTGTCTACAGTAGAAAAATGACAAGAGCTTCTCGAAGAATATCAACTGCGAATTAGGGATTATGTAAAATCTGGGATTATGTTAAAGTATTCGAGAACCCATCAAGGAATATAGGAACTAAAGCAAACAAATTTTAACCAATAACTAAATCTTTGAATGACAAAGACCAAGTAATGTATTAAGGACGATAGAGTTTACAGCTTAGTCCTAGGTAATCACATGTTGAATATATTGTCATAGCATTCTCTAAGTACATGCAATAAATATAGGTCGAAGAATATGGTCTGTATTAAGGATAATAGGAATCTATATTGGTCTTCGAGGACCCATCAAATAATATTATACGAATTGAGAAAGAGTTTGGAAAGGCTTGAAGAGGATCACTGTATGGTAACATGGGATAAACTGTCGAGCTTGAAGACGTTAGCATTGCGACGAAAGGAGAGAAACTTACCGACAACCAGGACATTGACGGTCACGGCGTCCTTGCCGGAGCTGTTGGAGGCAGTGATGGTGTAGTCGCCGGCGTCAGACCGGGTGGCACGGCGCACGGTCAGTTTGGAGTTGTAGTCGACGTTCTCGATGGACGTGCGCTTGCCGTCCTCCTTCAGCAACGTGTCGTTGACGGCCCAGAGCACCGTGGGCGGAGGCTCGCCTGTCACTCCAACGTCGAACTTGATAGGCTGACCGGCCTTGATGACCAGGTCGCGGAGGTTCTTGCGGTCGATTTGGGGAGCCACTGGACATTAATGTACACTGTAGTCACGACTTATTCACAAACCCATTGGGACAATGACAAATTCACCACCGTCCATCAAAACAAGGGATAAGTTAATATTGCGACTGTTTGTACTGCAAGTCTACTGCAATATCAATACTCAAAGGAGCGAAACCGCTAGGAGGGTACACCATTGATGACCCATGTGACGTTCCTCTTTCACTTTTTTATTAATTTCAGTATAGACTCTGTAGAAAGATGACTTTTAATTATCTTTATTTTAAAAATAAAAGCAGCACATTAAAAATAAATTATTAGTTCGAATTTCTCCCTCTATCAATAGATGTCGAAGCAATCCGAATTCGCGCTTACAAGTTAAAGAGTACAAATAATTAAATATTTGCGTCAATTAATAGGAGTGAATTGATGAAAATTTTCTAATCTTATGTGTGGCTGGATGTCAGGCCATGATAATCATAGTGAGTGAGGGTTTATAGTTCCCTATACTGTAAGTATACCACACCACACCGCCTGCATAGGTAGAAAAGTTATACATCTTCACATCTGCGGTGACGTTGTAGGAGAATTGATAGTAATTAAAGTCATTTGTTATTTTTAAAAAAAACAGATTCAATGCAGGTTTCGATCATGACCAGCTTAGTATATATCACCACTATTCCCTCACTCTACATTATAGAACTCCAACATCAGTTCTTTATCTCTAGAGAGCTAATTGAGTTTTATTGCTGATCTCCATCTTTATGAAGACTGGATCCTTTCTTGGATCCTCGTGGTCTGAGCGCGAAATGACGAAGCCGTCGTAAGGCACGGCGAAAGAAGCATGCAGCCTGGCGTTTCCACTCACGGAATCTCGGTTTGGCCACGATGCTCTTGGAGGCGTCGGAGGGTTCCCCGGGGCCGGCCTTGTTGACGCAGCCATATTTCAACTATATCCATTGTGTGGATTGTTACTGATTTATAACGTGATTTAGAAAAAATGCATACAATTTTAAAAACTGGTGAAACCGATGGAACGGTTTATCACTGAGAGGGAGATGAACCAGCATCTATCCTTCAATTTAAATTCATTGAAGTATAAGAACTGTAGAAATAGAATTTTAATTTTTAGGAGTGTTAAAATTTTCCATCAAGAGATGGCACTAAATCGACAATGTTAATATTTGAAACGTTACGCACCGTGTATTGAACTTGTGTATTGGAAGAGTTTTCCCCATTTTATCTTAGTACAATTAACATCGAAATCTCTACCATGGCATTTGTATTTGGACGTCAGGTGGTGGTTCATTTCTTTGTGGGAATGTCTATGGAAGCAAAGTATATATTTTAGTAGGTCTGGTAAGAATTAGGTTTTTTATATGAAACATTCTCACAAATATGAAGGTGAAATTCAATGATGCTTAAGCCTCAATTCTAAATTGATTGAAACCTCAATTTATCTTTTCCAAACTGAAAATTAACTTGTTTGAAAATCTGTTAAGAAAACGACTAAAGTTTAAGCTGCTAGAATCGTGGAGGCGATACTTTACTTTAAAAGAAGAGAAAATCGACACAATATGATTCTGACAAAATTAACACGTGTTTTTCCCTTTTTTAAACTACTGTATTTACGCGCATATTGTTCTTTGGGGTGGAATTCCCTGGGTGTTAGATAGGAAGTATAAAGAAAGTGCTCCATTAGTCGGAACAGATCATAATCAGAGGAAGCAGTATCAGGACTGTAAGGAGGATGAGGTAGGATCTCAAATTCATCCAGCTCTTCAAATGTCTGCTTCGTCATTCTAGTGGTGTGGGGATGAAATTTTCAAATGCTACCTCAAAAACATCTCCCCGACCCTATTTCTTGCTATGAACCTGTTTAGCCAATTATAGGCCCATGGAGACCTTTGGTATCTAGAATAATAACATAGAGAGCTAATTGAGTTTTATTGCTGGTCTCCATCTTTATGAAGACTGGATCCTTTCTTGGATCCTTGTGGTCTGAGCGCGAAATGGCGAAGCCGTCGTAAGGCACGGCGAAAGAAGCATGCAGCCTGGCGTTTCCACTCACGGAATCTCGGTTTGGCCACGATGCTCTTGGAGGCGTCGGAGGGTTCCCCGGGGCCGGCCTTGTTGACGGCCGTCACGCGGAACTCGTACTCCTTACCCTCCTCCAGGAAGGGAACTGTGCCCTTGCATTCCTCGCCAGGGATCTCGGCTCCTTTCTCCCACTTGGTGGTGCCCTTCTCGCGCTTCTCCAGAATGTAGTGGGTCACAGGAGCCCCTCCGTCTCGGGACGGGGGCGTCCACTTGAGGTCGGCGTGGTCCTTGCCCCAGTCGGTCAATTCGGGAGTGCCGGGGGACCCAGGTGGACCTGTCACACAAAATGGTAAACCCCACTGTTATATAGACATGTTCAAAACTGATTTTAAAGGAATTATGACCATATCTCAAATATACAAAACACACCTTTTTAAAAATTGTATAAATAGTGTATGTTTTGCCTCTACTTTTATTTAAAAAAAAAAGTTTATAAAATGTTGTAAAGAAGTTGGCCATTCTTTGACAGTACCAATAGATCTTTAAAAATCCTCCCAAGTATGCATAAGTACTCATAATGGGTAAGTGCTTAGGACTGCTTCTATTCATAATATTACAAATATTTTCACACGTAGAAATATGCTTGTATAAAGTATTAGAAATCTGTTTATTCGGATTATTTGAGTATATCGAACGCATGAAAGAATGGTGTAAGGCCATCAACTCAACTCGAGAAGTGTTTGTAGAGTGTAACCATTTTCTCAAGCGAATCCTACTGTGACACAATTCCAAGGTCAACCCATCCAAAGGCTGAATGTCGCGGTATCTCAGTTTCGTATCTGTAAACATTTCCGCAAGCCGTTTGTTCAATAGCTACAGTAAACCCGAGAAAGTTGTAGAGAACATTGGGTGATTGATCCTCAGTACATTTTTGGTTCAATTTCAAAAATCTGGAAAAACAAGATTGAATGCTCGAGCCTAGCCCTTCTATCGGTCTCAAGATTGTTACGCTGGTAGATTAACTACTAGGGCCGTTTTATATAAACAGCTTCCTTTCTTTAATATTTGAATTAAATAATTAACATATATATAATACATATAGGTAGGTTTATAATTATACAATACTAGCGGATGTGTACCCGGCTTCGCCCGGGTTTTATCCGAGTGAAAGTTTGCTTAACGAATATTATATATTATGAAGTATAATAAACAATGTTAAAGATTAGTTTTAATTATTAATCAAGATTGTGTGTGAATATGTGAGAAAGATGTAATATCGTTGTTGTTTTCTTGGCCGACTGTTTTACATATGGTGTTATCTTAAAATTGCTTGTTTTGAATATTTTTTTAGATTGAGTTGAATGAATTGCTGAATTTTTTTTTTTGTATTTATATATAAATAAAATTAACTCTGTTGATTTTTTTTTTTTTGTATTTAATCGATAACAGCGAAGTTACGCATGTTAAAGTTAGGAAAAATATTTTGATGTTAAGCAAAACCTGCTCCATCTCGTTTTACATAAATGTTGAAAATTTGTTCGAAATTGATGCATTGTAACGAAAGTTTTTAGCGAACACCACTTATGAAATTTGCATTTTATTAATATAGTATGGAAATATTCTGTAATTTGCGTATAATCAAAACCTGGATTGGAAGACAACTGATTTCACACAACCTTCATAATAATTTTCCTTTATAAAAGCGTGTAATGAATTAAAAACCATTCGCTATACTGCTGTTCACAATGCTGAGCTGACTCACTGTAAGGATCCTTGGCCGTGATGGGTGCCATGGTTTCCAGTGGGTCGGACTCTCCTTCCTTGTTGATGGCCTTCACGCGGAAGTTGTAGGACTTGCCAGGGGTCAGACCTGAGACGTCCATCTCAGGGACCATGGTCTTGCCCACAGGGGTCCAGACGCCAGTGTCGGCGTCCTGCTTCTCCACCAGGTAACCCTCGATGGGCTCGCCTCCGTCGTCCAGGGGCTTGTCCCACTTCAGCTTGCAGCCCTGCTTGTGGACGTCGGACACCTGGAGAGGCCCTTGCGGCTTCGAGGGCTTGGCTGCGTCCACAACCCCACGATTAACTCTAGCTATGGAACAGATCCCTCAGCATGCTTATCTCAAATATTGATAACATAATCAAATATTTGATAACGCTCTATTAGTGTTTTTCAAAGTAAAACTAGTGCATAGTCTTTATAATGCCTTTTCATGCATTTATAAATATTCATCATTAAAATGACACCTGGCCCAGAAGAGAATCTTTACTACTTGAATAAAATTCTTACATGTATATTCTCACATAGTGTGTATAAATAAATAATTCAAGAAACATTTATATACCATTTTTTAAAATACGTTATTACCCTTAAAATCATCGTGAAATCTCGCTTCTAAGTGTTGACAGATGCCCAGGCAAGCTTAGCGACCACGAGGTACTTACAGAGGACGCTGACTTCCACATCCGCCTCATCTTGGCCGTGCTGATTCCTGGCGACGATCCTGTACACCGCGGAGTCCTTCCTCTGAGCCTCGTCACAGATGAGCTTGGAGTTGTAGGGGACGTTCTTGATGGAGAGCGTGTGGCGTTCCTCCACCGTCTTGTCCTTGATGTACCAGTACACCGTGGGCGGCGGCTCGCCCGTGATCTTGACGTCGAAGCCGAAGGCCTCGCCCACACGCACCGTCACGGGCTTCAGGCACTTGCGGTCGATTCTCGGCGGTACTGCGCACACGTACGTCACTTTCACGGCCACATGGTGCTTTCTAGTTAAAGTCAACTTCTAGAGACAGCTGTGCAGTTTCAATATATGAAAAATTGGTTCATTTTCTAACTCTTGCAGTTAATTTCCAATTTAAATAGAATCATGTGCGATCTTATTTCTTTGTATATAAAATAAGAAATTACCCATTTTTCAAGTTGGAATTGTATAACATATTAGAGATAATATAAAAGGGCGTACCTGGATATGTAAAGAAAAAACATTTTTTTCTTAAAATATTTCGAGAGATTGCTCCCTCTTTATTATTTTATTTTAAGAAAAAAATTGTTTTTTTTTTCTTTACAGATCAAGGTTCGCCCTTTTATATAATCTTAATTAATGGATCGCCTTTTGGCTCAAAATATTAGAGATAATTTCTTCAAAAGACTGTTCAATTTTAGAAGCTGTCTCAAGAAAAAGAGACTAAGGAATCTGGGACTATAGGAGACTTACGCTTTCTAGGCTTAGCTGTGATGCCCTTGCTGGTATCGCTGGCCTCTCCAGGCCCTGCCGCATTGATGGCCTTCACGCGGAACTCGTAGGTCTCGTTGGGAATGAGGTCCTGGACCTTGGCCGTGGTGACGTTGCCGTCGACGTTGGCGGCCCGCATCCAGGCCGTGCTGCCCTTCTCGCGCTTCTCGATCAGGTACCCCGTGATGGGGGAGCCTCCGTCTTTGATGGGCTTCTCCCACTTGAGATCCACCCAGTCCTTGTCCCAGTCTTTGGCCTCGGGGGGCCCCGGTTTACCCGGTGGGTCTGTTAGAACATACACGCCGATTTATTTAGCTTTCTTGGTACTCGTGTGGACCAGTCTTCAAAATGCTATTTCCAACAAAAATAAAGAGATCCTTAACGTTAACGAATATGCTATATGGTATAAAAAGATAACTATACTTAATAATTTTAGAAATATAATTATTCGCCAAAGAAAAAAAAAGTCATGCAATACGTACCGAAGGGATTCTTGGCCAGGATGGCCTTCTCTGTCTCCAAGGCTTCCGATTCTCCTTCAGGGTTGACAGCGCGGACTCTGAACTTGTAGTCTTGTCCTGGAGGAACATACACCGAGGTTACAGTACCTCCAAATGGTGGAGTTCTATGTAGAACACTGGATGGCATCTTGGTGTGATTTATTGTAACAAACCTCGTCGATAACAGATACATCTTTAGATGGTTGAAAAACGATGTAAAATAGCTATAGAGAATATTAAAAGATTATCTAAATGTGTGTTGTAGTCTTTAAAACTTCGAAAGGGTAGGTTGAAAGAGATATCTTGTAAGTTCAAGAAGAATGGGTATTTAAATGGCGCCACACACATGCTTCCATACTGTGTCAGTTCCTGGCACTTACTGTAAATAAATATATAGTTGTTTATAAAAAATGCAATAAATCCAATAAGGGTATTTATAAACATAATAAAAGAATAGATATGGATAAAATGCGCTCATATATCGAAATATGTCTTCAATGGTTTTATAGAGATGTTTGAAAGGTAATAAGCGAACCTGGTTGAAGGTTGGATACTTGGATCTCTGGTTTGGTGACTCTCCCAACAGGCACCCATCGTCCAGTAGCGGTGTCCATCTTCTCCACTGCGTAGTGCTCGACAGGCACGCCGCCGTCGTCCGTGGGAGGGTTCCAGGCCAGTTTGCAGCCCTCCGCCGTGACGTCTGACACGGTCAGGGGGCCTTCTGGGGATGACGGCTTGTCCAGGACCACCAGGTTGACTGCGGCCTCGTCCTTGCCGGAGTTGTTCTCCGCGGTGATGCGGTAGACCCCGCAGTCAGCCCGCGTGGCGCTGTGCAGCATCAGCCGCGTGCGGTAGGGCTCCGTCTCCACGGTCACCTTCCCGTCGGTCTGCAGCGGTCCCTTGCCGCCTTCCTTCGTCCAGGTGGTCTTGGGCGGTGGCTCGCCGCTGACCCGCACGTCGTACTTGATGGACTGCCCGGCACGAATGGTCAGGTCCTTTAGAGTGGCACGGTCGATCTTGGGCGCCACTAAAACACCAAGAATCATTCACTATAGCACACCATTCACATATTGTATAGAATATTCGACTAACTTTTACTAGTTAGTAAGGGTATATTTTAAAAACTACATAGGGATATATAATTTTACTAGTTTCCTAAGGAAAAGAAGTTTCTCGTTACGGAGCGTTTGGACTGAAGCTACAAAGACCTTTGACTAGAAGAACAATCAATAATGCAGAGACAAAGATCATTCTGCTATAGGTCCAGCAAATGTAAGATGGAAGTTCTACGCACCGAATCGTGGTTTGGCGGTCACAGGATCCGAGGGATCGGAAGGCGAAGAGGGTCCGGCCTTGTTGATGGCCTTCACCCGGAACTGGTACTCCATGCCTTCTACAAGGTCCGTCACCCGGGCCTCGCACTTGTCTCCGATGACCTCGGCCGCCTTCTGCCACTTGGAGCTGAACTTGTCCTTCTTCTCCAGCACGTAGCTGGTGATGGGAGATCCTCCGTCCGACACGGGCGGCGCCCACTTCAGGTCCACGTGGTTCTTGTCCCAGTCCTTGGCCGTGGGCTTGCCCGGCTTGTTTGGCTCGTCTGAGATCACACATTTGTATTTATGAAAGAGCAATAATAGTTATTAAACATTTCTCTCTCTCTTTTTTTTTTTTAGCGCTCTCTCTTAAAAAAAAAAAAAAAAAACTTCTGACAAACACAAATTTCCAATATAGCCTAGATAAGATGATGCGATATTTGTAGATTTAATCCAATCAAGAAATCACATCACTAATTCCTTCTCGTATAAGTTAACTTGACCAAGAGCGCTCAACTTACCGTATGGATTCTTGGCGACGAAGGAAGATTCGGTTTCGAGAGCATCCGACTCTCCTTCTGGGTTGAGGGCCTTTACCCGGAACTTGTATTCCTTGCCGGGGATGAGGCCTGTGATCTCAGCCTCAGGGTCCTTCGTGGTCTTGACAGGCACCCAGCGGCCCGTGTCGGCGTCCATCTTCTCGATGGCGTAGCCCTGGAGCGGCTCCCCACCATCGTCCTCTGGGGGTTCCCAGCGTAGCTTACAGCCGTTGGCCGTCACATCCGACACTTGCAGGGGTCCCTTGGGCGGGCTGGGTTTACCTGGGAACATCCAACGTACCTTAGTAGGGTCACTCTCGAACAATTCAATCTGTTCGAATGCTTTTATGTAAGAATACTAGGTGGAATAGACACAGTTTGTTTGAAAGCTTTTATCAGCTAGAAGGATATGTGGATGGTTTCTCAACAGTTGTTTTTTATTAGAATGTGTTATCACTTTAAGTTCGTTTATGTTGATATGAATTATATAAAGGAAAACATTTATTTATATATAAAGTAAAATACATATGGCCAAGTTGTTAATTCTTTATATTAACATGGAACTTCATGGTTTGAGGAAAAATTAACTTTTTAAGCATTAAAAAATAAAATGACAAAGCATTATTAAAAGAAAAATTTATGCACTTTCACATTATATAAATCTGAAAGTGTGCGTAAAGTTATCCTTGAACTCTATCCATGTTAAAAAAAGAAGTAGTGTTGAATCATCTGTTACTGGAAAGAAATTTGGATGTTTTCTCAATTATATTTTTTAAGAAGACCGTAACCGAATGAGAGATTATAAAAGGTTAAAATATATTCTGATAAAACTGAAGTTGGGTTTCTTGCTAAATGTTTTCTTAATTATTAAGAAGTGTTGTCATCCATGGTGAACACAATTTTAGGTTGGTTAGTTACCCAGAATGGTGATCTCGAGGGTGACCTCGTCCTTGCCCGAGTCGTTCTTGGCGGTGACTGTATATTTGCCCGTGTCCTTCCTGATGGACTTGGTGAGGATGAAGAGCGTGTGGTACTCCTCGTTCTCGATCTTGTGTTTCTCCGAGTTCTGGAGCGGCTTGCCCTCGAAGAGCCACTCGATCTTGGGCGGTGGCTCTCCCTTGACGTCGGCGTCGAACTTGACGGGCTGGCCGACCTTCACAATGACGTTCTTCAGGTTGGTCCTGTCGATGTACGGTGCCACTGCACATCCAGCCGCCGTTATAGCTCCTATAGTGTAGCAACAACTGGCTTGCCTATCCTATAGCTTCACACATTGCCATTTCCAGTTATAAAACATTTAAGTAAATAGGTAAATTTTCTTTAAAGAGAACCGTCAGGATAATGCTTCTAATAGTGAAATCAATATTGATTAAAGTCATTTTAATCATCATCTCTTTCTCTGCTTAACCCGGACTTCTGGAGTGTATAGAAGTCGCCAATTGAAGTTTTTTTAAATCACCTTATATCAATGCTGAGTGGTCCCCACAAATTTATCATATTTTAGAACGATATTATAAAAGCGGGCTTAAATTGATTGAATAAAATAAAAATAAAATTTAGTTACTTTTTAAATACTAAACGTATCAATTCTACTGAGAACGACACAGTTACTTTTTGGTTGTATTAAGGTTTAGCAATACTTTTTCCGTGTTTGGTTGAGGACACAAACCACATTGAATGTAAGTAGGGTTTACTCACAGAATCTCGGCTTGACCAGGAGAGACCTGGATGGGTCGCTGGGCTCGCTCTGTCCAGCCTTGTTGACGGCCTTCACGCGGAACTCGTACTCCTCCCGTTCCTCCAGGTCGGTGACGGTCGCAGTGGTCTGGGTGCCGGGGACGTCCTTGGCCTTCTGCCACTTGTACGCGCCCTTCTTCCTCTTCTCGATGACGTAGCCGGTGATCGGCGCTCCTCCATCGTTGGCTGGCGCGGACCACTTGAGGTCTACATGGTCCTTGTCCCAGTCGGTGGGTTCCGGACGTCCGGGTTTGTCCGGTTCGTCGAAAGGATTCTTGGCCGTGACCACCTTCTCGGCCTCCAGCTCCTCGGAGTCTCCTTCTTTGTTTACGGCCCGCACCCGGAACTTGTAGTTCTTGCCCGGGGTGAGGTTGCCGACCTTGAACGTCGGTTCGTCCGACCTTCCTGCCGGCACCCAGCGGCCTGTCTCCGTGTCCATCTTCTCGATCTCGTAGCACTCGATGGGAGTGCCGCCGTCGTCGTCCGGCTTCTTCCACTTCAGCGTGCAGCCTTCCTTGTGGACGTCCGAGATCTCCAGAGGTCCGTTGGGACGGCCCGGTTTGCCTGGGCATCCATAAAGAACATAATTATGGTTGTAGTTACATTCTGACAGGCTCTAAAAGTTTGTGTAGTTATATTACAGACAAACCTTCCATGAGCGACCTATCTGTGTATCATCATCTAACTTCAAATAAGAGACCACTTATAAAAGATACCAAGAGCATCCGTGTTTTTTAGAAGTTGTTCGTGGAAGGTCATTCTGTATTCTTAAAATAACATCAGCGCTTAAATGGTGATTCATAGATTTCTTAGTCATTAGAAAGTTAAACACGACACACACAAAGATTTTAAATAAGAGTTTAAAATAAACTTTAAAACTAGGATTTTTTTTGTGTTGATCATACGTACCCAGGACAGTGATCTCAACTTCAGCTTCATCCGTGCCCGAGCTGTTGGTTGCTGTGATCTTGTAGGTGCCGCTTTCTTTACGCGACGCCTTGAGGATAAAGAACTTGGTGTTGTAGTCGACGTTGTCGATCTTGTAGATGTCTCCTGTCTGGAGCTCCTTGTCGCCCAGCTTCCAAGTGCAGGTGGGGGGCGGCTCTCCGATGACGTCTACGTCGAAGTCGAGGGTCTGGCCCACCTTGATGATGACGTTCTTCAGGTTGGTGCGGTCGATCCTCGGCTTCACTGCATCCACAAGGGTCACAACACCACTCCACACCACGCTTTTCCAATTAAAAATACCATTATATAGAGAGCTTATATAAGATAATTCCCTTCAAAACACCTGACTTGCACATCTAAAAACATGTATATCGTAATTTAAACAATGTGATATGTAAGTAATAAAGTATGACGTCTTTTCTAGTCGTCTCAAAGTGACACCAGCTTGTCACCGGACCCCAGGGGAGGGGAGGATGACCCACATAAGACTGACCAATGAGCATTAACACCCGGGGGATCCAGAGAGGGACAAAAAGGGATGTTTTGTCCGGATGTTGACAGTTAGTGAGGTTACAGGGGATATTTCGGAGGCCCGCTCAGTCTAGGTCCGTTGTCATCTCACGGCGGCCCTCGTGGCCGCCGTTTTGGTTCCTCCCTGCCTCCGCGGCTTCATGCAGGACGCCGAGCTTTCCTCAGTTAATCCTCAACTTTCCCCTGGTCCTGGTGCCACGTGAGACGTACTAGGAAAGCGTCTTTTGATCCCAAACTTTGTCCTTACTGTCCCGTGCGGACTTCCCACTCTGCACGCCTTGCCACTCAACCCCGACTGCTTCCAAACTCACTTGTTGTCTTACCCGGGTTTACGACATGTAGTTTTGTGGTTATCTAGTAAGTGAACTTGTGATTCTAGCAACTGTGTTAAAACTGTGTTATTTCTAGCCACTTTAATTTAGTATTTTAAATGACTGTTTGAAACTTATTGCTTTTGTTATAGCTGGGCATTAAATATTTAGACCCAAGTCTCGAGGAAGAAGGGCGCAGAACACCTGTCAAGTACTGCAGGTAACGGGACTAAATCCAAATTAATGAAATGTTTGCGACGTCTCGGTAACAGTGTTGTTATATTGATTTAGTCATATTACCTTAATACCATGTATACTTTATTAGTTAACTAGACGAATGGCCCGGGCAACACCCGGGTTTTACCCGAGTGCGAATATATTTTAAAAACGTTGTCTTGGGTGGTCGCTATAGACAGGGTGGTCTGTATAGACAGGTGTATGTATCACACAGCCGATAACAGGGTTGTCTAGAGTGGCTGCTATAGACAGGGTGGTCTGTATAGACAGGTGGATGTATCACACAGCCGATAACAGGGTTGTCTAGAGTGGCCGCTATAGACAGGGTGGTCTGTATAGACAGGTGTATGTATCACACAGCCGATAACAGGGTTGTCTAGAGTGGCCGCTATAGACAGGGTGGTCTGTATAGACAGGTGTATGTATCACACTGCTGATAACAGGGTTGCCTAAGGTGACCGCTATAGACAGGGTGGTCTGTATAGACAGGTGAATGTAACACACTAATGATAACAGGGTTGCCTAAGGTGACCGCTATAGACAGGGTGGTCTGTATAGACAGGTGGATGTATCACACAGCTGATAACAGGGTTGTCTAGAGTGGCCGCTATAGACAGGTGTATGTATCACACAGCTGATAACAGGGTTGTCTAGAGGGGGGCAGGGAGGTCACGTGTTCGCCGGCGGCAGCCAATGGGCGCGCATTCTATCCGTGAACGGTGACGGTGAGCTTCAGAATAAGGCAATTATATAGCTCTTTTTCAAAATTCTTGCAATTTATAAAGATATATGAAAAAACAATAGAAAAAATAAAAGACAAGTGGGTCAGGTGTTGATATTAAAAATAAAGAAGGCATTTCCAGACCACGAGCACATGTGCTTTTTAGATGGCAGAGCGCCATCTAGTGGAGCAAAAATAAACTAAACGTTTATTCAACTTGCTCCGTGATATTTGGCCAACCCAATTTATTGATAAATAAAGAAAAGCCATCCACGAACGCGTTTCGCGCTATTGGCGCTCGTCAGCGTGGAGTAGGCTGTAACCACTGCGACCAAAAAGATTTTTGGTCCCAGTGGCTTCCCGAAAAACTCCATGCTGACGAGCGCCAATAGCGCGAAACGCGTTCGTGGATGGCTTTTCTTTATTTATCAATAAATTGGGTTGGCCAAATATCACGGAGCAAGTTGAATAAACGTTTAGTTTATTTTTGCTCCACCAGATGGCGCTCTGCCATCTAAAAAGCACATGTGCTCGTGGTCAGGAAATGCCTTCTTTATTTTTAATATGTCTATATATATGCTTATATCTCACTACCCTAATAGTTAATCATTGAATATCTTGCTACCTTCCATAATATACGTAGAATAAAAAGATACTTCGAAAGCACACATTTTACATTTAGAAGCAATAAGATATTTTGACGCAAATGGAAAGTAAATGGCTTTAGTTATAAACAAAATGATGGAAATGTATAAAGGTGGCCAACTTACGGAACTTGGGCTTGGCCAGGTGAGGCTTGGTGGACTCGCTAGGGGCACCAGGTCCGGCTTTGTTGACGGCCCGGACTCTGAACTCGTACTTGTCGCCTTCGTTGAGTCCGGTCACCTTGCCGGTGGGCATGGAGCCATGGACCTCTGCTGCCTGGACCCAGTCGCTACTGTACTTGTCCTTCTTCTCGATGATGTAGCCGGTGATGGGCGCTCCGCCATCTCTGAGCGGCGGGTCCCAGGCCAGCTGCACGAAGTCCTTGTCGTAGTCCTTGATGGTGGGCAGGCCGGGAGCCCCGGGCTCCTCTGTACATACCACATATTGGGGGAGTTTTCTTAGAGCTTCTCTCTTCATGTAAAACATATTTCTCTCTCACAATGAGTTTCTTTTTATTACAAAACGCTAGATTTCAAGCGATTAACACTTGAAAGCTAGCGTTTTGTAATAAAAAGAAACTCATTGTGAGAAAATATTTTGTAATTTTAAACCTTTTTTCACAATTTTATCATGAATAGATATTTCTCTCTACAAATTTTCTTGTATAATGAGAAAATATAGATACAAATTTTAGCTGAGTATTGGCGAACCGTCTCAGGAGACCTGTTCAATCTACCAGACCGCTCTATTAACTACCATTTGTTCGACTTATTAAGTTGGCAATTATATATATATTTTTTGGCTAAATTGTTTAGTGAAACCAAAAGAGAGATTTTTTTTCGAATTTCGTTCACAGAATAAGACTAACATATTACACTTTTGTTCCATCTAGACTTCAAAAAGCTACGATCCCGAGTTTCGAACCCGGTTCACAAGAATTCAATCCTTGCATGTTACACTTCTCAAACTCAGTGAGAAAGAGAAAGGTGGTTAGGTATTCCATCAAAATTGTATAAGTAATAATTATATACGTTTTTTTACTACTGATATATAGAGAGATTTTATAATTTGTAGTTTGTTTTTTTTTTAAAGCTCAGGCCATTCCTAAAAAGAGAGTATAAAATTTATATTTGTAACTTTTTTTAAATATATCTTTCTCATGTACGTTAATATAAATACTTATTTAGAAGAATTTGACTGGGAAATTGATTTTTAAAAAAGCGACTATTATAAGAATGACTGTTATACACATTAAAGAAATTCCTAATAGAAAGCGAGTTCACATTACACACCAACCGTCTTTTGTTAACATTAAAATTTTATACATAAAAGGACATAAAATGACAACTTGCCGTATGGATTCTTCGCCAAAGTAGGTCGATCAGATTCGAGGGCATCTGATTCTCCTTCGTCATTGACCGCTTTAACCCGGAACTGGTATTTCTTGCCAGGGTCCAGGTTGGTGACTTTGGCAGTCGTGGCGTCCCCTGGGACCTTGGTGGCAGGGAGCCAGCGTCCCGAGCCGGCCTCGCACTTCTCAATCACGTAGTTCTGGATGGGCACTCCTCCGTCGTCCTTGGGCTTGGTCCATGCCAGAGTACAACCGCTGGCGTGGACATCCGAGATCTCCAGCGGAGCCTCGGGGCGACCGGGTTTGGCTTCGCAACCACACCACCGTCAGCCCCACGACACACCGAGGTAAGATTGGGAGGTTTAACTTACAGAGTACGAGGATTTCCACGGTCTCCTCGTCCGATCCGGAGCTGTTGACGGCCTTGATCTTGTATTTTCCGGATTCCTTCCGGGTCATGTTGCTGAGGCGGATGTGCGTCTCGTACTCCTTGTTCTCAATCTTGACGTTCTCCGAGTTCTCCAGGACCTTGTTGTCGAACGACCACGTGACGGTGGGAGGAGGCTCCCCTATGATGTCCACGTCGAACTTAGCCGTCTGTCCGACACGGATGGTGATTGGCTGGAGGTTGTCTCTGACGATCTTTGGCGCCACTACACAACCCAATCACCAGATTACAACAAGCTATTTTACAACAACATTAATAGAGCGAAATATGCGTATATTCGAGGGTATATCATCAATCAAGGTATATATGATATTGTATGCTCTCTTCCATATAGATATACAGTTATCAGCGTCATAATCAATTCTTTCTTAATCAATTCTGTCACCGTTTGCTTTTGTGAATGGAATAAATACCCAAATATGGCCATTTCTCATAACCATCGGTGGTTCCGTGGTAGAATGCTCGCCTGCCACGCGGGCGGCCCGGGTTCGATTCCCGGCCGATGCATTTTTTTTTTTTACAATTTTTAAAACTCATTTATATATTATACAAGAATGACATCCACCGCACCAATTTATAATTGTAACGAATAGTATTTGAATAAAAGCATTTAATAGGGCAAAACCCGGGCAACTAGTATAGATATAAGTAGGATTTGTGAATCGCAAGAACCTGATGTGGTCCAAATAGATCCTATTTCAAGTGTATGATGCTCTTTTATTTTCAATAATTCAACCTACTAAGCACGTCTAAGCACTATTTTTTTCTCAAATAAGACAAACCTTTATGCTGATCTATGTTCTCTTAGATTTTAAAATTTTACTGACCATAATAACCATATGTAGGTCGACAATGGAAGTCTATTTTTTTAGGAAAAGGTATATTTGAACAGAATATACTTTTTATATAAAAATAACGGTTACCTCTCCCCTCAAAATAGACGCTAAAACTAAACGCCATTTATTGACCGTCTTAGATTCTAGTCGGTGACAAAGCCACAACACCAGCTTTGGAAATTTGAAAAGCGCGCGCCAGGAGTCATGGTTTCGGGCTAATGGCCCTCATTAGTCCAAAGCGGGTTTTGATTTCATGGCACAAGGGATGAAATCTTTAGAATTTGTCAAATAGGTGTTTAGCTGGTAAAGTGGCTATACCAATCCTACAGACCTTTTTTTTTTTTTCTTTCTAAAAAGACAAAAATCGCCTCTTCCGTCAAAATATACATCAAAAATAGACGCCATTTAGCTAAACCTTTTTAATATTGCAAAAAAATTATTGTTTTTTTTTGACACATAAAAGTAGAGGCCTACTCTTTGTTAAATTACAACAATGAAAATCAATGTATGAGAATATTAGTATAGTTCTTGAGTAGATTTACATAACAATGACGATTTATAAGTTAAGAAAGAAAGCTCTTTCCCTAATTTCAACAATAAAACTATACAAAGATCAACAGCAAAATGGTAGATTTCAACAATGGAACCATTAAGTTGGTGTAAAAGGTATTAGCTCACAGTATCTGGGCTTGGCGATGTGGGTGCCCGTGGGCTCGGAGGCCTCTCCAGGTCCGGCCTTGTTGACGGCCTTCACCCGGAACTGGTACTGCTGGCCCTTGACTAGGTCGTTGACTTTGGCCTCGCACTTGGGACTGCCGGTCTCCAGGCAGGGCTCCCAGGAGGACCCGTACCTCTCCTTCTTCTCGATGATGTAGCCCGTGATGGGGGCTCCACCGTCGGACTTGGGGGCCGTCCACTTGAGGTCCACGTGGTTCTCGTCCCAGTCATCGATGGTCGGTGTCCCGGGCTTGCCAGGCTCGTCTACACATGCCACGGACTTTGAGTATTTGTCCAAACTTGTCGCCAGAATGTTGACGAGTTTAGTCTGATCATATGCTGACCGGTGTCAAGGGAGCAAGCATTTACTTAACCGGCAGAACGTTTTAACCTCTCCTAACTATTCAAGTTGACTTTCTAAATATTCTTGGTGTACCACGTGAATTTTATCATTTAATTTTATATGAAAATATTAGGAAACCTTTCAAAGAATCACCCAGCAGCCTGAAATGATATTCACTCACATGAAATTGAAAATAAAGATTCGAACAAAGATAATGGATAGGATCATTACCCTTCTGTAGTCCCAACTTACCGTAGGGATTCTTTGCGATGATGGACCTGTCGGTAACCAGCGCGTCGGACTCTCCCTCAGGGTTGACGGCCTTCACCCGGAACTGGTATTCCTTGCCGGGGGTGAGGCCGGAGACTGTCATAGATGGATCTCCGGTACGTCCGACGGGCAGCCAGGACCCGGTGACTGGATCCAGCTTTTCCACCTGGTAGTGGGTGATGGGCTTGCCGCCGTCGTCGGCGGGCCGCTCCCACTCCAGCTTGCAGCCCTTGGCGTGGACGTCGACCACTTTGAGAGGTCCTTGGGGTCTACCTGGAGCTGCCAGCACTACGATCTCCACCTCGGCCTGGTCCTTGCCGCTCTCGTTCTCGGCGATGATGGTGTACATGCCGGTGTGGCGGCGCTGGGAGTCGGTGATGTTGAACTTGGTGTTGTAGTCCACGTTGACGATCTCGATGCCGTCCTTGTTCTCCACCACCTGCGCCCATTCTTTTCTCAGTTACGACAACATACTCGCGCTAAGGTTCTTTAGCGTACGACTGTACCTTCTTAGATCATAATAGCACTGAAACACTAATGTTGCACAGTATATCTACCAATTGATGTTGAGTGCTGCGCTGCCTGAAGTATAGGGGCTCTATCTATTATTTCTTCCTGTGGTGAATCTGTATAAGACTGCTGGTCTTAATAAAGCTTTGTTTGTGTGTATCTACCAATTGTGGCGGGTGAATGAAAACATATGGTCCAGTGGTACCTAATAGGTTTACTTGAGCCTGTGTTATCCAGCCAACGACTTCCTGAAAGGTTGTCAAAGATAAATTTTACTGTAATTATAAAAAAAAAAACAGTTTAGCATAATCATTTAGATATATGCTTGCTTGAACATGTTCCCCAAATTGTTAGAGGTCTAACTCCACTTAGAATTCTCTGTAAGTTCCCTTGCAATTGTGGAGACAAATTGGTACAAGTTGGTATGTACTGCGCTAATGGTACCTTCACTTACCTTATCTTTGAGTTTCCAGGTGACCTTAGGCGGGGGCTCTCCGCGGATGTTGACGTCCAGTTTGATTGGCTTGCCCTTCTTGACCATGATGGTCTCCAGGTTGGTCCGGTCGATGTAAGGCTTCACTGGAGCGCCACACAACCAGCGGTCAGCATTTCCCATGCAAGTGCTATGTAAGTAATCTACATAAATGTTTTTTCTTGATATATTAACGATTTCATTTCGAAAAATTCTAAAATACCTCGATTTCTTAGAATCCTGCTTAAATAATTTTACGTTCCCATGAATATATCATTTAGCAATTGAAGCTAGAATTATTCGACGACGTCAAATCGCCTAATACGAAGTCAAGGTGCCATGTAGAACTGATTGCTCAGTGACAAAATTATCTTAGAATATGAGAATCGAAAAACAAAGTTGTACGCTATCTCTTGTCTTTATTACCTTATTTTAACTAGAAGCGACGTTAGATTGGGTACTTGAGAGGAGTAGAAAGGGTCAGAAAGTCGTATAAAACCGATTTTACAGTGATGAACTGGACTTCGGGTGGGATCAATGATATCTTGGCTATGAACCCTGTTCATTTTCACTAGAAACAACATCATATTCTACGGAAGGAAAGAGCCACAAAGCCCGGTACTAAGCGGAGAGGTAGGACGGTGTACTCACGCCGGCGGTGTTTGACGATGTGCAGTTTGGTGGGGTCCGAGCCCTCGCCCGGCCCTGCCTTGTTGACAGCCACCACACGGAACTGGATCTCCGTCTTCTCCTTGAGGTCACCCACGGTGGTCTGGAGCGTGTTGCCGGGGACTTCCACGGCCTTCTCCCACACGTTTGAGGTCTTGTCCTTCTTCTCCAGGATGTACTTGGTGATGGGGGCGCCGCCGTCGGACGCAGGGGGCTCCCACTTGAGCTCCACGCTCACGTTGTCCCAGTCCACCAGGTGAGGGGTGCCTGGCTTGCCCGGCTCGTCTACACACAGAGGCCGCCATCATTGGAGGCACCAATAACTGTAGCAGAGATTACTCAACTTCATTGACAGTAATGTAGAAACAGATCATGTCTGCTTACATTATAAAGTATCAATCCTCAACCACATAACCATAAAGTAGACTTATGTTAATTTGGAAAGGAAACATTTTATTTCAAATTAAAGTTGTGATTGCTGAAAATATTTACGAATTAAAAAAAATATACTTTCCAAGAAACCTTCTCCTCTACAAAGAGAAAATTCTTTCACATCTATTTAAATATTAGAAATATCCTAATTAAAATTGGTATCGATCGAAAATACTCGTCTTTCTTTTAGCACGCAATTTAAATAGAATAAAGAGTTGAGACGGTATGCCTGCCTTCTCGTTACAGTACCTGCAGGAACAGATTTCCATAGCAGAGTGGAATCTGGCATTTCACAGACCTTGTGGTGGTATCCATGGTATGAGAATTTTATTGTTCTTCTGAATGAGTTTTACTTCAGTTATTCATCGTAAACGAATGTTTGAAGTTGTATATAACCGTGGCTATTGACAGGTTGTCGATCCAACAATACTTACCGTACGGGTTCTTGGCCACGACTCCCTGTAAGGTCTCCAGATGCTCCGACTCGCCTTCCTCGTTGACCGCAGTCACGCGGAAGAGGTATTCTTTGCCTGGCGTAAGTCCTGTAACTTCGAAGTCCGGCTTGTCCGTTTTGCCACAGCGGGTCCACCTTCCGGACTCCTTGTCCAGTTTCTCGATCTCGTAGCTCTTGATGGGAGTTCCTCCATCGTCCTTGGGCTTATTCCACTTGAGCTTGCAGCCTTCCTTGTGGACGTCTGTGACTTGGAGCGGTCCCTCAGGCCGCGCCGGCCTGCCTGCATCACCCCATCACATTCACTCTGCTGGATTGGAGGAGTAAGTACCACGTTCATTTCTTATATATGTGTATCATTCATACACATTTAGACTTTAGAAAACCTTTAAACATTAAGGATATGTGTTTTCATCTTACCACAAATATTTATTTTAAAAACGTGACTGTGTATTTGGATTCGTAGTTCAAATAGATGTTGATAATACGCGCATTGAAAAGGCTCTACAATATTAAGGTTCATCATCTCTCTAACTGGTTTCTAATATTTAAAAAAAAGCGCAAAATGATGCTGCTCTTTTTGTGAACATCTCTATGCAAATCTCAGCTAAAGTATATTTTTTAATGTCAGGTGAGGGAAATTATGGTCATCCGTGGACCGAACATTTCATGTCTAATTGGTTGTCCTGTTTCGAATAAGACCGATGTATTTTACATTGCGAAAAAGCCCCTTTATGAAGAACTTTGAATTAAGTTTAACAGCAATTATATCGAAATATATATAAGATATAGGATCAAGAGGTTCAACTTACCGAGAACGCTGAGGTCCACCGACACCGAGTCCTTGCCGGAAGGATTGGAAGCCGAGATGGTGTATTTGCCGGCGTGTTTGCGCAGGGCCTTGGTGATGGTGAAGTCCGAGTGGTAGTCGCGGTTCTCCACCTTGAGGTGCTCGTCCGACGTCACCTTAGCGCCGGCCTCGCCGAAGGTCCAGACCACCTCGGGCGGCGGTTCACCCCTGATGTCCACGTCGAAGGTGTGCGTGCGCCCCACCTTGATCATGACGGTGATCAGGTTGGTCCTGTCGATGTACGGTTTCACTGGAGCACACGCTCAGGTCGGTTCATGCTTTCTTAGCGCACATGAAACAAACAACCCCACAATTTCTTTAATCGCTAATTCTTTTATTCTAACTCTTTGAAGCTTTCGTCAATATAAACTTTTTCCCAAATATACACACGAGGCGTAAAGATAATCTTCTATAAACAGATCCTTTTATAGGACGATATCTAGAAGATGTAGAAATGTAAACTACTTAGCGCGCAAAGGTGTCTTTTTCAAATAAAACAATATTCCAGTGCTGCAATGTATCTTATATAGAAGATATTTGTATTATAGAAGACTTTCTGCTTTACATTTCGTGTATATTTGTTTAAAAGTGAATGTTGCTGAAGGCTCTGAAAGTTATAATAAAAGAATTGGCTATTATATAAATAAAATATTTTGGAATTGTTTTAACCGTGTATGTGAGGAAGGGTGACTTACGGTGACGGTGCTTGATGACATGCATGCCCGTGGGGTCGCTGGGCACACTGGGGCCTGCCAGATTGACGGCCTTCACGCGGAACTGGTAGCTGTTGTTCTCCTTGACGTTGGAGACACTGACGGTGTTCTTGGTCGACCTCGCAGCCTCCACCCAGTCCGTGGCCGCCTTCTCCTTCATCTCCACTATGTACTCCGTGATGGGCTTGCCGCCGTCCGTATCTGGGGGCAGCCACTTGAGATCCACGCGGGCGTTGTCCCAGTCCACGATCTCGGGCCGGTACGGTTTACCCGGCTCGTCTGTACACAGCCGGTTTTTCTTTTTTAATATAGGGATTGAGGATTAAAAAAAACTTTAATGAGACGAGAAATCAAAAATTTCCGGTACAATATTGTTTTGATATCAATAATAAGTAGTGGAGACTTACCGTAAGGGTTCTTGGCCTCCACGGGTTCCTCCGACTCCAGAGGGTCCGAAACGCCTTCCTTGTTGATGGCCTTCACGCGGAACTTGTATTTCTTCTTGGGCGAGAGGTTGGTGATGGTGTAATCCTCCCTCTCAGGCCCGACTTCGTCCACCGTCACCCACTTGCCGAGGTCCGGGTCCATTTTCTCGATGACGTAGCCCTTGAGCTCCTGGCCGCCCGAGTCCTGGGGCCGGTTCCAGCGGATCTTCACCCACGTGGCGCGAACTTCCTCCAAGATGAGGGGTCCCTTGGGTGGGGTGGGTTTGTCTGTACGCAACGTGTCACGCGGGGATTGTTGACGAAGTAGGAAGGTTTTGCTTACCTAGCACCACGACGTCTCCGCTGGCCTTGACGCTCCCGGAGGAGTTGGTCAGGGTGATGGTGTACTTGCCGTGGTCCACCCGAGTGCACTCCCGGACTGTCAGCTGCGAGCTCTTGGCCGCCTTCTCGATGGTAATCCTACAAGGTAGAATCACACACGTAGATATAAAAGATGTAGAACATATTTTCTCTGTGTTTGATACGGCATATTTTAATAATTTGTTAAAAATTATGTGTATATTATATATGAGTATATAGTTTATAAGTTCCTAAATATGAGTAACCCTCTACCAAAACCCTTCTCTCAAGTTAAAGTAACATTTTTCTGGCCGGAGTGTCTCTTATTTAAGTACCATGAATGCCAGCCAATAGCAACCTCCATCTACAAGAATACGCAAGTATTGACATTTACGTGCATGTTATCCCGTATATATATATCAGTGGGTACTTACAATGATCTCGGCATTGTATGAAGTGTATTTTCCCGTTTGGCATAGTGTTGTATAAATTTGAAAATCGTATTTTGCGCACATATAGATATGACAATGTATAGCGTATATTTTATATATATTTGGTTCTGTGTGTCATTGTTTATATATGCTATTTTGTCATTATCAATGTTCATATGCCCCATGTATAGATATTCCATATGGTAATATGTTTTATCAAAGCCAGCATATATGTTTAGTACTGTAGGTACCTCTTGGAAGCCACGATCTCCGTGCCTTGGAGGTCCCACTTGATGTCCGGGGGAGGCTCGCCGCCGAAGTTGATGTCGTAATTGATGGTCGCGCCCTTCTTCACCACGATGCTCTTGAGGCCCTCGCCGATGATGAACGGTTTCACTGCACGCCCGTTCTATCTGGCAACCGTTCGGCGTCCACATTGGAGACAAACCTACCGAACTTGGGCTTGACAATGATGGGCTTGGTAGCGTCGCTGGGGTCACCCGGACCGGCCTTGTTGATGGCGCGGACTCGGAACTCGTACTGGACTCCTTCCTTGAGGTCGCCCACTCGTCCGCCGGTCTTGTCGGCCGATACTTCCTGGGTACAACAGCGGGACGGGTTAGCTCTTCCGTCGTCCCAGGGAGGGTTGGCAACTTACGGCTCCCTTCACCCAGTCCCTGGAGAACTTATCCTTGTACTCGATGACGTAGCCTGTGATCGGAGAACCTCCGTCTTTCTCCGGCTTGGTCCACTTGATGTCCACGTGGTCCTTGTCCCAGTCGGCGATGTCCACGGAGCCGGGCTTGCTGGGCTCGTCTACACACTCCCTCAGCTACAGCGCTACTATAAATACACTTGCAGGAATACATACATGTGGCAATATAGTAATAATAATGTGGTGGGGAAAGGGAAATAATCACGCCACAAATAGGTAGAGGAATTTGGAAAGCCATCCGAGAGAGAGAGGGAGAGCGAGGGGGCTGCCACTGCTGAGCGGCCGTTCGTGTCGCACACAATCACCCAACTGTCTCCAAGGTCCCGAGGTGCCAAGTGACGGCCCCCAGGAGCCCCCTTGGAATGTCCTGATGTCTAAAGTTACACCCTTCAGCTGTCCATCCCTCTCTGGATCGACTATAGGTCCGTTTTATTATTCCAGGAAGAGTGTATATTATGACATACATATACCGATTAAATGCCTTCATTAATCGCCATTATTGAAGCTTTCTTGTACGCAAAAAAAAAAAAACTGATTGAGATAACCTTTTACAATATAAATATACCAATCTAATGGACTTTAGCATACACACATATGAAAAAAAAAAAGACTTCTGTTATAAACTCTTTCTCCGCCTATATTGTCTTTCATCAGATTATTTCTAAATAACTTGTAATCCCAAATAATTAAAGTAAAACAATATGAGGTGTGAAGAGAAAGGATGGTTTACCGTAAGGATCTTTGGCCACAATGGCACGTTGGGACATGAGAGGATCCGACGATCCTTTCTTGTTGACCGCCCTGATCCTGAACTTGTACTCCTTGCGCGGTGTAAGCTTGGTGACGTCGAAGAAGCTGTCCTTGGTCTTGCCCACTTCGACCCAGCCTCCACGGACTCCCATGTCCTGGAGCTCCACTAGGTAGTGGTCCAGGGGCACACCTCCCAAGTCCGCCGGGGGATCCCATTTCACCTTGCACCTGTCCTTGAAGACGTCGGTCACCTCCAGGTTCTGTGGGGGCTGAGGGACATCTGGTGAACATCGGAAATGTTAGGCTTCGCTTTATTATATCTGTATTTGTTGGTGGAATTCAACAACCTCTCTATAAAACGTAAAAATATACGTTCGTGAAAGGATTGAAATGTTGATGAAAGGTTCTATAAAACAATTTTTAAAATAGTATATTCGTGAAATCGTACAGGAATATCGTGTGGTTAAATTAAGAAAAGCGGAGGCTAACAACCTAGAACATGTGCGTGGTTGGCTTTTCTTGATTTACCAAATGAGCACTTTTTGGCTCGGAAATCACCATTTTCCACGGGCTCCAGAAATTTTCCACGATTTGAATTTTTCTAAAACTCCACGCATGCTGATGCCACGTGAGTCAAAAAACAAAATGCCTTCAAAGCGCCACCGTCGGCTCAAATAAAGTTGCACAGCGCCCTCTGGCAGCCATTTTCGCGTTTCATACTAATAGACCTGGTATATATGATAGGGTACTTGGCCAATATATTCTGGGATAAATACACCAACGATTGTTTATTCTACCAGACGAGATTCCAGTTGCACGAACAGAAGGTGTTTTTCTTAAATAAAACGATGGTTTAATTTGGTTTGAAAATTATAAAAGAGAATAAAAAGGTAGAAACTATAAAGAAAAGGTCTACCTCATGTGCTTTAATTTTGAATAAAATATCTTAGGAGACAAACTTTACCTTTTCCAAATAAAGTACAATCTTTAATTGTTTGAAGCTCGATACATCGTAAAAAAACTTCAATTATTTAGAAACTACATTAATTCTGAGTCTTTTTAGAGTACAGTATAATTGTACTAACTGGATATGCTCTGTACTTGGAACACAACACGTGCCCTTAGCAATAATTTACAAAACTCATTTTCTGGTTGGTAAGTTTCTTTTAGAAGTGAATATCAGCACACTAACCAATTATATTTATTGTTGATGTCTCTGTTGCTTTCTGTTATCAAGTAAGAGTATATAGACCTCAAGTAGCTTCCTCCTATTAGAAACCCCACCGTTTGAATCCTGCCTACTCACCGATGAAGTTGAAGTTGATGGGCTCCACAGCTTCTCCCTGGGAATTGCCGATGACGAAGTCGTACTTGCCGGAGAGTTCCCTGGACGGCCGTTTCATGATGATGATAACCTTGTCGTTGAGGATCTTGATCTCGCAGTCCTTCATTGGTACGGGCTGGCCGTTCCTCTTGAGCTTAGCGGTGACGTCGGTGGTGCGGGTCCCGTTCACTGCGGCCCACGTCGTGTACAGGCCCCGTCTAAGTTACGTGCAGCGACAAGGGACTTACCGACATACGGGATCTCGATGGTCACCGGCTTCCCGCAGTCACCCACGAAGTCGCGTTTGTCCAGTTTGACGGTTGGTACCTTCTCGGCTGCACACAGACGATGTAGTTGACTCTCTACTGAGAAGTAATGTCTAATAATCTGAGAGAGAAATAACTTCTCGTACAGTGCGCATAGAGTAGAGCTAAGTTCATCTGAATCCTATATTTTAGGAGATTTCGTGACTCTTAGTTTCTCAGACAAAAATAAAACTACCTTTAAGCACTGAATCAAAATCTACACCCGGCCCTTTGTGGCGTAAATTAACATTTTAATTCAGTTTATTTATTGTTTCGTGTCATCCAAGAAGCAGACATTATATAATCGTTTTTACTCCTTAGTCAACAAAACCTCAACATGGTTATCCGAATTATCATGATATCTCAACTCCCTCTAGTGTCAGATGATTCATACCATTGGAGTTAAATTGCCAGTACCCATAGGTCCATATTATAACAGTCTTCCTTATTTCCTTTTCTTAAATGTCTTTATTCCAAATGGTCGAACCCTCTTCTGTGAACTTGTTCAAGGTCTTTCTCTCTTGTTGACTAGTGTGGCGAAGGCTACCATCTACAAGTATCATCTTGGTCTTGAGGTGGGTAACACCAGCCATCACATCGACCTGCCCACTCTGTGGGAAAGAACCCTGGCGGTTAATCAGTGGCGGAGTCTTTCCCGCGGTAGGCGTCACCAATGAAGACTGTATATATTTTATTTATCAATTATATTTATATATTCACACACTTATTTAATTATATATTTATCATTATAGAATATCTTATTTATTCTTATATTCATCAATTTGGTATATAAACCTTTATAATCTTTTATAGACGTTGTAATAAAGTAGTTCCAATCTCAATCTACCACAGGAGTCTTCTTTCCTAAACGACTCTCTATTAAAATGATAAGGCACAATTTGGATTATAGATTATAAACACAGGGTAATAAGACCAAATAAATAAATAGTGTGTGACGTTTCGGTAACAGCGTTGTTACCATCTTTAGACAAAAGTACTGAATGAGAATAAATAGAGACACATTAAGAATGTCGGACAATCCTTCCTCTCCCGAAGGCACACACAAAGAGAGATAAATTACTCCACATACCCTCCATGATGGTGAGCCGGCACGACGACTCCAGATCCTTGCTCATGCACTTGTACTCGGCCGTGTCGTTCATCTCGCAGTTCTCGATGATCAGCTGGTGGCGACCGTCTGGGAACATCTTGATGGAGAATCTGCAACGCACATCTCCCGTGTCCTTTCTGTGCTCCGTTTTTCTAAATACTCTCTTTTAAACCTTTATGCACGATTCTGGTTCCAAAATCACTTTACTAGGTACCCCCGCTCAACAAGAACAACCTAGTTTATGATATTTACAACAATGAATGTGAAGGTTATTCACATATTAAAACAAAGTGTCCAATGCGGATTCGATCCCAGTTCATGGCTGTCGGGAATCGAGGGTGTTACCCACTCGTCCACCGACTTCGTCTCTATGTGCATGGGTTGTTCAAAAAGTTATAACTGCTTTTAATTTATTTTTTTTAAATGGTAAATTGATTTATTTACCCTAATAGTGCAGATATTATTGCGTTTCTAACTTAAGGTCAAACATTAGCCACGATGTATATTTTATATAGACTATAAAACCTAATCTTTAATTTATGTGTGTAATCAAAGTACATTAAACGATTCAAATATATGTGTGATGGGTTTTAATTTAAAAGGTACAAGATACACACACGCGAAACTCAATTAACTAAACCGATTGACAATTTTTGACAATTAAAAAGAACTTTATTGAATACTGGTCAATTATTTCCTTTGTCTCACTGCTTTGTTCTTATGCATACCTCTGGTGAATCCTGTATAGGGTCAGTGACCCTAAATAAAGGCTTTTTGTTGTTGTTGACTACTGGTCAATATTTACACTCACAAAGAGTTGAGAGGATTAAAATACAATGATAAGTGAACATCTACATGTAGTATTTACATCAGGCGGAGCCCTCACCGAGGGGACGTCTGGATTCCATCAGGAGCCCAGAGCCAGCCTGAGTTCGGACAATCCCCTGCGAGTCATGGGATGGCAGTCGCGAGCATGCTCGCTGACAGTGCCGAGGAACTCGGCAAGAATAGTTTTGTGTCTAGGCGAAAGTTGCGCGAGGAGATGCTCCCTAGAATTGGGCCACACGGCCGCAAACGTGACCTCCTGTTCTTTTATCCCTTTAACTAAAAAAAACTAAACCGATTGTGTATGTTGCATATGGATATGACGTTGTGTTGCCCATATAGGGGTTTGTGCGTTATAGATTACAAAAAAAAAAAGGAGTCGGTAGATGAGTGGTTAAAACCCTCGATTCCCGACTGTCATGAACCGGGATAGAATCCCGTATTGGACACTTTGTTTTAATATGCAAATAACCTTCACATATTATTCTTTGTTGGAAATATCATAAACTAGGTTGTTCTTTTTGAGCGGTACCTAGTAAAGTTATTTTGAAACCAGATTTAAAAAACACTTATTAGAGGAAAAAAATAATTTATGGAAAATGTAATTTTTGTGAAGGTTGATTATATAATTAAATTATAAATAAAATTTCCCCCAACCATTTTGTATTTTATTTCCAACGTTTCAATGACCTGCTGTCGCCTTTTTCAAGAAAAACTGTATTTGTGCTATTGTTTACTTTGGAATTCTGAATGAACTCATATTTACAAATGTACGCTCTCCACGATGCTAAGTATTATTTCATTCAGAATTTAAATACAAAGTAAGTACACAATAGCAAATAGAGTTTCCTTGAAAAGGGCGATAGCGAGTCTCCGAAAAGATGGAAAAGAAATATAAAAAAAAAAAATTGGAGAAATTCATTTATAACTATTTTAGAGGTTGAAAAATCGGTCTAGTGACCAAATATAGGTCAGAGTTTCTAGTGGTACGAAAGATATTTAAATTATTCTATTATTACCTGTGTATTAGGTGAAATACATGTTTTGATTATTTCTTAAGGGGCATTATAAATTCATTATAAAATATCATCATTATCTCTTATCGCCATCTATCGATGAAAATTATAAACATATTTTTTAACGCTTATTGTCTTTTAAAATATATATAATTAAAATAATGTTTACAGCCCTTTTATATCCGGCGATGATTAAAAACATAAAGAGTGAGGGCATGGTTCATCAGTGATGAACCCTCCCAGCGGTTTCGCCATTTTAATCTCCAAATTCATTATATAGTTGGAACAAACGTGGGAGTCCTACCTATCCGAAGATTTGATCGGTTCTCCATTCCGGAACCATTCCAGTGGAGCCTTCTTGTCCATCAGTTCCACCTCCAGGACCGCCTTCTCTCTCTCCAGGACCTTCATGTCCTTGAGTTTCTTGAGCATTTTGTTGGCGGCTGTGACACACGTTGACGGCGGGGTGTCCTCCTTAGAGCGTGAGGGGACAACTTACGTTCCACGATGACCTCGGCTGTCGTGGTGTCGCCGTTGGTCTTGCACGTGTACTCGCCTTCGTCCGCCAACTTGCAGGAGTGGATGATCAGGCGTCTCTTGCGGGCCTCTGACAGGATCTCAATCCTGGAATACACACACCCTCCTTATAGAGATATTCCTTCTTAAAATATTATTATCCTGATACACCTCTCTCTCCACAGTTTAAACGAAATAATTATCTTTAATGAGATTTTACAGAAAGTACTACCTAACACACAGTGAAAAACGTACATTTTCAGATACATTTAGGTACTTTTAAGCATTTAGAGCTTTCGGGGAAACTTCCTTTTATATAGAATTAGAGGAAAAGCAGCAACTGTACGTCACCATGTCTCCACAGAAGTAACGGAACGAAAGAAATCTGCTATATACTCCTTAGATATGTATCCTCATTTATACCTAAATCCTCATATTTATTACTGATGTGAAAAAACATGTGTAGACGAGTATAGGTGATTTATTTAATGCCGTTCATTTTTATATATAGAGTAATTTCCTGAAACCTTCAAGTGTATCTATAAATATCCCCTCTCCCGTCTTTATAGATCAATATCCTCTCGGCAAAATTCCCATTTATATTTTGGACATAGATTTGACCTAGCCACTTTTCCAGCTAAACACCTCTTTGGCGGATTGTGAAGATTCCATTGGATCCCTTGTGGATTTTATGGACTAAAGTCCGCTCTACACTTACGAGGGCCATTAGCCTGAAACAATGGCCTCTAGGTGGATGCTTCTCAGTTTTCCAAAGCTGGTGTTGTGGCTTTGTCACCTACCCGAGGCCGCTAGTTTGCGGCGACGGTCAATAGATGACGTCTAGCTTTGACGTCTATTTTGACGGTATAGGTGATCTTTATCTTTATCCAAATACTACCGGCAAAATTTCCATCTAGATTTAACTGTCTTCTCTGTTCATATTCAATCTTACAGAGAGAGTTGATCAACGTTTCAGCAATTGAATGAAGGCTACATCACCAACCTGGAGTCTCCTGTCTTGATGGGCTTGTCTTCCTTGAACCACTCCACTCTGGCTTCCCATTCGTCCACCTCGCACTCCAGAGTGATGGTGCTCTTCTCGATCACCTTCATGCTCTTCAGCGGCTTCATGAACTGGAACTTTTGTTCTGGAACACATCCACTCTACATAACTTCCTTCTCTTTGATACAGTATAACCTCTCGTGAGAGACCGTTAGGATACTCCATCTCTTTACCTGAGATGAACTCTCATTTAAGCTCGGTCGTTAAAACAGTACTTTTGACCACTCAGAAAAACTATCCACATTTCGGATATTATCCCAGAATTAACGAAAAGTATCAGCTGGGGTCGAGCTATCTTTAGCCAATATGCCATACTGATATATACTTATAAAAAAAAAGAGGTATTCTTCCTTTTAAAATTCTAAATATTGTGTAATTGCTTTGCACATGAATATCAAATTCTTGTGTATTAAATCACAACAAGCATATCAATATGTATAGCGTTCTTTAGGCAAAGAATGGTCACCTATAATATAATTTTTATTGTATTTACCTCTGATAGTCAGTTTGGTCACTGTCTTCTCTTCAGGACTGATCCTGCAGCTGTATTCGCCTGCATCTGCCAGATAGCAGTTCTGGATGCACAGGGTCTTGCGGCCGAGAGCATCCTGATCGATGATGAACTTGTCGCTCGACTGCGGAACAAGAAATGATGAGCGGGGACACTTACACGAGAGAAGAACAAGGCAAGACCTACCGCAATCTTCTTGTCTCCTTTGTACCACTTCACTGGAGCCTTGTGGCTGTTGGTGGTACATTCCAGAACAGCATCCTTCGTGGTGAACTGCTCCATCTTGGAAGGAAGCTTACGGACAAATTTGTAAACTGGATCCGGATCTGAGGATACACAACCCGACAACTTGTAATGGAAATTTATCATTTCAATCTCTGTGCTTACCTTCGACTTCGAGAAGTGCTGAGCAGGTGGTGTCGAGGCATTGCACGGTATATCGGGCCTGGTCCTCCACCGTGGGGTTCTTCACCTCCAGCACGTGCAGGTCTCCCTGGCTGTTCATCTTGTACTTGGTGCCCAGGAAGAGCTCCTGCTTGTTCTTAAACCACTTGGCCTTCACGCCATTCTTGGAGAAGACCGCCTCGAACCTGGCGATCTTGTCTTTGCCTTCTTTCACCTTGATGTTTTCCAGGGGTTTGATGAATTGGTCGGTTTTCTGTAAAGTTTTCCAAGACATCGGTGAATCGCTAATTACTGGTTGACAGAGAGCTTACCTTGAGGTCTCCGGGGCCCTTACCCACTTCGTCTCCCTTCAAGGCGCCCCATTCTGGATCGCCTTTTCCTTTGCCCCATTTGGCGTATTGTCTGCACACCAGCCGATTGAAACATTGTCAAGTAAAGTTATATTCAAGAGATAGCCTTAATATTTTTATAGGTAAATTGTTTCATTCTTAAATGCTAAAAACGTTTTGTAGACATATTATAACAACCGTAACATCAGAGATATTTACTAAACATTAAATGTTCTCCACAATAAAATTGTACAAGATCAGAAACAAACTAAGATGACCTTATAGTTAGTCATAAACTTAATAATAAATGCAAAAATGTTAGAAATATTTTTAAAGAGTTGCCTTTCTCGGATTCAAACCTGGACCATGCCACCAAAGAAACAATGCAACCTCCTGAGCCACGAGAGGCATAGACGACTTCCTAATAAATTATTGCACAGTTTATAAAGAGAATTTTATAGTTTTGTTGGCTTATAATAATATAGACGGTCATAAAAGTGGTTTGAGATAGGAATTTGAAAATTTTGGATTCCGGTCTTTATAAAAGTCATAAACACAAGAGCTCCAAAAATCAAGTTTCAGCTCCCAACAGGCTCCGAGGGTAAAAGGGCATCACACATAGAAAGAGATGTCAAATTTATATAACAGGATGCATAAGTTTTATCGATTTATAACCTTTATAGGATGAGCTGTGGAAAATTGTGTCTCGTTTAAACAAAGTCGTTAAAGTAAATTTCGATGCATTTTTTCCCTTTAAAATTTCTTGATAAGGCACAATTTGTATTGTAGATTATAAACACAAGGTAATAAGACCAAATCCAAATAAATAGTGTGTGACGTCTTCAGATATTTTTTGTTGTACTTCAGTACTTTTGTCTGAAGATGGTAACAACGCTGTTACTGAAACGTCACACACTATTTATTTATTGAATTTGGTTTTATTACCTTGTGTTTAAAATTTATTTTTTCATTTGTAGAACAAAATATCACAGAAACATCGAAAAAAATCGATGTGATTATTTAGTGGATTTGGAATCTTGGCAAATATATATCAGAATGGTCTTTGGTACAGAGATGTTAATATTACGTATTGTACAATATAATATAATGCGGTTTGTGATTGTAAAACGACATTTGAATACTATCCCGCATGTGATTCTTTTCAACGAAAAATCAAAACGTTTATTTCTAGCCTTTTGGATGAGGTATGAAAGGGTGAACCACCCTAGTGGACATGGCATCTGCCCGGTAAGGGGAACAATGTGGGTTCGATTCCCATCCCTGGACACTTTTATTTTTCCGTTTATCATTACTCTTCACAATTCACCCTTTCATACCTCATCCAAAAGGTTAGAAATAATCGTTATTTCTCCTTGAAATAAATTTTGATTTTTCGTTGAAAAGAAACACATGCGGGATAGTATTCAAATGTCGTTTTACGTATTGTGTAATCATCCTCATACCGCAAATATCCTTCTAAAAATTGATTAAATCCTTGGAAAAAACTTCACACAGTACTTGTACGTTTTATCAATATGTTTCATCTTAGTTTATTACATATTGGATGAGTACTGACCTGTGTTTAAGTGTAGCTCTGAAGTCCATTCCACCCTCATCTAGACATCAAAACAGGATTTAGAAACTCATGTGTAGAATGTCATTTAAAAAGTAAAAGAATAATATTAAAAAAAGATGTGAAAATAGTACAAAAGTGAATTTGCACTTGGATCAGGTAGATAAATTAAGAAAAAAGGCATTTCCTGATCGTGAAACTCAAATTTCTGATGGCTTGCGCCATCTATCGGAATAAATACCAACTAATCGTTGATTTTTTTAATTATTCCAGAATAGGCCAAATAGCGTTTCTTGATTAATCAAGAAAACCTAAACACGATTTTTTTTGTAATTCTGGAATAATACAAAAATCAACGAGAATAGTTGATATTTATTCCGATAGATGGCGCGAGCCATCAGCAACTTTCATTTTCACGATCAGGAAATGCTTTTTTCTTGAAAAAAAAAAAGAGTTATCGGTGGTTTGAAGGAACCAAGCGAGATGGTCATCAGTACCCTCGAAAGCTGAACTTATCACGTTCTAGTTGATCTAAATAAGACATTTTATGGAAAATTGAGCAGCATACTCTTTTTTTTTTGCTTATCCCTAGTACACGTGGTACAGGCCATGATAATCATGGTGGGTAGTTAGCGACTGTTCTTTACTGTAAGCGCACCACATGTCTAAACGTGTGAAAGCAGTTCGACTTTGCACTTACAAATGTGCCAGAGCCCCGTTTGGTTACTTGCACTCGCTGGTGGGGTTGGACTTTTGCAAGAATCGGGGTGCCATTGGAGCATTTTTTTTTTAAACCGAAAAAAATGTCCAATGCGGGGATCGAACTTAACCAGCCTTCCACCGACCCCCCAGCATACTCTTGAAATGTTAAAACATATCAAATCATCTAGCATTTGAAAATCTATTGAACTTGTAGATCCAGGTATTCTCATTTTAAGAACAAGAAACTATAAGCTACTTTAAAGTAAGACAAATAGCATACATATATGCTTCACTTAGGGACAAAAAAAAAAAACTGAAATATTTCCTGAACATTTCTATCTTATCTTTTATTAAATCCTGTGTTCTATAACAACTAAATGGTATTTATATCATCGTTATATGTTGTAAAGATGTAGTATCACGCTAAGAAACAATTTTTAAAAATCTCTTTTTTTTTATTGCACGACTCTCTTGGCCAAAAAAAAAACTTATTTTTATATATTCTCTATCTTATTTACATAGTCTCTCAAAACTTTAAACAAATATGTGACAACAGACTAAGAATATTGATTAAAAATATTAAAATTGGAGTTGATAGCTCCTTAAATTTCTTGAAGACTGTATTTTGTTCCCTTAATAAGGCTTCACTCTGCTGCTGCCTACCCGGTGTATTCCCATCAAACCAACACCAACACTATGAGACACACACTCTCTAACACTGACACTAACTTTATTTAAAAACAACAAAACTATTTATACATCTTGGCCTTTGGTCAAAAGAATTAAAATAACGTATTTTACAAACACAACAGATTAACAAAAAATAAATATTCACAGATATACATCTAATTCTCAACAGGAGTGTTCTTTTTTCAACAAGGTTAGAGGAGGGCCCTGTTTAAAAAAGAAGAGCACGGCAGAATGGTCCTCCAAAAATACTGATCGGTATTATATCAATCCAAACTATACTGAGATAATGGTGTATACGTACCGCTGACAAAGAGTGTAATGGTCACCGAGTCCTCGCCCATACGGTTGTAGGCGACAATCTTGTACTTCCCCTCGTCCGTGTCCTTGCTCTTACGGATACAGAGACAGAGGGTGTTGGTCTCGCCGTCTGTAATCACCTTGTAGCGGCCACCCTCGAAGATCTCCTGGACTCCCTTGTAGAAGCGGAAGTCCGGGACGGGATTGCCTTCCACCTGGATGGAGATGTAGGCGGTCTGGCCTGTAGACACCACCGGACGTCAGCCAAGTTTTATGCTGTATACGATGATGGAAAATTCTCTAAAAAACATTATATAGATAACACATATCTGCAATAGATTGAGAAAGATAAATTGTCGTATAATAAAAATATCTCCCAAGGAAATACCAAGAAAACTTAACTGTTGAAGATAAAACTACATTCATGGGCAAACTTAAGGAAGTTGTCAAAATTGGAAACTATTATAGACGCGTATGAATCTTTTTAAAAATAAACAATTTATATTGCCCTTACTGCAATAGAAAAATTAATGGGAGGGCCCGTCTCATGAGCCATTGCAGTAAGGACAGTAGAAATTGTTTATTTTTAAAAAGAATCATACGCGTCTATAATAGTTTACAATTTTGATAACAGATGGCGAGCTAATGCATCTTAAGAAAGTTTTATCTTTTAGCATGCATATCGGGATTCAGACAATAACTCTGAAATATATTACAGTGACCTTTATTGAAGACACACCAGATAATCAAGTGTGAACAAAATTGCCTCAGTCTCCTTTAAAAAAAAAAATAGACGATAGGAGACAACAAAGACTTTCCACTTCCTTAGCTTTTGTCCATGAGTGTGAATCAATAGGTGACTTGGAATGAGGGTGTTCTAAGAACTCATTGGTGGGAAGGCGAACAAACAGAGAGAATAAGCGAGATATAAAAAAGGATAATTCGTAAAGCAAGTTTTCTTCTTAAATCATTTTTTTATATTTAACAAAGACTGGAATCCGTCGAATAGTTAGTTCCATAACCAAATATCTCTGCGCTCGCGGATGTCATGACAAGATGCCAATGCCATGCTAGCTGTTATTCTAATTGTCATATGTGGTATGTTGGGTTGTTTATTTTTATAACACTTTTTTTAAAATCTTATTCTATTAAATGATATATTTTGGGGGCTACACGTCTTTTCTCACACCACACACGTAATGTGATGTCTGCAAGCAAGAAGATGTTGACGTCACTGCTGCCAGATAAGATAAACTTGATATATATAAACTATATATTACAAAATATCTCCTCACAATGAGTTTCTTTTTATTTAAAAACGCTAGCTTTCAAGTGATAATCGCTCTTCGACGGGCTTAATAAAACATCGACTATATCTTACAAGAAATATTTACAAAACATACGCGCGCAGCGTGGATATTTACAACTGAAATTTTAAATTAGCGATTATCGCTTGAAAGCTAGTGTCTTGAAATAAAAAGAAACTTATTGTGAGAAAATATTTTGTAATTTTAAACGTTTTTCATAATTTTTTCATGAATAAACTATACTAGTGTACATATATACATGTCATTTTTATTATCTATATGTACCTGAGGAGGCACCTCTCACTTTAATAATGCACTAATACGATCCATTATAAATGTTTATCAGCACAGTAAAAGCCTTTACACTAGTGGTAATAAGGAATAAGCCCCAAAACCAGTTTTGGCAAAAATTCAAACAAAAACAAAAACCAACCTATATACCATGGTTTCAGGCTATGCGCTCATTAACACATGGTTTCGGTTTTATAATATCCTACGAAAGGAGTTAGGAAATGGGTCGAATTGACCAAAAAAAAAGTGTTTAAACTGGTGAAGTGACACGGGCCGCGATTTCCAGGCTAGAATACACCAATACCTCGCTTTGCGTCGTTTCGTTTTGCGTTTTTTTCGAAGTTGCGTCGCTTCTTAATTTTTACTGATTTTTCACTGTGCGTCGTTAGATTTTCGAAGTTGCGTTGTTTTGGATTCGAGTCTTTATTATTTTTTTTTTTTTTGAAATTTTTTCCCTAAAATATGGCAACACCTTTGTTTTTGATTGCGCCTTCACATATTTTCACTTTGCGTCGTTTCAATTTGCGTCGTGTTTTTTTGGAACGTAACCCCGACGCAAAGCGAGGTATGGGTTTACAATATAATAAAAGGGAGAGATACCTATTTTGGTACATGAATATTGTAACAAAGTATTTATTATTTTTATTAAAAGAGTGGTCATTTTTATGTTTATATTTTACTACTCTGTAAATTTCCCTCGTAGCTTATCTTTTGTTTACCATTCATAGTTTGTTCTTGCCTGAAATAAATTGCTGTCTTATCCCGAAGTTGGTCTTCCTTAATTTTCCACGTGGCAATATCATTCTCCCGCAACTCTATGTTTAAGGTGTGTGTAAGAAGTGAATGGTGAACGTAGAATAAATAAATAAAGGCATCCGCAGTATAAAATCAGGAATGGAATTTGACGTTTAAGAGCACTTACAATGCGAACAAATAGGTGATTTTAACATTATGTATGCGCTGTAATAAACTGATACATCACTCTATTCGTAATCGAGGTCTTGACTAAACAACCGCGACTTCTGGTGGATGCAACTGACTTAAGCCTGGAAGATTATCAAAGCTTTTCAATAAATTAAACTCTTGGGTTGATATTAAGGTGGAAAAATCAGGCTCCCAGATATTTATTTTATTTTATTTTTAATTCTAGCTTTCGGGCATGAATCTCTAGCTTTCGGGCATGAAACTCTAGCTTTCGGGCATGAAACTAGCTTTCGGGCATGAAACTCTAGCTTTCGGGCATGAATCTCTAGCTTTCGGGCATAAAACTCTAGCTTTCGGGCATGAACCTCTAGCTTTCGGGCATGAAACTCTAGCTTTCGGGCATGAAACTAGCTTTCGGGCATGAAACTCTAGCTTTCGGGCATGAAACTCTAGCTTTCGGGCATGGAACTCTAGCTTTCGGGCATGAATCTCTAGCTTTCGGGCATGAAACTCTAGCTTTCGGGCATGAAACTCTAGCTTTCGGGCATGAAAGTCCTTCTACTGGAGATATCACGCGATGCAAAAAATTATTTAAATTATTTTTTAGAGAACAAAGAAGATCTTAATCAAATAGTTTATTGTAGCACACACATCCTCTACCGGATTTCAACAACGTCCTCGGTGACATCTCAGTTAAAATTAATTCTGATGATATGGAAGCATCAAAATTATCATAGCAAGTTAAAACTGGCTTATTAATTTTGGAACTGGATATTTTCAATAGACACCAACCTTCCCTACTTAATGGAGAAGCTTAAAAGATCACAGATGGTGATCGTATTCCTAAAAGCTTACCGTTTTCAATAAATATTGAGCAAATGATTGATGGTCGTGCATCTTCTGTGCAACAACAGCAAAGAAAATGACAAATAGCTCTCATCGATGAATTAAGGAAGGTAATGCAACGCCTTGCGAAAATGCACATTTTGAAGCTCTTGGTATTTCTAAATTAATATATCAACAATTATAGCATATCATAAAGGCAAAAAGGTTCAATATGTGTTTATCTAAGAAGAACAAAGATGTCGATATGGATGCCTACCCAATTCCTATGGTGGAAGTTATCAATTCTGCAAAGTCTTCAATATTATAGATATATCCCAAGCAATCCGCCGGATCAGACTTCACTTTAACATCAGATATATCAATGTCTTCATCATCATTTAAATGGGTGTTTACCAATTCGCGAAAGGCTGCCCTATGGCCTAAGTTCAGCACTAGGTGTTTTCAATTTCTGATGGACACGTTGAAGATATTAGTCGTCACCTTTCTGATGTAATAATTGGTGGGAGCATCGTGGAAGATCATGATAAGAAGCTAAATCAAATGTGATTAGATTGGAGAAAAACCAAACATCGAGGGAGATCCTGGGATTAGCTTCCTTGCTTACTAACCCTAATGAACCTATCCTAACCTGAATCTAACCTCATCAAGGTTTTATGTCATGGCTTGATGCTTCGAATTAGGGTTAGTAAACATGGGAGATAGTCCTGAGAGACCTCACAAAATTTAAATAAATAATTTGTCAACCTGCATTCTCTTTGACATTCGTTGCGCACATCATTGATGAACATGTTGTTTATTGGCTAGAGAAGATCCTGAAACCTCTTCTAGATGCCCCTCCTCCGAATGATAAGGCAGGTCATAGGTACTTGATCGGACTGGTGTTTCAGAAATAGATTTATTAACACAAGTACGATTATGGAACACATTTCCAAACATTACTTGCCAAAAATTTCCGTTCAAATGTAAAAAAAAGAATAAGCACACGCATACAAAAAAAGTCCTAAAGTCAGTAAATAACTTTCCTAAAAATAGAAATCCTTGCCCTATTTTGTCTATCTATGCCTTACAACTGCAGTATCTAACAACTGGCATAGGATGTATGGCCTCGCAAATGTCATAAAGAGGAGGAAGAGTGTATAGTTGCATGTGCTTCAAGAAATTTTTCGGATGCTGAAAGAGAAAGTAGTTAATTGTTGAAAAAGGGACGGCTGTGTGTAGGCTTGTTAAATAATTCGCCGATGGATCTGGGGCTGCAAGTTCACCTTGAAAATGGATCAATGTTATCTTTGACAATTATACTTGCAACTAAAGGCAACCACATCGCTGGTTGGCCGGAGAATTAACAAGATGGTCAGCAAGGCTAATGAACTCTGACTCTAAAACATTGGGTAATAACAAGGGAAAAGAAATTACGCTGCGCCTGATTCAGATCACCCACTTCCTTCGCATGATGGCAGTGAGGTGGAACTCATCGCGATTATCAATCAAAACATGCCTACCGCCATATGATATTCCTGCCCAAGTGTTTATCATGCCCTAAAATTTAGGTCATAAAAAGCAATTCAAGAGACCAAGAAGGAGTGAGTAGAATTCAATACAATTTGAGGAAGCGAAGAAATACTTAAAGCTGATTTTTAAAAAATAGCTTTCTATCCAAGATGACGCGTGTTTGAAAAAGAAAATATTTTAGAGCATCAATATATCTCTGAAACAAATATTAGACTTTGCCCATAAAAAAGAGCCAGAAAATACTTGTCAAAATAAACAGAAAGGCTCGGGTAATAATATTAGTGGCCAGGGAGTTGTAAAAAAACTGGAAAACTTGTTAAATAATTCCTGAATGCATGAAAGAAACGTGATAAAAGGTTAAAGTCAATTCGAGGCCTCCTTTTAAACGTCATCAAAGCCTTGAACCAAGCTATGCTATGACATAGTTGGAGCCATCATTGGCGCTGAGACTTGCATACATGTGGTTTATTGAGATGCGGTCAAGGTAGAAGTAGTAAGGATC
>CP092879.1:67790054-67825463 GCA_030710605.1 Cordylochernes scorpioides
AGAGGTTTTACTGTATCAAAGAGAAGGAAGTTATGTAGAGTGTGTGTGTTTCAGAACAAAAGTTCCAGTTCATGAAGCCGCTGAAGAGCATGAAGGTGATCGAGAAGAGCACCATCACTCTGGAGTGCGAGGTGGACGAATGGGAAGCCAGAGTAGAGTGGTTCAAGGAAGACAAGCCCATCAAGACAGGAGACTCCAGGTTGGTGACGTAGCCTTCATTCAATTACTGAAACGTTGATCAACTCTCTTTGTAAGATTGAATATGAACAGAGAAGACAGTAAAGTCTAGATGGAAATTTTGCCGGTAGGATATTGATAAAGATCACCTATACCGTCAAAATAGACGTCAAAGCTAGACGTCATCTATTGACCGTCGCCGCTAACTAGCGGCCTCGGGTAGGTGACAAAGCCACAACACCAGCTTTGGAAAACTGAGAAGCATCCACCTAGAGGCCATTGTTTCAGGCTAATGGCCCTCGTAAGTCTAGAGCTGACTTTATTCCATATGATCCACAAGGGATCCAATGGAATCTTCATAATCCGCCAAAGAGGTGTTTAGCTGGAAAAGTGGCTAGGCTAAATCTATGGCCAAAATATAGATGGGAATTTTGCCGAGAGGATATTGATCTCTAAAGACGGGAGAGGGGATCTTTATCTTTATAGATACACTTGAAGGTTTCAGGAAATTTTACTTTATCTAGAAATAAACGGCATTAAATAAATCACCTCGTCTACACATGTTTTTTTCATATCAGTAATAAATATCAGGATTTAGGTATAAATGTGGACACATATCTAAGGCGTTTATAGCAGATTTCTTTCGTTCCGTTACTTCTATAGAGACATGGTGACGTACAGTTGCTGCTTTTCCTTTCCTTTAATTCTATATAAAAGGAAGTGTTCCCGAAAGCTCTAAATGCTTAAAAGAAAAGTACCTAAATGTATTTGTAAATGTACGTTTTTCACTGTATGTTAGGTAGTACTTTCTGCAAAATCTCATGAAACGATAATTATTTCTTTTAGACTGTGGAGAGAGAGGTGTATCAGGATAATAATCTTTTAAGAAGGAATATCTCTATATAAGGAGAGGGTGTGTGTATTCCAGGATTGAGATCCTGTCAGAGGCCCGCAAGAGACGCCTGATCATCCACTCCTGTAAGTTGGCGGACGAGGGCGAGTACACGTGCAAGACCAACGGCGACACCACAACGGCCGAGGTCATTGTGGAGCGTAAGTTGTCACGTCACGCTCTAAGGAGGACATCCCGCCGTCAACGTGTGTCACAGCCGCCAACAAGATGCTCAAGAAACTCAAGGACATGAAGGTCCTGGAGAGAGAGAAGGCGGTCCTGGAGGTTGAACTGATGGACAAGAAGGCTCCGCTGGAATGGTTCCGGAATGGAGAACCGATCAAATCTTCGGATAGGTAGGACTCCCACGTTTACTTCAACTATATAATGAATTTGGAGATTAAAATGGCGAAACCGCTGGGAGGGTTCATCACTGATGAACCATGCCCTCACTCTTTAAGTTTTTAATCATCGCCGGATATAAAAGGGCTGTAAACATTATTTTAATTATATATATTTTAAAAGACAATAAGCGTTGAAAAATATGTTTATAATTTTCATCGATAGATGGCGATGAGAACTAATGATGATATTTTATAATGAATTTATAATGCATATTAAGAAATAATCAAAACATGTATTACACCTAATACACAGGTAATAATAGAATAATTTAAATATCTTTCATACCATTAGAAATTCTGACCTGTATTTGGTCACTAGACCCTGATTTTTCAACGTCTAAAATACGTAGTTATAAATGAATTTCTTCAACTTTTTTTTTTTTTTTAATATTCTTTTCCAAACTTTTCGGAGACTCGGTATCGCCCTTTTCAAGGAAACTAAATTTGCTATTGTGTGCTTACTTTGTATTTAAATTCTGAATGAAATAATACTTAACATCGTGGAGAGCGTACATGTCATAATATATGCTCTTCCAGGATTAATAAAACAAACCAACAGCCAACGAGAGAGAAATGGGCCGCTAAAGCGAGACACTTTAGACAACTAACTAACGACCATTTTTTGGCCACATTCCTGAGGGGGGCGTCACCACCTGGCGACTATCCTGGTTAGCCCCCCCGGTTGTGTACACAGGGAAAACAGTCGTTCAGCAGAGAACGTCTCGCTCGCTCTCTCGGCTGGCTGCCTGGAGGATTGCTCTAACAGCTCGTCGTGTGATTATTTCTCACCTCACCACATCATTTACCACTATATTGTCACATACATTTGTAAATATGAGTTCATTCAGAATTCCAAAGTAAACAATAGCACAAATACAGTTTTTCTTGAAAAAGGCGACAGCGGGTCATTGAAACGTTGGAAATAAAATACAAAATGGTTGGGGGAAATTTTATTTTTATAATTTAATTATATAATCAACCTTCACAAAAATTACATTTTCCATAAAATATGTTTTTCCTCTCATATGTGTTTTTTAAATCTGGTTCCAAAAAAAATTTACTAGGTACCGCTCAAAAAGAACAACCTAGTTTATGATATTTCCAACAATGTATAATATGTGAAGGTTATTTATACATATTAAAACAAAGGGTCCAATGCGGATTCTATCCCGGTTCATGGCTGTCAGGAATCGAGGGTGTTAACCACTCATCTACCGACTCATCTTTTTTTTTTTTTTTTGTGATCTATAGCGCACAAACCCCTATATGGGCAACACAACCTCATACCCATATGCAACATACACAATCGGTTTATTTATTTATTTTTTTTTTTAGTTAAAGGGATAAAAGAACAGGAGGTCACATTTGCGGCCGTGTGGCCCAATTCTAGGGAGCATCTCCTCGCGCAACTTTCGCCTAGACACAAAACTATTTGTTTTAATGTCCATCTATACAGAGTTCAAAGTAACAACTGACTCACCCGTGCAGCCAAGGCCACGCTCCGCTGCGTCACGTGGGAAAACATACTTACATGTTTTCTTACATGTTCTCAGCACATCCCCCTTTTTAAGATTTGAAATATATATACATTACAAACTTTAAATGCATAATATAATTAATAATGAAGGCGATCCACAGGTTTAACAATTCGTCCACTCCGGGTTCTTATCTGGCCGTCTTCTGAGTCGTTAGAGGGATAATCCACAACTGGGGTCTTTTCATTTTCTACCAGTTCCTCCCCCGAAAAGGTCGGCGTCGATGGGTCGGCTGGATATTGCACTGTATATCCTTTTCGTAGATGGAACCTGTTTCGACGTAAAGTCCCAACTGGAGTATCAACCATATATGACCTTGGTGTCGATGCTTTCTTCTTTACAATCCCCCAGGTTCGCATATCTGTAATCCAAACCGTGTCACCTTCGGATAGCTCCTCCATGTCCGTAGCTCCGCAGCGTCGATCATATCTGGATTTCATATCCTTTCTCCTTCTCCCCTCCTTTCTTTTCAGGGTCTGAGAGTCCACCAACCTTGGATTAAGATTCTCTGGTGCAATTGGCAAGGTCGTTCGGAGTTTACGTGCCATGAGAAGCTCAGCAGGGCTGTAACCGTTCTCCAAAGGGGTCGATCGATACTCCAGGAGTCCAAGCGATGGGTCTTGATTTTTCTTGAGGATCAACTTAGCAATTTTCACACCTGCTTCTGCCATCCCATTGCTCTGCGGGAATCGAGGACTTGAAGTGACATGTTGGAATCCGTACTGCCTTGCGAAATTTGCAAATTCACGAGCAGCTCCAAATTGCGACTCATTATCGCTTACAACAGTTTCTGGGATTCCATGTCGGGCAAATATCGATTTGCAACTACGCACCACCACACTGGCTGTGAGCCGATCCAGCTGAATCATTTCAGGAAAGCGAGAATAATAGTCAATGACGACTAGATACCACTTATTCTCGAACTTGAACAAATCCATTCCAATCTTTTGCCACGGTCGTGTAGGAAAGTTGGTTGGTATCAAAGGTTCATGTGTTGAGACGGCTTCCTGGATACAGACACTGCACTTTCTGACTGTTTCCGCGATCTCCTCCGAAATTCCAGGCCACCATACCGTCACACGTGCGCGAAGTCTTGTTTTTGTAATCCCGAAGTGCCCAGCGTGCAACTTATCTAGGATCTCCAGTTTCATACTTGCTGGAATAACAAGACGACAGCTACGCATCAGTAGTCCATTTTGTACGCCGAGTTCATCCTTGACATGCCAATAAGAGAGCAGAGCCTGTGACATCTTCTTCTTATCTGGCCAGCCTTGCTCAAGGTAGTTGACTACTGCTTTCAGGGTCGTATCTTCTTGTTGAGCTTCAAATATCTTCGTCAACATCTCGTCTTTGTCGGTTATACTCGAGAGAACTGCATTTATATGCGCTGAGGTTGGCCGTTCGTCTTCACCTACCTCGGTTGTAAGAAGTGGTTGTCTGGATAATGCATCGGCGTCGAGCAGCTCCTTTCCAGGGATGTCCAATCTTGTTTTGAGCTTTTCCATCAAAGGTATTGGTACCCGTCGAGGAGTATGCACAGCATATGGTTTTGCTCCAGGTTTCAATTTGATTTCGTAAGGGTTTCCGATCTGTCCCAGTCCTTCAAATACTTCAGGGAATTCCTTGATCGGGTTAATTCTCGTCGCAACCACTTCAATTCGCCTCGCCAGGTTCAAGAGCTCACATGCCCGGCGACTCAGAAGAGGTTCACTCAAACGACGAATGACATAAATCTTCTCCTTGATTTCATAATTGCCATTTCGCAGCGTTGATATAAACATACCCACAGTCTGAAGTTCGGAAAATTCAGCAGCTCTAAGGTTGATATCACTTTTCACTAGTCGTTGCTGTCCCATTATCTTCTTGAAGAGACACAGAGGAACACATGTAACATCCGCCTGGGAGTCGAGCTTGAACTTCAGCTGTTTCCCGTTCACTTGGATTTCTGCTGTCCATCGCCTCCTGCACTCGCCTTCATCATCATCGAGATTAGATGAATCCTCCACAGCTGAGACCTCCAGGAGAAAACCAATTTCTTCAAGTTCAGAAACAGCTTTGACTTCCGCAGTCTTCGCCTGCTTATCTGGGCAGCAATTTGCAAAATGGCCAGTTTTTGAACATAGGTTACATCTTTGTCCTTCAGCACGGCAAGCCTGTCCTTCCCTGTGGGCGAAACCTCCGCATTTTGGACATCGTGATCTTGTTTTGGCTGACTTCTCCTTCTTCCTCGAAGGCTGCTGTTGTTGTTTCGGTGATTGTTTCTTCGGGTTGAACTTCACCTGATTGACCTTTTGGCTTGTTGAGGGACGCTGTAGGTCGACTTGCTGCTGTCGAACGGCTTCCTGCTGTCGAACCATTTTCACCGCCTTTTCCAAAGTCAGTTCGCTGTCCAACTGCATTCTTTCAGATAAAGCTTTGTCCCTCACTCCAACCACTATTCGGTCACGGATCAACTGCTCATGAAGACCCTCAAATTCGCAACTATCAGCCAATTTGTACAATGAAGTGATGAATTCGTCCACTGGCTCCCGATCCTCTTGGATTCTTGAATTAAATTTCGCACGTTCGTAGATAATATTCTTTCTGACACAGAAGTGGCTGTCGAACGCCTGAGGACGGAATCAATTTTCGTTGCCTCTTCCTCCTTTTCGAACTTGAAGGTCCTGAATATATCATCCGCGCGGTCACCCATCAAGTACATGAACAAATCGATCTTGTCCGCCTCCTCTTTCTTCTTCATTCCACTGACCACGAGGTATCGTTCGAATCTTTTCCTCCATTTGGGCCATTCGTTGGGAGTCGAGAAGTCGAAAGTTTCTGGAGGTTGAATCTGAGCCATGTTGAATTATCTTCCAAGGTACACAAAAATCGAAATTTTGCAATATACGGGTTCGTATTTTATCCAGTTATCGCTGCCACCATGTTTTAATGTCCATCTATACAGAGTTCAAAGTAACAACTGACTCACCCGTGCAGCCAAGGCCACGCTCCGCTGCGTCACGTGGGAAAACATACTTACATGTTTTCTTACATGTTCTCAGCACACTATTCTTGCCGAGTTCCTCGGCACTGTCATCGAGCATGCTCGCGACTGCCATCCCATGACTCGCAGGGGATTGTCCGAACTCAGGCTGACTCTGGGCTCCTGATGGAATCCAGATATCCCCTCGGTGAGGGCTCCGCCTGATGTAAATACTACATGTAGATGTTCACTTATCATTGTATCTTAATCCTCTCGACTCTTTGTGAGTGTAAATATTGACCAGTAGTCAACAACAACAAAAAGCCTTTATTTAGGGTCACTGACCCTATACAGGATTCACCAGAGGTATGCATAAGAACAAAGCAGTGAGACAAAGGAAATAATTGACCAGTAGTCAATAAAGTTCTTTTTAATTGTCAAAAATTGTCAATCGGTTTAGTTAATTGGGCTTCTCGTGTGTGTATCTTGTACCTTTTAAATTAATACTCTAACACACATATATTTGAATCTTTTAATGTACTTTGATTACACACATAAATTAAAGATTAGGTTTTACAGTCTATATAAAAATATACATCGTGGCTGATGTTTGTCCTTAATTTATAAACGTCATAATTTCTGCACTATTAGGGTAAATAAGTTAATTCACGATTTAAAAATAAATTAAAAGCAGTTATAACTTTTTGAACAGCCCGTGCACATAGAGACGAAGTCGGTGGACGAGTGGGTAAAATCCTCGATTCCCGACAGCCATGAACTGGGATCGAATCCGCATTGGACACTTTGTTTTAATATGTGAATAACCTTCACATATATCATTCATTGTTGTAAATATCATAAGCTAGGTTGTTCTTGTTGAGCGGGGGTACGTAGTAAAGTTATTTTGGAACCAGAATCGTGCATAAAGGTTTAAAAGAGAGTTTTAGAAAAACGGAGCACAGAAAGGACATGGGAGATGTGCGTTTCAGGTTCTCCATCAAGATGTTCCCAGACGGTCGCCACCAGCTGATCATCGAGAACTGTGAGATGAACGACACGGCCGAGTACAAGTGCATGAGCAAGGATCTGGAGTCGTCGTGCCGGCTCACCATCATGGAGGGTATGTGGAGTAATTTATCTTTCTTTGTGTGTGTCTTCGGGAGAGGAAGGATTGTCCGACATTCTTAATAGAGAGTCTCTATTTATTCTCATTCAGCACTTTTGTCTGAAGATGGTAACAACGCTGTTGCCGAAACGTCACACACTATGTATTTGGATTTGGTGTTATTACCTTGTGTTTATAATCTATAATCCAAATTGTGCCTTATCATTTTAATAGAGAGTCGTTTAGGAAAGAAGACTCCTGTGGTAGATTGAGATTGAAACTACTTTATTACAACGTCTTCATAAAAGATTATAAAGGTTTATATACAAAATTAATGAATATAAGAATATAAATAAGATGATATAATGATAAATATATGACTAAATAAAAGTGAATATATAAATATAATTGATAAATATACATTTATATAAAATATGTATATACACTCTTCATTGGTGACGCCTACTGCGGGAAAGACTCCGCCATTGATGGACCGCCAGAGTTCTTTCCCACAGAGTGGGCAGGTCGATGTGATGTCTGGCATTTCCCACCTCAATATCAAGATGGTACTTGTAGATGGTAGCCTTCGCCACACTAGTCAACAAGAGAGAAAGACCTTGAACAAGTTCACAGAAGCGGGTTCGACCATTTGGAATAAAGACATTTAAGAAAAGGAAATAAGGAAGACTGCCATAATATGAACCTATGGGTACACTAGTAATATAACTCCAATGGTATGAATCATCTGGGAGTAGAGAGGGAGTTGAGATATCATGAAAATTCGGATAACCATGTTGAGGTTTTGTTGACTAAAGAGTAGAAACGATTATATAGTGTCTGCTTCGTGGATGACAATAAATAAACTGAATTAAAATGTTAATTTACGCCACAAAGGGCCGGGTATAGATTTTGATTCAGTGCTTAAAGGTAGTTATATTTTACCTGAAACTAAGACTCACGAAATCTCTTTTAAAATATGATTCAGATGAACTTAGCTCTACTGTATGCGTACTGTACGGGCAGTTATTTCTCTCTCAGATTGTTAGACATTGCTTCTCGGCAGAGAGTCAACTACACCGTCTGTGTGCAGCCGAGAAGGTACCAACCGTCAAACTGGACAAACGCGACTTCGTGGGTGACTGCGGGAAGCCGGTGACCATCGAGATCCCGTATGTCGGTAAGTCCCTTGTCGCTGCACATAACGTAGACGGGGGCTGTACACGACGTGGGCCGCAGTGAACGGGACCCGCACAACCGACGTCACCGCCAAGCTCAAGAGGAACGGCCAGCCCGTGCCAATGAAGGACTGCGAGATCAAGATCCTCAACGACAAGGTTATCATCATCATGAAACGGCCGTCTAGGGAACTCTCCGGCAAGTACGACTTCGTCATCGGCAATTCTCAGGGAGAAGCTGTGGAGCCCATCAACTTCAACTTCATCGGTGAGTAGGAAGGATTTAAACGGTGGGGTTTCTAATGGGAGGAATCTACTTGAGGTCTATATACTCTTACTTGATAACAGAAAGCAACAGAGACATCAAAAATAAATATAATTGGTTAGTGTGCTGATATTCACTTCTAAAAGAAACTTACCAACCAGAAAATGAGTTTTGTAAATTATTACTAAGGGCACGTGTTGTGTTCCAAGTACAGAGCATATCCAGTTAGTACAATTATACTGTACTCTAAAAAGACTCAGAATTAATGTAATTTCTAAATAATTGAAGTTTTTTTTTACGATGTATCGAGCTTCAAACAATTAAAGATTGTACTTTATTTGGAAGAAGGTAAAGTTTGTCTCATAAGATATTTTATTCAAAATTAAAGCACATGAGTTAGACCTTTTCTTTATAGTTTCTACCTTTTTATTCTCTTTTATAATTTTCAAACCAAATTAAACCATTGTTTTATTTAAGAAAAACACCTCCTGTTCGTGCAACTGGAATCTCGTCTGGTGGAATAAACAATCGTTGGTGTATTTATCCCAGAATATATTGGCCAAGTACCCTATCATTTATAAATCAAGAAAAGCCAACCACGCACATGTTCTAGGTTGTTAGCCTCCGCTTTTCTTAATTTAACCACACGATATTCCTGTACGATTTCACGAATATACTATTTTAAAAATTGTTTTATAGAACCTTTCATCAACATTTCAATCCTTTCACGAACGTATATTTTTACGTTTTATAGAGGGTGTTGAATTCCACCAACAAATACATATATCAAATTATAAAACTATTTTTGAGGCGTATTATTCTTTTTAAAATAAAACAATTTCTACTGTCCTTACTGCGATGAAAAAATTAAAGGGAGGGTTTTCTGGTGGAATAAACAATCGTTGGTGTATTTATCCCAGAATATATTGGCCAAGTACCCTATCATTTATAAATCAAGAAAAGCCAACCACGCACATGTTCTAGGTTGTTAGCCTCCGCTTTTCTTAATTTAACCACACGATATTCCTGTACGATTTCACGAATATACTATTTTAAAAATTGTTTTATAGAACCGTATCAATATACCTTTAAGCACTGAATACGAGTTATATTGTTTTATATTTATACTACACGCTCTCCACGATGTTAAGTGTTATTTCATTCAGAATATAAATATAAAGTAAGCACACAATAGCAAATAGAGTTTCCTTGAAAAGGGCGATACCGAGTCTCCGAAAAGATGCAAAAGAAATATTAAAAAAAAAAATTGAAGAAATTCATTTATAACTATTTTAGAGGTTGAAAAATCAGGGTCTGGTGACCAAATACAGGTCAGAGTTTCTAATGGTATGAAAGATATTTAAATTATTCTATTATTACCTGTGTATTAGATTCATCGCAGTAAGGACAGTAGAAATTGTTTTATTTTAAAAAGAATAATACGCCTCAAAAATAGTTTTATAATTTGATAACAGATGGCGCTCTAGTACATCGTAAAATACATATATAATAAAGCGAAGCCTAACATTTCCGATGTCCACCAGATGTCCCCCAGCCTCCGCAGAACCTGGAGGTGACCGACGTCTTCAAGGACAGGTGCAAGGTCAAATGGGACCCCCCGGCGGACTTGGGAGGTGTGCCCCTGGACCACTACCTGGTGGAGCTCCAGGACATGGGAGTCCGTGGAGGCTGGGTCGAAGTGGGCAAGACCAAGGACAGCTTCTTCGACGTCACCAAGCTCACGCCGCGCAAGGAATACAAGTTCAGGATCAGGGCGGTCAACAAGAAAGGATCGTCGGATCCTCTCATGTCCCAACGTGCCATTGTGGCCAAAGATCCTTACGGTAAACCATCCTTTCTCTTCACACATCATACTGCTTTACTTTAATTATTTGGGATTACAAGTTATTTAGAAATAATCTGATGAAATAGGTGGAGTGAGAATTTATTACAGAAGTCTTTTTTTCAAATGTGTATTTGCTAAATCCATTAGATTAGTATATTCTATTGTAAAAAGGGTTATCTCAATCTGTTTTTCGCGTACAAGAAGGCTTCAATAATGGCGATTAATGAAGGCATTTAATCTGTATATGTATGTGACAATATAGTGATAATGTGGGGAGAGATAAATAAGGAAACCACAAGTTTGGAAGATGGGACCCAGCAAACCGAGAGAGAGAGGGAGCGCTAGCGGCTGCCACTGCGGAACGACCGTTTGTGTCGCCAACCACCCCCCAACTGTCCAAAAATAGGTCCTGAGGGTTCCAAAAAAGCCCCCTCCGGCATGTGGCCAGTGGTTCAAAATGGCCGTAACTTAGTTGCCTTCTATCGACGTCTCTCTCTCGTTGACTGTAGGTTTACTTTATTATTCCTGGAAGAGCATATATTATGACATGTATGTATTCCTGCAAGTGTATTTATAGTAGCGCTGTAGCTGAGGGAGTGTGTAGACGAGCCCAGCAAACCCGGCTCCGTGGACATCGCCGACTGGGACAAGGACCATGTGGACATCAAGTGGACCAAGCCGGAGAAAGACGGCGGATCTCCGATCACAGGCTACGTCATCGAGTACAAGGATAAGTTCTCCAGGGACTGGGTGAAGGGAGCCGTAAGTTGCCAACCTTCCCTGGGAAGACGGAAGAGCTAACCCGTCCCGCTGTTGTACCCAGGAAGTATCGGCCGACAAGACCGGCGGACGAGTGGGCGACCTCAAGGAAGGAGTCCAGTACGAGTTCCGAGTCCGCGCCATCAACAAGGCCGGTCCGGGTGACCCCAGCGACGCTACCAAGCCCATCATTGTCAAGCCCAAGTTCGGTAGGTTTGTCTCCAATGTGGACGCCGAAAGGTTGCCAGAAAGAACGGGCGTGCAGTGAAACCGTTCATCATCGGCGAGGGCCTCAAGAGCATCGTGGTGAAGAAGGGCGCGACCATCAATTACGACATCAACTTCGGCGGCGAGCCTCCCCCGGACATCAAGTGGGACCTCCAAGGCACGGAGATCGTGGCTTCCAAGAGGTACCTACAGTGCTAAACATATATGCTGGCTTCGATAAAACATACTACCATATGGAATATATATATGGAGCATATGAACATTGATAATGACAAAATGGCATATATATAAACAATGACACACAGAACCAAATATATATAAAATATACGCTATACATTGTCATATCTATATGTGCGCAAAATACGATTTTCAAATTTATACAACACTATGCCAAATGGGAAAATACACTACATCCAATACCGAGATGATTGTAAGTACCCACTGGTATATATACGGAATAACATGCACGTGAATGACAATACTTGCGTATTCTTGTGGATGGAGGTTGGTGTTGGCTGGCATTCATGGTACTTAAATAAGAGACACTCCGGCCAGAAAAATGTTACTTTAACTTGAGAGATGGGTTTTGGGAGAGGGTTACTCATATTTAGGAACTTATAAACTATATACTCATATATAATATACACATCATTTTTAACAAATTATTAAAATATGCCGTATCAAACACAGAGAAAATATGTTCTACATCTTTTATATCTACGTGTGTGATTCTACCTTGTAGGATTACCATCGAGAAGGCGGCCAAGAGCTCGCAGCTGACAGTCCGGGAATGTACCCGGGTGGACCACGGCAAGTACACCATCACCCTGACCAACTCCTCCGGGAGTGTCAAGGCCAGCGGAGACGTCGTGGTGCTAGGTAAGAAAAACCTTCCTACTTCGTCAACAATCCCCGTATGACACGTTGCGTACAGACAAACCAACCCCACCCAAGGGACCCCTTATCTTGGAGGAAGTCCGCGCCACGTGGGTGAAGATCCGCTGGAACCGGCCCCAGGACTCGGGCGGCCAGGAGCTCAAGGGCTACGTCATCGAGAAGATGGACCCGGACCTCGGCAAGTGGGTGACGGTGGACGAAGTCGGGCCTGAGAGGGAGGATTACACCATCACCAACCTCTCACCCAAGAAGAAATACAAGTTCCGCGTGAAGGCCATCAATAAGGAAGGCGTTTCGGACCCTCTGGAGTCGGAGGAACCCGTGGAGGCCAAGAACCCTTACGGTAAGTCTCTACTACTTATTATTGGTATCAAAAGCAATATTGCACCGGAAAAAATTTGCTTTCTCGTCTCATTAAAGATTTTTTAAAATCCTCAATTCCTTTATTAAAAAAAAAAGAAAAACCCGGCTGTGTACAGACGAGCCGGGCAAGCCGTACCGACCCGAGATCGTGGACTGGGACAACGCCCGCGTGGATCTCAAGTGGCTGCCCCCAGATACGGACGGCGGCAAGCCCATCACGGAGTACATAGTGGAGATGAAGGAGAAGGCGGCCACGGACTGGGTGGAGGCTGCGAGGTCGACCAAGAACACCGTCAGTGTCTCCAACGTCAAGGAGAACAACAGCTACCAGTTCCGCGTGAAGGCCGTCAATCTGGCAGGCCCCAGCGTGCCCAGCGACCCCACGGGCATGCATGTCATCAAGCACCGTCACCGTAAGTCACCCTTCCTCACATACACGGTTAAAACAATTCCAAAATATTTTATTTATATAATAACCAATTATTTTATTATAACTTTTAGAGTCTTCAGCAACATTTACTTTTAAACAAATATACACGAAATGTAAAGCAGAAAGTCTTCTATATACAAACATCTTCTATATAAGATACATTGAATCACTGGAATATTGTTTTATTTGAAAAAGAAACCTTTGCGCGCTAAGTAGTTTACATTTCTACATCTTCTAGATATCGTCCTATAAAAGGATCTGTTTATAGAAGATTATCTTTACGCCTCGTGTGTATATTTGGGAAAAAGTTTATATTGACGAAAGCTTCAAAGAGTTAGAATAAAAGAATTGGGAATTAAAGAAATTATGGGGTTGTTTGTTTCATGTGCGCTAAGAAAGCATGAACCGACCTGAGCGTGTGCTCCAGTGAAACCGTACATCGACAGAACCAACCTGATCACCGTCATGATCAAGGTGGGGCGCACGCACACCTTCGACGTGGACATCAGGGGTGAGCCACCGCCCGAGGTGGTCTGGACCTTCGGCGAGGCCGGTGCTAAGGTGACGTCGGACGAGCACCTCAAGGTGGAGAACCGCGACTACCACTCGGACTTCACCATCACCAAGGCCCTGCGCAAACACGCCGGCAAATACACCATCTCGGCTTCCAATCCTTCCGGCAAGGACTCGGTGTCGGTGGACCTCAGCGTTCTCGGTAAGTTGGACCTCTTGATCCTCCTCAATATCTTTTTCGATATATATTTTAATTGCTGTTATAAATAAAAACTTAATTCAAAGTTTCTTCGTAAAATAGGCCTAAAATGTTTGATCCAAGGATGGTGATATTTTTCCTCATCTGAATTTGAATGTTTAAAAAGAAATTTTAGTTGAGTTTTGCTTGAAGAGGTTTACAAAAATAGCAGCATAATTTTGTGTTATTTTAAGATATTAGATACCAGTTAGAGATTTGATACACCTAAATATTATAGAGCCTTTTCAATGCGCGTATTATCAACATCAATTTGAAACTAATCCACACACACAAATCCATTCACGTTTTAAAAATAAATATTAATAACTTTGTGTGGTAAGATGAACACATCTCCCTAATGTTTAAAGGTTTTATAAAGTCTAAATGTGTATGAATGATACACAGACATAAGAAATGAACCTGGTACTTACTCCACCAATCCAGCAGGGTGAATGTGATGGCATGATGCAGGCAGACCGGCGCGGCCCGAGGGACCGCTCCAAGTCACAGACGTCCACAAGGAAGGCTGCAAGCTCAAGTGGAATAAGCCCAAGGACGATGGAGGAACCCCCATCAAGAGCTACGAGATCGAGAAACTGGACAAGGAGTCCGGAAGGTGGACCCGCTGTGGCAAGACGGACAAGCCGGACTTCGAAGTTACAGGACTTACGCCAGGCAAAGAATACCTCTTCCGCGTGACTGCGGTCAACGAGGAAGGCGAGTCGGAGCATCTGGAGACCTTACAGGGAGTCGTGGCCAAGAACCCGTACGGTAAGTATTGTTGGATCGACAACCTGTCAATAGCCACGGTTATATACAACTTCAAACATTCGTTTACGATGAATAACTGAAGTAAAACTGATTCAGAAGAACAATAAAATTCTCATATAATGGATACCACCACAAGGTCTGTGAAATGCCAGAGTCCACTCTGCTATGGAAATCTGTTCCTGCAGGTACTGTAACGAGAAGGCAGGCATACCGTCTCAACTCTTTATTCTATTTAAATTGCGTGCTAAAAGAAAGACGAGTATTTTCGATCGATACCAATTTTAATTAGGATATTTCTAATATTTAAATAGATGTGAAAGAATTTTCTCTTTGTAGAGGAGAAGGTTTCTTGGAAAGTATATTTTTTTTAATTCGTAAATATTTTCAGCAATCACAACTTTAATTTGAAATAAAATGTTTCCTTTCCAAATTAACATAAGTCTACTTTATGGTTGTGTGGTTGAGGATTGATACTTTATAGTGTAAGCAGGCATGACCTGTTTCTACATTACTGTCAATGAAGTTGAGCAATCTCTGCTACACTTATTGGTGCCTCCAATGATGGCGGCCTCTATGTGTAGACGAGCCGGGCAAGCCAGGCACCCCTCACCTGGTGGACTGGGACAACGTGAGCGTGGAGCTCAAGTGGGAGCCCCCTGCATCCGACGGCGGCGCCCCCATCACCAAGTACATCCTGGAGAAGAAGGACAAGACCTCAAACGTGTGGGAGAAGGCCGTGGAAGTCCCCGGCAACACGCTCCAGACCACCGTGGGCGACCTCAAGGAGAAGACGGAGATCCAGTTCCGTGTGGTGGCTGTCAACAAGGCAGGGCCGGGCGAGGGCTCGGATCCCACCAAACTGCACATCGTCAAACACCGCCGGCGTGAGTACACCGTCCTACCTTTCCGCTTAGTAACGTGCTTTGTGGCTCTTTCCCACCACTCTTCACACGTAGAATATGATGTTGTTTCTGGTGAAAATGAACAGGGTTCATAGCCAAGATAGCATTGATCCCATCCGAAGTCCAGTTCATCACTATAAAATCTGTTTTATACGACTTTCTGACCCTTTCTACTCCTCTCAAGTACCCAATCTAACGTCGCTTCTAGTGAAAATAAGGTAATAAAGACAAGAGATAGCGTACAACTTTGTTTTTCGATTCTCATATTCTAAGATAATTTTGTCACTGAGCAATCAGTTCTACATGGCACCTTGACTTCGTATTAGGCGATTTGACGTCGTTTACGAAGATTCTATTGCTAAATGATATATTCACGGGAACTTCAAATTATATAAGCAGAGTTCTAAGAAATCAAATATCGCGATATTTTAGAATTTTTCGAAATGAATTCGTTAATATATCAAAAAAGAAAAAACATTTCTGTAGATTACTTACATAGAACTTGCATGGGAAACGCTGACCGCTGGTTGTGTGGCGCTCCAGTGAAGCCTTACATCGACCGGACCAACCTGGAGACCATCATGGTCAAGAAGGGCAAGCCAATCAAACTGGACGTCAACATCCGCGGAGAGCCCCCGCCTAAAGTCACCTGGAAACTCAAAGACAAGGTAAGTGGAGGGACCATTAGCGCAGTACATACCAACTTGTACCAATTTGTCTCCACATTTGCAAGGAAACTTACAGAGAATTATAAGTGGAGTTAGACCTCTAACAATTTGGGGAACATGTTCAAGCACAAGCATATATCTAAATAATTATGCTAAACTGTTTTTTAAAAAAGAATTACAGTCAAATTTATCTTTGACAACCTCTCAGGAAGTCGATGGCTGGATAACTCGGGCTCAAGTAAACCTATTAGGTACTACAGGACCATATGTTTTCACTCACCGCCCACAATTGGTAGATATACTGTACAACATTCGTGTTTCTGCGCTGCTATCAGGATCTAAGACTGTACAGTCGTACGCAAAAGAACCTCAGCGCGAGTATGTTGTCGTAACTGAGAAAAGAATGGGCGCAGGTGGTGGAGAACAAGGACGGCATCGAGATCGTCAACGTGGACTACAACACCAAGTTCAACATCACCGACTCCCAGCGCCGCCACACCGGCATGTACACCATCATCGCTGAGAACGAGAGCGGCAAGGACCAGGCCGAGGTGGAGATCGTAGTACTGGCAGCTCCAGGTAGACCCCAAGGACCTCTCAAAGTGGTCGACGTCCACGCCAAGGGCTGCAAGCTGGAGTGGGAGCGGCCCGCCGACGACGGCGGCAAGCCCATCACCCACTACCAGGTGGAAAAGCTGGATCCAGTCACAGGTTCCTGGCTGCCCGTCGGACGTACCGGAGATCCATCTATGACAGTCTCCGGCCTCACCCCCGGCAAGGAATACCAGTTCCGGGTGAAGGCCGTCAACCCTGAGGGAGAGTCCGATGCGCTGGTTACCGACAGGTCCATCATCGCAAAGAATCCCTACGGTAAGTTGGGACTACAGAAGGGTAATGATCGTATCCATTATCTTTGTTCGAATCTTTATTTTCAATTTCATGTCAGTAAATATCATTTCAGGCTGCTGAGTGATTCTTTGAAAGGTTTCGTAATATTTTCATATAAAATTAAATGATAAAATTCACGTGGTACACCAAGAATATTTAGAAAGTCAACTTGAATAGTTAGGAGAGGTTAAAACGTTCTGCCGGTTAAGTAAATGCTTGCTCCCTTGACACCGGTCAGCATATGATCAGACTCACTCGTCGACATTCTGGCGACAAGTTTAGCCAAATATTCAAAGTCCGTGGCATGTGTAGACGAGCCTGGCAAGCCCGGAACACCGACCATCGATGACTGGGACGAGAACCACGTGGACCTCAAGTGGACGGCCCCCAAGTCCGACGGTGGAGCCCCCATCACGGGCTACATCATCGAGAAGAAGGAGAGGTACGGGTCCTCCTGGGAGCCCTGCCTGGAGACCGGCAGTCCCAAGTGCGAGGCCAAAGTCAACGACCTAGTCAAGGGCCAGCAGTATCAGTTCCGGGTGAAGGCCGTCAACAAGGCCGGACCTGGAGAGGCCTCCGAGCCCACGGGCACTCACATCGCCAAGCCCAGATACTGTGAGCTATTACCTTTTACACCAACTTAATTATAATGGAATCATTGTTGGAATTTAATTTTTTGCTGTTGATCTTTGTATGGTTCTCATTGTTTAAATTAGGGAAAGAGCTTTCTTTGTTAACTTATAAATCAGCATTGTTATGTAAATCTACTCAAGAACTATATTATTATTCTCATACATTGATTTTCATTGTTGTAATTTAACAAAGAGTAGGCCTCTACTTTTATGTGCCAAAACAAAAACAATGTATTTTTTGCAATATTAAATAAGTTTAGCTAAATGGCGTCTAGCTTTGACGTCTATTTTGACGGGAGAGGCGATTTTTGTCTTTTTAGAAAGAAAAAAAAAAGGTCTGTAGGGTTGGTATAGCCACTTTACCAGCTAAACACCTATTTGACACATTCTAAAGACTTCACTTGATCCCTTGTGCCATGAAATCAAAACCCGCTTTGGACTAATAAGGGTCATTAGCCCGAAACCATGACTCCAGGCGGGCGCTTTTCAATTTTCCAAAGCTGGTGTTGTGGCTTTGTCACCGACTAGAGTCTAAGACGGTCAATAGATGGCGTTTAGTTTTAGCGTCTATTTTGAGGGGAGAGGTAACCGTTATTTTTATATAAAAAGTATATTCTGTTCAAATATACCTTTTCCTAAAAAAATAGACTTTCATTGTCGACCTACATATGGCTATTATATGGTCAGTAAAAATTTTAAAATCTAAGAGAACATAGATCAGCATAAAAAAAAGAAAGTTTGTCATATTTGAAAAAAAGTAGGTTGAATTATTGAAAATAAAAGAACATCATACACTTGAAATAGGATCTATTTGAACCACATCAGGTTCTTGCGATTCACAAATCCTACTTATATCTATATGGAAGAGAGCATACAAGATCATATATACCTTGATTACTATATGATATACTCTCAAATATATACGCATATTTCGCTCTATTAATGTTGTTGTAAAATAGCTTGTTGTAAGCTGGTGGTTGGGTTGTGTAGTGGCGCCAAAGATCGTCAGAGACAACCTCCAGCCAATCACCATCCGTGTCGGACAGACGGCTAAGTTCGACGTGGAAATCATAGGGGAGCCTCCTCCCACCGTCACGTGGTCGTTCGACAACAAGGTCCTGGAGAACTCGGAGAACGTCAAGATTGAGAACAAGGAGTACGAGACGCACATCCGCCTCAGCAACATGACCCGGAAGGAATCCGGAAAGTACAAGATCAAGGCCGTCAACAGCTCTGGATCGGACGAGGAGACCGTGGAAATCCTCGTACTCTGTAAGTTAAACCTCCCAATCTTACCTCGGTGTGTCGTGGGACTGACGGTGATGTGGTTGCGAAGCCAAACCTGGCCGCCCCGAGGCTCCGCTGGAGATCTCGGATGTCCACGCCAGCGGTTGCACTCTGGCATGGACCAAGCCCAAGGACGACGGAGGAGTGCCCATCCAGAACTACGTGATTGAGAAGTGCGAGGCCGGCTCGGGACGCTGGCTCCCTGCCACCAAGGTCCCAGGGGATGCCACGACAGCCAAAGTCACCAACCTGGACCCTGGCAAGAAGTATCAGTTCCGGGTTAAAGCGGTCAATGACGAAGGAGAATCAGATGCCCTCGAATCTGATCGCCCTACTTTGGCGAAGAATCCATACGGCAAGTTGTCATTTTATGTCCTTTTATGTATAAACATTTTATTGTTTAAAGTAAACGGTTGGTGTGTGATGTGAACTCGATCTCTATTAGGAATTTATTTACTGCGTATAACAGTCATTATTATAATATTCGCTTTTTAAAAATCAATTTCCTAGTCAAATTCTTCCAAATAAATATTTATATTAACGTACATGAGAAAGATATATTTTAAAAAAGTTACAAATACAGTAGAACTTGGATAATTCGAACTTCTTTAATTCGAAAACCTCTTTAATTCGAATATTTATCTTGGTCCCTAGAATTTCCTATAAATAGAATTTCCGTTTTTAATTCGAATTTTTGGATAATTCGAATTTTTTTTATGGTCCCTTGGGGTTCGAATTATCCAAGTTCGACTGTATAAATTTTATACTCTCTTTTTAGGAATGGCCTGAGCTTAAAAAAAAAAACTACAAATTATAAAATCTCTCTATATATCAGTAGTAAAAAAACGTATATAATTATTACTTATACAATTTTGATGGAATACCTAACCGCCTTTCTCTTTCTCACTGAGTTTGAGAAGTGTAACATGCAAGGATTGAATTCTTGTCAACCGGGTTCGAAACTCGGGATCATAGCTTTTTGAAGTATAGATGGAACAAAAGTGTAATATATGTTAGTCTTATTCTGTGAACGAAATTCGAAAAAAAAATCTCTCTTTTGGTTTCGCTAAACAATTTAGCCAAAAACATATGTCATAATATATGCTCTTCCAGGATTAATAAAACAAACCTACAGTCAACGAGAGAGAGATGGGCAGCTAAAGCGAGACACTTTGGACATCACGACATTCCAAAGGGGCGGCAAAAGGGGCCCGCCCGTCAACACCTGAGGACTATTTTTGGGACAGTAGTCGGGGATGGTGGCCACACAAGTAGTCGTTCAGCGGACAGCGCTCTCGCTCCCTCTCTCTCTCGGATGGCTTCCAGATTCCTCTTCCAACTCGTCGTGTGATTATTTCTCTCCTCAACACATTATTACCACTATATTGTCACATATATATATATATAATCGCCAACTTAATAAGTCGAACAAATGGTAGTTAATAGAGCGGTCTGGTAGATTGAACAGGTCTCCTGAGACGGTTCGCCAATACTCAGCTAAAATTTATATCTATATTTTCTCATTATACAAGAAAATTTGTAGAGGGAAATATCTATTCATGATAAAATTGTGAAAAAAGGTTTAAAATTACAAAATATTTTCTCACAATGAGTTTCTTTTTATTACAAAACGCTAGTGATAATCGCTTGAAATCTAGCGTTTTGTAATAAAAAGTAACTCATTGTGAGAGAGAAATATGTTTTACATGAAGAGAGAAGCTCTAAGAAAACTCCCCCAATGTGTGGTATGTACAGAGGAGCCCGGGGCTCCCGGCCTGCCCACCATCAAGGACTACGACAAGGACTTCGTGCAGCTGGCCTGGGACCCGCCGCTCAGAGATGGCGGAGCGCCCATCACCGGCTACATCATCGAGAAGAAGGACAAGTACAGTAGCGACTGGGTCCAGGCAGCAGAGGTCCATGGCTCCATGCCCACCGGCAAGGTAACCGGACTCAACGAAGGCGACAAGTACGAGTTCAGAGTCCGGGCCGTCAACAAAGCCGGACCTGGTGCTCCTAGCGAGTCCACTAAGCCTCACCTGGCCAAGCCCAAGTTCCGTAAGTTGGCCACCTTTACACCACAATCATATTGCCACGTGGAAAATTAGGGAAGAAAAACTTCAGGATAAACAGCAATTTATTTAAGGCAAGAACAAACTATGAAGGATAAACAAAAGATATGGAAATGAGGGAAGTTTACAGAGTAGTAAAATATAAACATAAATAAAATTTTACTTTGTTAATACTAGTGTAAAATAATAAATGCTTGGTAAAAAATAATAAATACTTCGCTACAATATTGTTTATAACTAAAGCCCTTTACTTTCCATTTGCGTCAAAATATCTTATTGCTTCTAAATGAAAAATGTGTGCTTTCGAAGTATCTTTTTATTCTACGTATGGAGAGTAGCAAGATATTCAATGATTAACTATTAGGGTAGTGAGATATATGCATATATAGATATATCTTTATAAATTGCAAGAATTTTGAAAAATGCTGTCAACACAACACACATTAACTAATAAAGTATATATGGTATTAAGGTAATATGACTAAATCCAAATCAATATAACAACACTGTTACCGAGACGTCGCAAACATTTCATTAATTTGGAATTAGTCTCGTTACCTGCAGTACTTGACAGGTGTTCTGCGCCCTTCTTCCTCGAGACTTTGGTCTAACTATTTAATGCCCAGCTATAATAAAAGCAATAAGTTTCAAACAGTCATTTAAAATACTAAATTAAAGTGGCTAGAAATAACACAGTTTTAACACAGTTGCTAGAATCACAAGTTCATGCACTAGATAACCACAAAACTACATGTCGTAAACCCGGGTAAGACAACAAGCGAGTTTGGAAGCAGTCGGGGTTGAGTGGCAAGGGCGTGCAGAGTGGGAAGTCCGCACGGGACAGTAAGGACAAAGTTTGGGATCAAAAGACGCTTTCCTAGTACGTCTCACGTGGCACCAGGACCAGGGGAAAGTTGAGGATTAACTGAGGAAAGTTTGGCGTCCTGCATGAAGCCGCGGAGGCAGGGAGGAACCAAAACGGTGGCCACGAGGGCCGCCGTGAGATGACAACGGACCTGACTGAGCGGGCCTCCGAAATATCCCCTGTAACCTCACTAACTGTCAACATCCGGACAAAACGTCCCTTTTTGTCCCTCTCTGGATCCCCCGGGTGTTGATGCTCATTGGTCAGTCTTATGTGGGTCATCCTCCCCTTCCCTGGGGTCCGGTGGCAAGCTGGTGTCACTTTGAGACGACTAGAAAAGACGTCATACTTTATTACTTACATATCACATTGTTCAAATTACGATATACATGTTTTTAGATGTGCAAGTCAGGTGTTTTGAAGGGAATTATAAGCTATCTATATAATGGTATTTTTAATTGGAAAAGCGTGGTGTGGAGTGGTGTTGTGACCCTTGTGGATGCAGTGAAGCCGAGGATCGACCGCACCAACCTGAAGAACGTCATCATCAAGGTGGGCCAGACCCTCGACTTCGACGTAGACGTCATCGGAGAGCCGCCCCCCACCTGCACTTGGAAGCTGGGCGACAAGGAGCTCCAGACAGGAGACATCTACAAGATCGACAACGTCGACTACAACACCAAGTTCTTTATCCTCAAGGCGTCGCGTAAAGAAAGCGGCACCTACAAGATCACAGCAACCAACAGCTCGGGCACGGATGAAGCTGAAGTTGAGATCACTGTCCTGGGTACGTATGATCAGCACACAAAAATCCTAGTTTTAAAGTTTATTTTAAACTTTTATTTTAAAATCTTTGTGTGTGTCGTGTTTAACTTTCTAATGACAAGAAATCTATTAATCGCCATTTAAGCGCTGGTGTTATTTTTAAGAATACAGAATGACCTCCCACGAACAACTTCTAAAAAACATGGATGCTCTTGGTACCGTTTGCTAGAGTGGTTGGTCTCTTATTTAAAGTTAGATGATGACACACAGATGGGTCGCTCATGGAGGGTTTGTCTGTAATATAGCAACTCACAAACTCTTAGAGCCTGTCATAATGTAACAGCAACCATAATTATGTTTTTTATGGATGCCCAGGCAAACCGGGCCGTCCCAACGGACCTCTGGAGATCTCGGACGTCCACAAGGAAGGCTGCACGCTGAAGTGGAAGAAGCCGGACGACGACGGCGGCACTCCCATCGAGTGCTACGAGATCGAGAAGATGGACACGGAGACAGGCCGCTGGGTGCCGGCAGGGAGGTCGGACGAACCGACGTTCAAGGTCGGCAACCTCACCCCGGGCAAGAACTACAAGTTCCGGGTGCGGGCCGTAAACAAAGAAGGAGACTCCGAGGAGCTGGAGGCCGAAAAGGTGGTCACGGCCAAGAATCCTTTCGACGAACCGGACAAACCGGGACGTCCAGAACCCACAGACTGGGACAAGGACCATGTAGACCTCAAGTGGTCCGCGCCAGCCAACGATGGAGGAGCGCCCATCACCGGCTACGTCATCGAGAAGAGGAAGAAGGGCGCGTACAAGTGGCAGAAGGCCAAGGACGTCCCCGGCACCCAGACCACTGCGACCGTCACCGACCTGGAGGAACGGGAGGAGTACGAGTTCCGCGTGAAGGCCGTCAACAAGGCTGGACAGAGCGAGCCCAGCGACCCGTCCAGGTCTCTCCTGGTCAAGCCGAGATTCTGTGAGTAAACCCTACTTACATTCATTGTGGCTTGTGTCATCAACCAAACACAGAAAAAGTATTGCTAAACCTTAATACAACCAAAAAGTAACTGTGTCGCTCTCAGTACAATTGATAAGTTTAGTATTTAAAAATTAACTAAATTTTATTTTATTCAATCAATTTAAGCGCGCTTTTATAATATCGTTCTAAAATATGATAAATTTGTGGGGACCACTCAGCATTGATATAAGGTGATTTAAAAAAAACTTCAATTGGCGACTTCTATACTATCCAGAATTCCGGGTTAAGCAGAGAGATGATGATTAAAATGACTTTAATCAATATTGATTTCACTATTAGCAGCATTATCCTGACGGTTCTCTTTAAAGAAAATTTACCTATTTACTTAAATGTTTTATAACTGGAAATGGCAATGTGTGAAGCTATAGGATAGGCAAGCCAGTTGTTGCTACACTATAGGAGCTATAACGGCGGCTGGATGTGCAGTGGCACCGTACATCGACAGGACCAACCTGAAGAACGTCATTGTGAAGGTCGGCCAGCCCGTCAAGTTCGACGCCGACGTCAAGGGAGAGCCACCGCCCAAGATCGAGTGGCTCTTCGAGGGCAAGCCGCTCCAGAACTCGGAGAAACACAAGATCGAGAACGAGGAGTACCACACGCTCTTCATTCTCACCAAGTCCACCAGGAAGGACACGGGCAAATATACTGTCACCGCCAAGAACGACTCTGGCAAGGACGAGGTCACCCTCGAGATCACCATTCTGGGTAACCAACCTATAATTGTGTTCACCATGGATGACAACACTTCTTAATAATTAAGAAAACATTTAGCAAGAAACCCAACTTCAGTTTTATCAGAATATATTTTAACCTTTTATAATCTCTCATTCGGTTAGGGTCTTCTTTAAAAAAAAAAAAAAATTGAGAAAGCATCCAAATTTCTTTCCAGTAACAGATGATTCAACACTACTTCTTTTTTAATAAAGTTTAAGGATAACTTTAAACACACACTTTCAGATTTCTATAATGTGAAAGTGCGTTACATTTTCTTTTAATAATGTTTTTTCGTTTATTTTTAATGCTTAAAAAGTTCATTTTTCCTCAAATCATGAAGTTCCATGTTAATATAAAGAATTAACAACTTGGCTATATGTATTTTACTTTATATATAAATAAATGTTTTCCTTTAGATAATCCACATCAATACATAAACGAACTTAAAGTGATAACACATTCTAAGACAAACCAACTGCTGAGAAACCATCCACATATCCTTCTAGCTGATAAACGCTTCCAAACAAACTGTGTCTATTCCACCTATTATTCTTACATAAAAGCATTCTAACAGACTGAATTGTTCGAGAGTACTAAGGTACGTTGGATGTCCCCAGGTAAACCCAGCCCGCCCAAGGGACCCCTGCAAGTGTCGGATGTGACGGCCAACGGCTGTAAGCTGCGCTGGGAACCCCCAGAGGACGATGGTGGGGAGCCGCTCCAGGGCTACGCCATCGAGAAGATGGATGCCGACACGGGCCGCTGGGTGCCTGTCAAGACCACGAAGGACCCTGAGGCTGAGATCACAGGCCTCATCCCCGGCAAGGAATACAAGTTCCGGGTAAAGGCCCTCAACCCAGAAGGAGAGTCGGATGCTCTCGAAACCGAATCTTCCTTTGTCGCCAAGAATCCTTACGGTAAGTTGGGCGCTCTTGGTCAAGTTAACTTATACGAGAAGGAATTAGTGATGTGATTTCTTGATTGGATTAAATATACAAGAATCGCATCATCTTATCTAGGCTATGTTGGAAATCTGTGTTTGTCAGAAGTTTTTTTTTTTAAGAGAGAGTGCTAAAAAAAAGAGAGAAAAATGTTTAATAACTATTATTGCTCTCTTTCATAAATACAAATGTGTGATCTCAGACGAGCCAAACAAGCCGGGCAAGCCCACGGCCAAGGACTGGGACAAGAACCACGTGGACCTGAAGTGGGCGCCGCCCGTGTCGGACGGAGGATCTCCCATCACCAGCTACGTGCTGGAGAAGAAGGACAAGTTCAGCTCCAAGTGGCAGAAGGCGGCCGAGGTCATCGGAGACAAGTGCGAGGCCCGGGTGACGGACCTTGTGGAAGGCATGGAGTACCAGTTCCGGGTGAAGGCCATCAACAAGGCCGGACCCTCTTCGCCTTCCGATCCCTCGGATCCTGTGACCGCCAAACCACGATTCGGTACGTAGAACTTCCATCTTACATTTGCTGGACCTATAGCAGAATGATCTTTGTCGCTGCATTATTGATTCTTTTTCTAGTCAAAGGTCTTTATAGTTTCAGTCCAAACGCTCCGTAACGAGAAACTTCCTTCCCTTAAGAAACTAGTAAAATTATATATCCCTATGTAGTTTTTAAAACGCACCCTTACTAACTAGTAAAAGTTAGTCGAATATTCTATACAATATGTGAATGGTGTTTTAGTGGCGCCCAAGATCGACCGTGCCACTCTAAAGGACCTGACCATTCGTGCCGGGCAGTCCATCAAGTACGACGTGCGGGTCAGCGGCGAGCCCCCGCCCAAGACCACCTGGACGAAGGAGGGCGGCAAGGGACCGCTGCAGACCGACGGGAAGGTGACCGTGGAGACGGAGCCCTACCGCACGCGGCTGATGCTGCACAGCGCCACGCGGGCCGACTGCGGGGTCTACCGCATCACCGCGGAGAACAACTCCGGCAAGGACGAGGCCGCAGTCAACCTGGTGGTCCTGGACAAGCCGTCATCCCCTGAAGGCCCCCTGACCGTGTCAGACGTCACGGCTGAGGGCTGTAAGCTGGCCTGGAACCCTCCCACGGACGACGGTGGCGTGCCTGTCGAGCACTACGCAGTGGAGAAGATGGACACCGCGACTGGACGATGGGTGCCTGTTGGGAGAGTCACCAAACCAGAGATCCAAGTCTCCAACCTTCAACCAGGTTCGCTTATCACCTTTCAAACATCTCTATAAAACCATTGAAGACATATTTCGATATATGAGCGCATTTTATCCATATCTATTCTTTTATTATGTTTATAAATACCCTTATTGGATTTATTGCATTTTTTATAAACAACAATATATTTATTTACAGTAAGTGCCAGGAACTGACACAGTATGGCAGCATGTGAGTGGCGCCATTTAAATACCCATTCTTCTTGAACTTACCAGATATCTCTTTCAACCTATCCTTTCGAAGTTTTAAAGACTACAACACACATTTAGATCATCTTTTAATATTCTCTATAGCTATTTTACATCGTATTTCAACCATCTAAAGATGTATCTGATATCGACGAGGTTTGTTACAATAAATCACACTAAGATGCCATCCAGTGTTCTACATTGAACTCCACCATCTGGAGGTACTGTAACCTCGGTGTCTGTTCCTCCAGGACAAGACTACAAGTTCAGAGTCCGTGCTGTCAACCCTGAAGGAGAATCGGATGCCTTGGAGACAGAGAAGGCCATCCTGGCCAAGAATCCCTTTGGTACGTATTGCATGTCCTTTATTTTTATTTGACGAATAATTATCTTTCTAAAAGTATTAAGTATAGTTATCTTTTTAACATATTATAGCATTTTCGTTAAGGTTGAGGATCTCTTTATTTTTGTTGGAAATAGCAATTTGAAAACTTGTCCATACGAGTACCAAGAAAGCTAAATAAATCGGCGTGTGTGTTCTAACAGACCCACCGGGTAAACCGGGGCCCCCCGAGGCCAAAGACTGGGACAAGGACTGGGTGGATCTCAAGTGGGAGAAGCCCATCAAGGACGGAGGCTCCCCCATCACGGGGTACCTGATCGAGAAGCGCGAGAAGGGCAGCACGGCCTGGATGCGGGCCGCCAACGTCGACGGCAACGTCACCACGGCCAAGGTCCAGGACCTTATCCCCAACGAGACCTACGAGTTCCGCGTGAAGGCCATCAATGCGGCAGGGCCTGGAGAGGCCAGCGATGCCAGCAAGGGCATCACAGCTAAGCCTAGAAAGCGTAAGTCTCCTATAGTCCCAGATTCCTTAGTCTCTTTTTACTTGAGACAGCTTCTAAAATTGAACAGTCTTTTGAAGAAATTATCTCTAATATGTTATACAATTCAAACTTAAAAAAATGGATAATTTCTTATTTTATATACAAAGAAATAAGATCGCACATGATTCTATTTAAATTGGAAATTAACTGCAAGTGTTTGAAAACGCACCAATTTTTTATACAGGGTGATCCAAAAGTCCCGCACAACTTTAAAAATTAATAACTCCGCGAATATTTGCGCTAGAGCAATGCGGTAAACACCATTGGGTTCAGGATGCAATGGGATTTTTTATGGCAAATAATGAAAAATTCGAAATTGATTTTAGTTACAACTTTATTCGCTAGATGGCGCTCTACCAGAATCAGCGATTCAGCGGCCAAATTGTTTGATAAATTGAAAAATATAACTGAACGACACGTATTTTTCCTTTTTGAATACCAGGAAAGAACCCTAATAATATCAAATGATAAATTAATAAAATACCATTTCGCCAAAAGTTAGAAGAAATGGTTAACGATTTTTAAATACAATCTGAGATATGTAAAATAGGTATATGCAAATTAAAACATGTAGAAAAAAATATCTATATTTTAGATGAGGTTTTATGAAATAGATTGAATGTTTGAAAAACACTGATGATATCAATACACGATTTTTTGAAATGTTAATATAGTATCGAAAATTATGATGGCACTACTAATAGGATTTCGTGCTATAAGGAATGTGTAGTTTCTTGACTAATTGGCGACACTTGACTATTTAACTGGATATTTGTCATGATCCAAAAATGAAATATAGAGGGAAGTGACAAAATATATTTGTCGTACTTTATTCCAAATATCCTATGGGTTTGTCAAATGTTATCATTGTTTATTATACTGTACATAATTTTGAAAATGTATCCCCTCAAAAAAAATAATTTTTAAATCGACCTTTTGCGTTTAAAAACGTGGTAGTAAAATCATTTTGTATTCTTTTTGCGCAAAATTTCTAAAGTTGGTGGGGGGGGGGGGATACAGAGAATATTCCTTATGCTATTTCTTCTAATGAGCGAAAAGCGATAAACTAAACATAAGGGGTAAAATTGTGTATACCAGTGTTATTCGAGAAGTTATAACACGTTGGCCTGCACGACATAATATAAGATGTGGGCAAATGACAAACAAAAAAATTACTGTTCACAGAAAAAAAAAAAAGAGTCAAGATGTGAGGACAGCATTTATTATTCCCATAACCCAAAACAAAGAGCTGCAAAATATAACACATGAGGTAACTGCCTTCTCTCTTGTATTAGGTCACAATCATTGCTCAATGTGGCGCCCTTCATTCTTAAACACCGCCTGCAGACGATAGATGACAAAATTGTCACAATTAAATAGTTGAAATTTATAAAACGTGCCATCTGATAGAAGGCCGGCATCGATAAAAACGCGACTTAATGTACCCCCATAACCGAAATTGTAAGGCGTCAAGTCTGGTGATATTGGAGGCCACTGGTATATAAAGTGGCGACTTATCAACGAATTTCACCGAACGTATCCTTCAGCAATTGTTTGGCACCGCGGGAGATATGAGGAGGTCCTCCATCTTGCATGAATGTTATTTCGCTTAGTGCTTGTCTGTCCTGCAATATGGGAATAACCTTTTCTCTCAAAAGTTGAACATAACGTTCACCAACAGTTACAAAAAAGGTTTTAAAAGTTCTTACATTGATTTTTTCAAAGAAAAATGGCCCAATAATAAAAGAAGAAGTGAACCCACACAAAACTGTAACTCTGGACTGATGAAGTGGTATTTCTGTAAAAATCCTAGGGTTTTCTGTTGCCAAAATGAGGCAGTTTTGAATGTTAAATTCTCCCTTTAGATAAAAGTGAGCATCATCTGTTCTTAGAATATTTGACAGCCAGTTTTCATCAATATCAATTTGCCGGAAAACCCATGCAGCGAATTCTTGACGCTTCTCAAAATCGCTGACTTTCAACTCGTGAAAACTTTGAATTTTGTAAGGGTATTTTTATAGAATAATTCTAAATGTGTGTTCTCTCCAAACTGGTCCATACGAAATCCCCGTTTGACGAGAAACTTGTCTAGCACTTACTTCTCCATACGTGGATAACGTTTCAATAGCTTCAGCATTCTGCAAAACCGTAACAGCCACTGACTTGCATGTCGATGGTCTTCCACTCCGAGGTTTTGCTTCCAGAGATCCAGTTTCCTCAAAACTTTTAATCAATCGCTTTAGAGAGTAGCAACTCATTGGTCCTTTGCCGCTTCGAATATCTTTAAAGGAACGAAACGCTCGTAAGGCTACAGTGGCAGATTCTGAATCACAATTAAAAAATTCACCAAGAGTTCTTTATCCTGTAGTGACGGCATTCCAGGGGGAAGATGAGAAGTCCGACCACACCTCCTTGCGGTACCCCTTGGACCCTTGGAATATTTGACCAAATTCTGGTTCGTTTCCAAGGTGACTAACGTTGCAACGGCACCAATTTTCAAATGAAGAGCAAACCTGAAATCTCCAGTAATGCTACCACGTCCGGGGTAACCGCCGCGTCAGCAGCTGCAGCTCGAGCTCATGATGAGAAATCTACTACGATGACACAATTCAATCTACGACAACTCAATATAAATGGTACCCAGAGGAAAATAAAGAGCTGACTTGTCTTCTCTGTGACAACAATGTACATATTACTTGTCCTCAGGAAACAAAATTGAATCAGAATCTGAGATTCAATATCAAAGATTATACAACACTACGAAAGGACAGACCGGGAAAATTCGGAGGAGGACTTGCCGTTTTGATTAAAACTCTAGAAATCAAATTTAAGGAAATCGCCTATAATCAGAGTAAGCCTAGAGAAAGCACGATAGAAGCTCAGGCAATAGAAATCTATCTTACAGATAAAACAATTACGATCATAAATGTTTATCACCACGATAATACTAGCTTCAATATACAGGCCTGATAGAGACATTAAGTGAAGCGTCTTCGGATATCGCAATCATACTTGGTGATTTTAACGCCGAAAGACCAACTTGGGGATCACCTGTCCAGGATAACAAAGGTCAGCAGGTTGAGGACATGCTAACCGACCTCGACCTTATACCGTTATATAACGAAAAGAACACTTATCTATCCAAATACACAGGCACAGAATCCGCAAAAGACATCACAGCGATAAATTACAACATCGCACCCACAACACAATGGAAAATTCTGAAAAGTGCAATCAGTGACCACAAACCAATTTTAAAAACCCTAAAATTAAAAATAGAGAATTTCCAACAGAATAAAAGAACACTGAGAAAAAATTCACAGACAAGCTTGAAGAACTGTGCAACGAAGAATTAAATCACAGAACGATCGACAAAAAATTGGAAAAATTCTCTTCGAACATATCCAAAGCTGCAAAGTATCGATACCTAGAGGTAGACGTAAAGACCTGTGAATACTTTACTGGAAGGACCACAATATCGAGGCAATGATTACAGAGAGAGAGAGACAATATCAATGAACTTCATAAAACAGAAGAAATCATAAAGGAACTCATTGAAATTAGTCACAAAATAGAACAAGAAATTTGGACATATAAACAAGAAAAATGGGCAGAATTCTGCGGAAAAAAAATGGATCCAAAAAAGGAAAGCCATCACTGGAATATAATTAGTTTTATAAAACAACCAAAACCAACACTAATCCTCCAATACTCTAACCGATATGAATAGCGAGAACAAACAAACAGATGGCTGAAATAATTGCTGAATATCTTTCAAGCACTTCCATACTCAGCTATACGAATGAAGGCAGGACTCTAAAAAATAATGTAAACTGGCTAGTTAAACAAGCAAGAAATTACCATCAACAAGATATTTACTCGAGAGACTTCACACTGAATGAGCTAAACTCATCAATAGGAAAGTTAAATACAAGATATCACCTGGAGATGCTCTAATATTTGGTCAAATGATTAAACACTTTGGAGACAAAGATAAAAATAAACTCCTACGAATACTGAAGATTTCATGGCAAACTGGTAAACTACCAAAGAATTGGAAGATATCAATTATAGTGCCAATACTGAAACCAAACATAGATGCCAAGGAATGCAAGAACTATCGGCCAACTGCATACTTTGTAAAATAACAGAATGAAATATCCACTGTAGGCTCATAGTCTGGCTCACGAACAATAATAAAATAAACTTCTACCAAACTGCCTAAAGATCCAGAAACTGTACAACTGATGAACTGTTCTACTTCTGTCAATCAATAATAGATTTCTAGGAAAAACCGCCAAAGAAGACAACGGCCGTATTCCTGGATATGACCTCAGCTTTTGATCGAGTGTGAAGGGAGAAATTTCTTGAAAGGCTGCACAACATCCGAGTAAAAGGAAAAAATCTTAATCTGTATTGCTGACTTCTTAAGGGGAAGAAGGATAAAGGTTTGGGTCAATGGAGCATTTTCCAAGGACCGAAGAACATGGGCTGGTGTACCTCAGGGATCTGTGCTCAGTCCTCTACTTTTCTCGCTATATGATAACTGTTGTTTATGTAAATAGATGAATATTATTTGTATTATTTGAAGCCTCATTATGTAAAAATATATGTATATATAAATTGGACATTTGTTGTTGGCCATGGTCAAGTTTGAGCTCTTGTACGTCTAATTACGACACAACAAAAGTGGCGACGAGGATGCGCGATCTACAGAGCCAGTAAAAAGCTGAGGAAAACGGCGTCTATGCAAGTATAACAACTACATCTTTTAAACTATCTGGATCAAGAAAACAAAGGAGTAGAAAAGATCAGCACGATAAGTTCAAAGTTAATAGTACCTTTTAGGTGCTATAGCCCAGTGGAAGAGACTTCGATCTTTTTGTACAAAAAATTGAGGCTTTCTTTTTGGCATCTGAAGGAGGAGATTAAAGTGCTGATTTTTACCTCGCTACCAGATTCTGAAACTTTAAAGCAGGGAAACGACATTTTCTTCCTGGTATAATGAAAGATCAACCCTATGATACTATCATTCAAAGAATTAAGCTGCATTTGGATCCAAAGAAGAAAGTGATACCACAGCGATGCAGATTTTTAAAGAGAATTCAACAGGAAGGAGAATCAATTTCTGAATATCTTAGAGAATTGAAACATTTAGCAATAAATTGTAATTTCGGCGATATGCTGGGAACCATAATGCGAGACCGTTTTGTAGCTGGAATCAAGTTGGAAAGCCTGCAAAAGAAGCTACTACAAGAAAACGACGATGTCACCCTGGATAAAGTTTTGCAATGGAGATCTCGTTCGAACTGGCGCTGATAAATACAAGAGAATTACAAGATAAATTAGTGGTCAAGATATCCCCTGTGAATGGAAAGATAAAAAGGGTGAGTACAATAATAGTATGGTACAGCATAGGCCTTTCAGGCAAAGGGGAGAAATAATGTGTTATAGATGTGGTGAAAGACATTCACACGTGGCCTCTGTTTGCCCTCATAGAACAAAGACTTGTTTTAAAATGTAAAAAACTGGGTCATTTAAGTAGGGTCTAGAAAGCTAGTAAAAAAGGTGGGGATGTAAATTTGTACAAGAGGACTCTATATTTTCTGTACAGGGCGAAACTGATGCCACAATATTTTTTACAGTAGATGAATATTCTTTGTGCTTTACAATAGATACAGGAACTCCAGTTACGTTAATACCTGAATATATTTATAAGATTTATTGGCAAGATAAAAAATTATTTCTAACAAATTTAAGATTAAAATCCTTTTGTGGTAAATCAATAGAGATTATAGGGCAAAGAAATGTTTTTGTAAAAGAAGCCAACCAATATTTACGATTAATAGTTGTAAATGAAAATTCCAGGTGATTTTGTTAGAAAGAGAATGACTTAAACAGTTAAAACTTGATTATTCTAGATTGTTTAGCATTAAAAATTTAAATAATGAATCTAATAGAAATAGTTTGATTGATAGATATGCAGATTTGTTTAACAAAGATTTGGGCTGTCTGAAGGATGTTAAAATAAATTTTAATTTAAAAAAAGATGTGACTCCTGTGTTTTGTAAGGCCAGAAGTTTACCTTTCTCTCTAAAAAAACAAAGTAGAGAATGAAATTGATCGTTTAGTGAATTCTTGCATTTTATAACCTATAGTTCATGCATATTGGGCCGCTCCAATAGTACCGGTATTAAAAAAGGAAGGTAGTTTAAGTATATGTGGTGATTTTAGATGTACAGCTAATAAAGCAATTGAATTAGATAGGTATCCCCTTCCATCGATCGATGAGATCTTTTTAAAATTATCTAGAAGCACCGTATTTTCGACTCTAGACCTATCACAGGCTTACTTACAATGTAATGTTAGCTGTTGTTGATATAAACACAACAAGGAGGTTGTTTTCTTATAAAAGACTACCATATGACGTAGCGGTATCACCAAATAAATTTCAGAGGATTATGGAAGGTCTATTTGCTGATTTGCCAGGTGTGGCCTGCTAAATAGATGATATTTTGGTTGCAGGAAAAAACTTTGAAGATCATGAACAGAAGTTGGATCTAGTGTTTAGATGATTGCTAGAAAAAGGTTTAAATTTAAACAGATATAAATGTAAATTTAAAAAGAAATCGGTGGAATATTTAGGGTTTAAAATGGATAAATATGGACTGCATCCCTTAGAAAATAAAATTAAAGCAGTGATAGAGGCGCCTGAATCTAAAGAATGTTTCGCAATTAAGATCTTTCATAGGACTCTTAATTTATTATTATAGATTCATAAAGAATATAGCAAACATTTTAGCGCTATTCTATCAACTTTTGAATAAAAATTGTAGATGGAATTAGACGAAAGAACATCGAATGTTATTTTTAAAATGTGATTCATTATTAATGGACTATGGACTAGGCGTAATTCTGAGTCATAGAAATGATAGAAAGGAAGAATGCCCTATAGCTTTTGCTTTTAGAATAAATTAACTGAAGCGGAAAAAGGTTTCTCTCAACTAGAAAAGAAAGCGTTGAGCATAAATTTTGGCGTTGAGAAATTCAGACAATACTTACTGGGACGAATACTTTTATTGGTCACAGACAACCGACCCTTAATTCATATATTTCCACCTCATAAACCAATTCCCAAATTTGCATCATCCAGAATTAAAAGATGGTCCTTAAAATTAGCTGCATTTAATTATGCTGTGGAATTTCGAAAAACTAGTGATAATTCCAATTTTGACGCATTGTCACGTCTTCCTTTAGAATCGAGTGTCAGGGAGTCTCTTGATGAAGACCAGGTACTTCTTCTCAGGAATTTGAATGAGGTACCGTTCTCTTTTATGGAGGTGGCATATGAGACGCCCCAAGATAAAATACTGTCTATAGTATTAAGGAATGTTAGAGAAGGCAACTGTGTGGAAATTCACAAGGGTGTACCGAGAGAAAACCCACTAGCTCCTTATTATAATATCAATAAGGAATTAAGTTTGGAGTTTGGTTGTCTTCAATGGCGTGAAAGAGTGGTAATTCCCCAAATATTAAGATCTTTAATTTTAAATGACTTGCATGAAATACAAATGGGGATTGTTAAAATGAAGATGATTGCCAGACGGTATTTTCTGGTGGCCAGGCATAGACAGTAACATCGAGGAGTTAACTAGAGAATGTAGAGTATGCCAAGAATCGGCAAGCATGCCCCCGGCTACCATACCAATTGCGACCTGTGAGAAAGAAACAAGTGGA
>CP092879.1:67825563-67869265 GCA_030710605.1 Cordylochernes scorpioides
TGTTCTGGACAGCCTTGGGGAGAGTTTGTAGGGCATCCAGCCGTGTAGAACTTGGCTCTTGTTCTAGGAAGATGGCTCTGGCCACCATAGGAGAATTCTACTAATAACATTCTCTTCCAGACTTCTCTCGATTCCTACAGTTACGATCCTTCAGGATTATATCTCTTAATATAAGCAGATATAGTACATACATTTATATATTTAAATAATTTAGATATATTTTCTTAGAAGCATACATTTATACATTTTACTTTTGTACATTTTTTTTCATACATTTTTTACGATTCATGATTTTGACAACGAAACTAACCAAATAGTTATAATCAATCAATACAAATTTACATGGATATTTAATAATAAAGTTTCACATGATGCTTGCAATTAGTAAAGAAAAACTTAAGAGATTATGTTAAACTTTCGATTAAACTTTCTGAAAATTTGTAATGTCAACAGGAGAACTAAAATACATTTTAGGAGTCTTGTATAATTTGTGTAAAAAAAGAAATATTATAGATTTACGCAGAATTAATTATAAGAGACTATGTTCAATGATGCACCAAAATACATTGTTTAACAATTACTTTTTGACCAAAGAAAAAAAGTGGGGCGAGTTTGTAATAGATGTGTAATAGGATCAAAAGGCAAATTCACCATTACGATATTCCAAGTGTTTGGCTTTCCGTTTTCAACAAGATAACGAAACATTTGATTACTTCTGTCTCTCTCTCTCTATTGGAATGCGGTATTTTTCTTTTAACATATAGGTAGAAGAGAATCAGGAGCTCTCCGAACGGAGATGGCGGATTTTGACGGCTTAAGTCTTGTGTTGGGGCTTCGACCTTTCCCTAAAAATATACGTTTAATGACAGTTTTAATGCTTTTCTCGTTCTTTTCAATACACTTGGTTTTCTTATATTCCGTTTCATATAAAAGAACCTTCAGTTTTTTTCCTTGTATCACTTTTTGACCTTTTTGCGTGACCTGTGTTGGGGTAATTTCGGTGTTGTTATATTGTTTAGATCCTCATCGCCTCAGTGCAGTTAATAAACTTCAAGTTTGAGAGAGATATACATCCATAGAGATAAATCTTTGTCAGGCAAGGTCAAAGTGTGACTCTACGGAAACAAACTGTGCACTTCAATTAACAGATTCGTTTAAATATTTAAACCTGTTGAACCTCCTTAGTATTAGTAAATTGAAAATAAATATTCATATTAAAAGTGTGCTTACGAATTTTTATATATTGCCATGTTCCCAAAATGTCTTAAGCTAAGCTGTGGAATACCTAAAACGCCGAATTCTCGGCTGGAAAACGTAGGGACAATAATCGCAAATGAAGACGTTGTCAGGTTCTAACGGTTTGACAATAGGGATAATTTCCCTGAAAATGAAATAGGATATCTTGAGATCGATTTGATCGTTGTATTTTTATGGCTGCAGCCGTTGCAATTATTAGAAAATAATTTCAGGGACAGACTTTTACCGTCGAGACCACTGACACTTTACTACACACATCTCCGTTTTCCTTTATGAAATTTTGTATGTTGGAGGTTATAAAGAAACAATATACACGCCACACAAAGAATATTACGATTCATTTTAAGAGGTTCGCGCAAATTGAAGTTTATTCTTAATTCCTTGGCCATCAAAATAGTTCTTAAAACCATTTTCATCTATTTTTGAGAAAATTCTTTCTTTTTCTAGCGAACATCCAGTCATTTTAGTAAAAATGAGAAGATATTCGAATTAATGATCTAGAAAAAACTAACGATGGTAAGCAACACAGCCCAGGTAATGTCACGAGCGTTTCTCAGCGAATATCCCCGAACTCAAGTCTGTAGGAAGTCATCCTGATGAGAAGGGTTTAGAAGAGGCTGTTGAAAGCCTTCCATCACAGCCTGTCAGACTTAAGAACACTCGAGATTTTGGCAGAGGTGCTGGTAGCTCTTCCATTCTTCACATAGCATGTCCTTCAGGAAGATGAATGCTCCAAAGCCCATCAATAAAACTGCACATACAATAAATAAGCTTCAATTTTAAATATATTTAGTTATATCAATCTAATTTTTTTATAACATATTCTTTTATAGAGAGAGAAATATATTCCGTAAAGGCGCTCAAAATTAGCAATTCTCATTTGATTATCCCATACTCTTCTTCTATACCTCGCCTCACAATTCTTGTTCCATAACAGTTGATGTCTTGCGTTTCATTGATGATTTGTGGGCTGTCACTTCTTTTGCATCATGATATATTATGAATATTAAGATGAGCTTTACCCATTTTTACAAGCTCTTCGTAATTCCACTGATAAATTATATCCTATTTTTTTATATAAAGCTCTTAATTTCTATCTACTCGAATTAAATATCAAGGGTTTTTTAATTGATTCTTTTTCTTTTCGCATGTACCTGTTAGAGAGCGGAATACAAATATACATGTTTCTTTTGTAGATTTGTAGGAAGATATGGGTGTCCAAAATGCATCAAAACAAGCCATTTGAAATATAGATTACCATTTTTTATTAACATCATGAAACGCGATATCCCAAACTCAGGGATATTTGCGTCAATACCTTTCACTACATCACAACAAATCGGCTATATACAATCCTGTTCAATTCATTATTTTACATAATTAACTAAAGAAAATTGTCCAAAGAGAAAAACAAACAACAAAGCAAAACACACAAAGCAAGCATCGCAATTCTTTTCTTTCTAAGTTTCCTTCACTTTTTTTCAATTCAAAAGAAAGTTGTATATGTATTTACAAAATTGATCAAAATTTTTATACTTTTCTCTCTTTCGTCTACAAATTCATCAAGCTGTCCAATACGACCAAATTTATTTTCACTAAAATCCCGAAAATTTGGGCATTCCCAAAATTGAAATATAGATATTAATTCCATTTGCTCAATTGAATACATCGAAGATACATCATGGGATAAGTTTCTTTATCAGTTTTTATTACACGAACTCAAACTTTCGGGCTTAATAGTCCTTCGTGACGGGAGTAACACTACCAGGTTGTCCCAAAAGTTCGTAAACACGTGCAAAAAATTGAAATACCAATATTATTCGCTGTTATGTATAATGTCATTGTATTATGTATAAAGTAATTGTATTATTATGTATTCGCCGTAATATTATTATTCGCCAAATATTAAGAAAAACGTCTTAAGAAAAACACGAACTTTTTGGACAACTTTATAAATAAACACCGAATTAATAAAACTGATATAGGAATCTTATCCTGAAATAAAAAAAAAACACGTTTTTGTCGGGATTTAATACGATTAATGGAAGTAGCTATTTTACATCACGCAGTTACAAAATATGCAGTTATGAACGTACAAAACTAGGGTGACAGTCCTTTCCAAGAGATTTCTAATTGAAGTATTGCGTAGGTAGTTCAAAATTAATAGGTGTTTGTGACTAATTTTACTCGAAGTTTATAGCTTAGAATAGGTCTCTGCCCTTCATTAAAGCAAAGTGTTTTGTATAGACTGGAACAGGAGGTCTTTGTACTTCACTAAAGGATTTTGTCTATACTGAAACAGGAGGTCTATGCACTTCATTGAGGCAAAATATTATGTTTATACTGAAACAAAAAGTCTATGCCCTTCACTAAAGCAGAGGATTATGTCTATATACAAAAACAGAAGTTCGATGTACTTTACTAAAACAAAGTATTATGTCTATGCTGGAGCAGGAGGTCTATGCTCTTCACTAAAGCAAAGGATTTTGTCTAGAATGGAGAAGGAGGTCTATGCTCTGCCTAGCTGTAAAAGTACTATAATAGGCATGGTTGTATTAGAGTGTCTCCACCAATAATTGGTTGAGACAGCGTTTGTGATTTAACATACACTAGAAGGGTACGTCATAGAATCTAAAAGAAGCGGTCTGCTGTGTTCACTCCTTTGAGGATCCCCGTGGATCTCTGAATCAAAAGGTGTATGCTCTTGACTTGACCAAAAGTCACCTGCCCGTCCATAAATATATAACAAGTTGGTGAGCTATAATATAGAAGGCATGTTAGAAGAGAAAGACTGTTGCCATTGGATATCATAGAGGGTCTTTTGTGATGGTAATATGAGGGGGAAGGTCTATGTTAATGACCTCAACCAAAAGGTCTATGACCTTGGCTAGTGTAGGAAGTTTGTGACGTTAACATGGGAGGCTAATGCCTTTCAATATAATAAGTAGTTAGATTGAGAAGTAGACACAGGAAATCTGGCTCCTTTGACTTCTATGGTTTCCGGAATTGGAAAGCGCTGAAAGAAGATGGTTGTTATTTTACTCTAGCCTCCTTTATTGGAAAATAATGTAATTGAAGGATTTCCAGACGGCCATCAGGAGTCAGACCTAGGCGGAAGCCCCTTATTAGCAACGGCGCTCAATCTCAAGAATCCAGATCGACCGCTATTTTTACACTACGCGGCGACGGAGAGAAATTGTTGAAAGACCCGGGAGCCCGAAATACCTCCGCCCCACTTGGCGCTACCCGGCCGGCTGACTGGCTTAGTCACCCGCTCCAGACTGACTGAAGGTCAGACAGGGTCTTCCTGTGAATTGTGACGGACTGAAGGTCGTTGTTGTCTTTTCAGGCAGTGTCTTCCTGTGAATTGTAGCTAACTGAAGGTGGTTGTTGTATAGTCAGGCAGGGTCTTCCTATGAATTTTGTGAATGGCGACTGACTATAGGCCGGGTGTTGTGTAGTCAGGCAGGGTCTTCCTATGAATTTTGTGAATGGTGACTGACTAAAGGCCGGGTGTTGTGTAGTCAGGCAGGGTCTTCCTATGAATTTTGTGAATGGTGACTGACTAAAGGCCGGGTGTTGTGTAGTCAGGCAGGGTCTTCCTATGAATTTTGTGAATGGTGACTGACTAAAGGCCGGGTGTTGTGTAGTCAGGCAGGGTCTTCCTATGAATTTTGTGAATGGTGACTGACTATAGGCCGGGTGTTGTGTAGTCAGGCAGGGTCTTCCTATGAATTTTGTGAATGGTGACTGACTAAAGGCCGGGTGTTGTGTAGTCAGGCAGGGTCTTCCTGTGAATGTTGAGAGTTGTGACTGACTGAAGGCCGGGTGTTGTGTAGTTAACCAGCGTCTTCCTGCGAATGTTGAGATTTGTGACTGACTGAAGGCCGGGTATAATGTGAGCAGATGCTTCCTATGAATTGTGAGCGTTCTGAATAACTTAAAAACAGGCAGAATGTGGAGGCAGGGTCTTTCTGAAAATTGAGAGAGCTCTGACTGACTGAAAGTGGTCAGGTGTAGTGTTGTCAATATCTTTGAAATGATAATTTCACAACGAGATATGGATTTTCGAATAGAGTTATCTAGGGCGGCCTTTTCTTCGGAAGTAAGGTTTGTAATGTAACTGTATAAATATTATCGAACATTGTCACAAGTATATTCTTTGTATAATTCTACATATTAACATATAAATACAGAGGGATCTCTCCATGAAATATTAATATATAGTTTTTAATGATAAGAGGGAATTGCATTTTTATTTATATGGAACAAAAAATTAAATAATCTCAAATCCTAAGATATGAAATTTTCGAGAGAGAACTATATTCATAATAACAGACTGATGAAGTAAATTCACAATACATTTATCCTCCCGAATTTGAAGAAACTAAGAAGAAGAAGGAGAATAATTAATTATTAATAGTGAATTTTAGTGATAATTACTGGAGCATAAAAATGTTTTGTTAGTTTCTCAGAGGGATATGGTTATATATTTGAGACAAAGTACTCAATATGTACGTAATAGCATAGAATAATAGTTGGTATTGGTGAATAATTCGATTTTATAGAGAATTTCCTGAAGAAGAAGAGAGAAAAAAAAACACTTCTCTAAAGAAAAATATTTTCACAATAGGATATTTTGCTTTTTTTTTTTAAATCTTTTTTTGCAAGGATATACGTATACAGGTTCTCTTTGATATCTCTATGAAAAACTAGCCGAATGATCCGGGTCTTACCCGAGAGAATTTCCCTCCAAGTGCGTATGTATAAAATATTTTTGTTTTTCATTCAAATACTATTCGTTAAAATTATAAATTGTGACCCGTCTTCACCTGGGCTCTCCTCAAGTAAATGTTTGTCCTAAGAATAATGCTTGAAATAAAACACTTCATGGTATATAATACAAACAAAAAAATTAATGCCAAGCATTCTAAAACATAGTAACACCATTCAGAATTTGGTAACAAAATGAGAAAATAGCATAAATATAAATTTTTGCATAATAATCGATAGTAAACTTTTAAGCATGTACTATAAAATAATGTCAGTAAATTTTGAGCTGCCACCTTAAAATATAAAAATAAAAATATAAAGGTTCACAACGATATGTGAAAATTTTGTATTACTAAATCCTCTTGTCTTGAAGGTGCAGCAGACTTCCTGCCAAAACCGAAACCTATCTCCGACTTAGGTCACTGCACACTTCCTTGTCGTAATTCTCTCAGTTGCCTCAGAGGGGCGCTGATTACGAGTGAAATTGGCAAATTTGTAAAAAACTACAAGAATATTCGAGATAGAGACCTGAAAATTTGACTATAAGTTTTTCCAAATTCAACTCTATATAATGTTAAAATTTCAGCCAGATTAGTTACGTGTTGAGGACGTGCATAGCCGACAAACACATATACAATACATATGTTGATTTATATATATATACTTTTTTTCTATTGATGTTTCATATATATATATTAATTTTTCCTCTCTCATTATAATATGAAATCAGTCAGTATAACGCTATAAAAATGAGCTTATCCTAAGTCACTATTGAAATGTCGTGGTACAAAGGTAGATGCCACTCCAGTTTTTCTGTAACTTGCCCATGTACCTACACGTGTAGAAAGCCATATAATATCCAAAGGCAAGTCATCCCTATCAGACTGTTACATCTAATTTATCCATATAAATGGTGGACGTAATACCTACGACTTCAAAAATATGGTATATGTTTTTTTTTTTGTCTTTTGTTGTTTTGATTTACATCACAAAAATATAGGCGACACATTAGGAAACTTAATATGCTATGAAGCATACTCTCGATATAACAGATAACTCGTAGTCACATGTCAAAATTCCAGTTTCACAAAGGATGGTGTAAACCACAGGAACAATGTCAAAAGAACGTATCTACAACTTATTTTTAAGGTTTACTTCTCTTAAGCAGGTCTTTGTCTCCAGTAGCGTCATGCTTCTCAATGTTAAGTTCTTCTTTTTATTTCCCATAGCTTCTACTCCTCCCTGTAAATACAGCAGTCCAATCATATTCTCTATACTGTTATATTTAGGAAATTATAATCTCTTGAGCTATTATATTTGGTAAAAAAATGTTCAGGGATAAACTTCTTTAAAATAATTTTATTATCTCTAGTTTTCGTCCTTCTACGGGAGTATTTTAAAATAAACGCCGCCTATTAGCTAGAGAGAACAAAAACTATTTATTTATGATGCATAGCGCGCCATCTGTTATGAAAATGCGAAACTATTTTGTCCATAGTTCATCTAAAATACCCATATCAAGAGTCTAGCATCAGATTATTATAAAAGGAAGATCGAAAAATGCAATATAACATGCGGTATGGTAGATTAAACTGGTGAAACCGCTGGGAGGGTTCGCCATTGATGGAACTAGGCCCTCCCATTAATTTTTCCATTGCAGTAAGGGAAGTAGAAATTGTTTAATTTCAAAAATAATCTTACGCGTCTAAAATAGTTTCGAATTTTCATAAAAACTATTTATACTTATGTGAAAAAATAGTACAAATGTTATATTGTACTGGGATAAGGTGCATAAATTAAGAAAAAGGCATCTCCTTATCGTGCAAAGTTGCTGATGGCTTGCGCCATCTATCGGAATAAATATCAACTATTCTCGTTGATTTCTAATTATTCCAGAATTGGCCAAATACCCATTCTTGATTAACCAAGAAAAGCTAACCACGTAAGCGTTTCGGGCTGTTGGCTGGAACTACTAAACTGGAATAATTAAAAATCAACGAGAATAGTTGATATTTATTCCGATAGATAGCGCAAGCCATCAGCAACTTTCAGTTGCACGATAAGGAGATGCCTTTTTCTTAATATAATTATATGTTATATTTATTTATTAACAGTTGCAAATAAGACACACTATATCCGATCTGGATAATAGCGCGTGAAACTATTTACAATAATTGTAGTAGAGTAGGTAACAGAATTGTCAAAAAGAAAATAAACAACCAAGAAAAAGAACATATATTATATAAATTAATATTTAAAAATACAAAAATATATAAATATATACCACTCTGCTATTTGTGAAAAAAAAAAGAGAGTATAGATTGCTAAACTGCAGGTAAAAAAAAATCTCGCCGAAGTCATTTCTGTCGTTTAAATTTTATCAGTGAATTAACGAGAAGCCGTTTCTTTCGGTATTTCAAATCTACGAATGTGTCGAGGAGAAGGTGCAACATTCAATTTACCGAAATTAGCGCCTTTAATCTGGTGTAATTATCAAAGTGACGTTTGCAACTTAAAAATATGCGCCTTCTTCAGCGCGCGAGGGCGTCCAAAAAATATAAATAAAAAGAGGCTGAGAATAGAAGTTCTTTGTAAGAATAGCAAGTAACCCCCTCTAGTTCCGTGATAATATCGGATAGAGAATACCTTTTCTAGGCCTTTCTTGAAAGGACCTAGAGCTCTGCCAAAGGTGGAGGGCTATCTTCACACCACCCAGATGTCATTTTTAAACGAATCAATGCCCAGTCACACCGTTGAATCTTCGCCAAGATGTTCGGCACATTGTTACTCATCACTTCTCTATTTCTTTTGTGACCTACATTTAGATCGGACGAACTTGCTATCTTGATATTCGCTTCTTTTCTATATTCATACCTATCAACATTCAAAACTATTTTAAACGCGTAAGATTCTTTTTGAAATTAAACAATTTCTACTGCCCTTACTGCAATGGAAAAATTAAAGGGAGGGCCTGGCTCATCAGTGGTGAACCCTCACAGCGGTTTCGCCAGTTTAATCTACCAATTCCATTGCAGTGAGGGCAGTAGAAATTGTTTAATTTTAAAAAGAATCTTACGCGTTTAAAATAGTTTCGAATTTTGATAACAGATGGCGCGCTAGTGCATCATACATACCTATAGAGATATACAGAAACATTTACTACTTTGAAAATTCGAAACTAATTTAGACGCGTATGATTCTTTTTAAAAATAAACAACTTCTCTACTGCCCTTACTGCAATGGAAACATTAATATGAGGACCTTCCATTGCAGTAAGGACAATAGAAATTGTTTATTTTTTAAAAAGAGTCATACGCGTCTAAAATAGTTTCGAATTTCCATAACAGATGGCGCGCTAATACATAATTATTTACTACTTTGTAATTTTAGAAAGATTAGAAACTATTTCGCGCTTTTATTTTGTTTTAAAATCAAAGCCATTTGCTATTGAATTGACCCTCATTACTGTAATGTTAAACATATTTGGGTGAGCACGACTCATCGATGGGGAATGATCCTTGCGGTTTTACCAGTTTAATCTACCAGAGCGTTCTATATTTTACTGTACTACTAGGGGGTCGGCGGAAGGATGGTTTAAACCGTTGGTTTTCGACCGCTACGACCCGGGTTCGATTCCCGCATTGGGCACTTTTTTTCTGATAAAAAAAAAATGCTCCAATGGCCCCCGATTCTTGCAAAAGTCCAACCCCACCAGCGAGTGCAAGTAACCAAAACGGGGCTCTGGCACATTTCTAAGTGCAAAGTCGAACTGCTTTTCACATGTGTAGACATATGGTGCACTTACAGTAAAAGCAGTCGCCAACTTCTACCCACCATAATTATCATGGCCTGTACCACGTGTATTAGGGATAAGCAAAAAAAAAAAAAAAAACTGTACTACTTACAGAGCTCGCGATTTTGAGGAATTATCGGAGAAAGTATTTTAGGATATTATGGGCTTAGGCTATTTTTGGAACAATAGAAATATATACTATAACTTATAGTTCGTGCGCGTTTACACTCATGGACAAAACTTAAAGAAGTTGTACCTTTTACCATGTATATCCGGATTCAGACAATAACTCTGAAAGATATTACAGTGACCTTTATTGAAGACACACGAGATAACCAAGTGTGAACAACATTGCCTCTGTCTCCTTCAAAACTTTCCACTTCCTCAAGTTTTGTCCATGAGTGTAATTTTAGATGAAGCATTCTGAAGGCAGTGTAAAGGACGGAGGATTACTACAGTGAAAAGAGAAATCTTACATCCATCTTTCAGAAACTAACCAATTTGCAAGTGGAAAAAAACCACCGAATTAGCTGAATGACCAGTTTTTTGGTCGTTGAGGTACAGCTTGCACCACGCTGACGAGAGCCAACAGCCCGAAACGCCTACGTGGTTAAATTTTATTGATTAATCAAGAATGGGTATTTGGCCAATTCTGGAACAATTAGAAATCAACGATTAGTTGATATTTATTCCGATAGATGGCGCCAGGAAATTCATTCATCTAGGATGAATATATAAGAACGATAAGATATTATCAAAACTACAATATCTATTTTTGAAGAACTTTATGTTCTATAGATGTGGAAATTTTGCCGGGAGGGAATTGGTTTATAAAATAAAAGGTCGTCTCTCCTGTCTTTGGTAGTTTGTGAGGATTTCATTAGATTCTTTGTGGATCTCATGGAATAAAGTCCGCCCTGGACTGATGAGAGCCATTACCTCGAAACAACGGTCTCCAGATGAACGCTTCTCAGTTTTCCAAAGCTGGTGTTGTGGCTTTGTCATCGACACGAGGCCGCTAGCTTGCGACGGTCAATAGATGGCGTCTATTTTGATTAGAGCGGTGACCTTTACTTTTATGTTCTAGATTATCATATATTTCATGAGGGTCGGTGGAAGGATGGTCTAAACCGTTGGTTTTCGATTGGTACGACCCGGGTTCGATTCCCGCATTGGGTACTTTTTTATGTTTAAAAAAAATGCTCCAATGGCCCCGATTCTTGCAAAAGTCCAAACCCACCAGCGAGTGCAAGTAACCAAATGGGGCTCTGGAACATTTGTAAGTGCAAAGTCGAACTTCTTTTCACATGTGTAGACATGTGGTGCACTTACAGTAAAAGCAGTCGCCTACTTCTACCCACCATGATTATCATGGCCTGTACCACGTGTACTAGGGATAAGCAAAAAAAAAAAATATATATATATATATTTTTTTTTTATCGCAATCTATCGCTGAAAATTATAATATAATGTTAACTCTACTTTTTAAAATAAGCATAATAAAAAGTTGCGCTAAAAATATTTATAATTCGTATGTTATATGTATTTCTTATGCCTCGAAGACAAAGAAGACTTGACTGTACCCTACCTGAATCATCAATCAAGATGTAAAGCCACGCTGTGTATGTATCCGTTATATCGCTTGACATTTCAAATCTCTGACACTTTTCTATCTTCCTGAAAATATTACAAACATAGAATAGAGGTTTAATTAAAAAGGCATATATTGGATCCAATATATTCCTTTTTAATTAAAGATTTATTTAGGGATTGCTCTGTTTTCAAAATGGAATAGAGGTATATTTCGATTTTACGAGACCCATTTAGGAAGTAAATCGAAATTGCTACCGACATTTCAAAAAAAGAAGAAAGCCCGTCTTTTACTTCTTCTATTACGACATTTTTCTACTGAGGTAACTCTCTTCCATAGTGTAATTGTTTTCTTTATAAAAAACGGGGGCTTTACCAATTATCTATGTCACCAAAGAATCATTTTAAATCCATGATATGAGTTTTTTCTCTATATACGTTTTATATATATTTTTCTCTATATTTTTTCTCTTATACGGAGGGTGTTTCCTTTCAAATGAAACGATTTCAAACGTCCGTTAGAACTTTATTTTTCGAACGTGAATTTTTTTCATGTGTTCTATGTGCTTCCCCCTTCTTCTTGGCTATCTCCCTGCATCGGACTTTCCAAGCTGCGAACACTTCCTTGACTTTGGAGAGCGAAACATTCGACCACTCCTCTTTGTGCGGCTTTCCAAAGAAGGAAACAGTTTATAGCGTCATAGTGAAAAAGCTAAAAGCAGAAGGACTAGATGTTGGCAAAGCTACAATATGTAGGGTAGTAAATGGCATCGAAAGAAAAGGGAAGCTGAATCCAATGGGCAAAAATTTCAAGTCGATCGACCACGTCCGGTGCGGACCCCCCGCCACGGTTTCCAAGGTAAAGCGGCTAGCAACTACTGAAAATCCACCATCTCAGCGCCAACTTTCCAGAATGTGTGGAACATCGCTAAAAACGATAAATAACATCATTCACAAAGATTTGGAACTGGATACCCGACGAAAAGGCAAGGTTCACAAGCTCACCCCTTTCCACATGAAAAACCGTGCAACGAATGCCCGGAAGCTCTACGAGGAACACCTGGCCGGTTCCAGATCGGAATATACTGCAACATTGGACGAAGCATGGATGTATGTGACGTATTGCAATGGAATCCGGAAGATCTGTTACATCAAAAGAGGCAATCAGGTCCGGATAATTGGGTTCACCAATGCTCCGAAACTTTTCCTAAAGGTTTCATGGTTGTCGGGGTAATGACTGGCCGTGGAGTCCTTCCGCTCATAAAGGTTCCATCGAAGGTGAAGGTGAACTCAGAATTCTATATAGAATGCGTTCTGAAACCTGTCATCGAACAACTGAAGGACCTTTACCCAGGGGAAATGGACAAGTGTTCCTTCATCACGACAAAGCCTCTTCCCATACCTCCAACAAAACCCAACAGTTCCTACAAGAATGAAGGACACCCTAGGCCTAAATTTTATCAGGAACTCGGACATTCCAGTGAAGTCTCCCGACGCCAGCCCACTGGATTTTTACGGGTTCGGTATGTTGAAACAACGGCTCTTCAACCGACGTCCCAAAACTGAGGCCGGACTTTGGAAAGCCGCACAAGAGGAGTGGTCGATTGTTTCGCTCTCCAAAGTCAAGGAAGTGTTCGCAGCTTGGAAAGTCCGATGCAGGGAGATAGCCAAGAAGAAGGGGAAGCACATAGAACACATGAAAAAAAATTCACGTTCGAAAAATAAAGTTCTAACGGACGTTTGAAATCGTTTCATTTGAAAGGAAACACCCTCTGTATATGGACACATTGAAATAAAGTAGTTTCAATCTCAATCTCTATCTCTTTTTTTCTCTTACGTCATTAGATTTAATTTTATTACTAGTAAATATATAGGGCCTATTTTGGTTTTTTAATGATTTATTCTAACAAATATACAATATTTTAGAATTGTTTCCTTTTATCAAGTTTATTTTAATTGTAAACCTCTGGTTTACTAACCTTGTCTGAATTCCGATATACATGCTAGAAGGTATCCTTAAGTTTTGTCTCCATGAGTGTATATGTTATACTTTGAGATGTTTTTAACAATACCTTAGTGTCAATAGGTATATATCTATATATATCCTCACAGAAGATAGATAACTATCCTCTTATGAAGTTAAACTGATAATTCTGTTACAGCTACCAATATTCTTACAAACACATATATTTACAGGTTTAGTTGACGCTATTTCAAACTAAAAAATATTATCTAGGAAAATCAGACAATGGGCTAGCGAATTGACATTGCCCTGTTTTAGGCTGAAAATTGAGTTAGTCTTATTGGAGTGAGAACTTTGTCAGATTAGAATTATTGGACTTATTCCACCACAGGATCTCGTGAAATGTCACATAGGTACTGATGAGGATCCAACCCGATGGTATATAAATTGTCTTTTTGAATTTGGTGGTTTGTGCAAAATACGATTATCTGATTATGCGTATTCTTACTTTAGGGAATATCAAAATACCACAATGAGTGTTATTTTGATGTTTTCTTTGTATGTACATCTGAGAACTCCGCTACTTAAAATTGCACCAATATTCTTGTTGTTATTCAATTCATACCTGTATATAGTATATTGGCATTTATACTTTGCATCCATTATATAATGATTTCACGAAAAACCAAGGTAAAAATAATAAAGCAATCTAGTTAATTTACTGATAATATAAAAAACGAAAGAAACGACTTCTTCATACTTCATTGACAATTAAAATAATTTATTGACATCTTGTCAATACATGCAAAGTGCACAGTCTGCACTATTTAAAAAAAAAAGATAATATGGATTATAAACACTATGTACAATGAATATGGCGCCTCTGCCAGCTCTGCAGAGTTTGGTGGAGAATCGCCAGTGGGTCTAAAGCGACACCAAGCATTTCGCGACCTACGAAGAATACGTAGATCGCGTACTTCGCCGCTGAGGAGATGGCGTGGTCCTCGAGACCAACTGAAAAGATCCAGGACTGCAGGTCCGACAATAGAACAAATAAGAAGAGAGCATCAGGATTCTCCATTACAGCTGAACCTGTCTTATAAATAGATTATTTAGGGTATTGAGGCAAAATGGCTGAATAGTGCAGGTTGACTCTTAACTATATTAAGAGCCTCGTGGGTTTAAACATTTCTAAGTGAATGTTGGTTGACTAATTGATGGATTTCACACGCGATGGTATTTTAATAAGGCGACGGGAAGAGCGGTAAAAAAAGAGGAGGAAGGAAGGAAGGGGTGTATGCGGCCAAGCAAAATACGGCCGTGCCAGATACTGGAAATAACTCCTGCCGCCACCGCAATCATTCATTACAGATGCTGGCACCGCGATCTATTGTTCTTGACACTCAACTTGTCGCCCGATATGTCCTTGTTTTGTCATAGGGGAGCCCTATTTACATAGCCTCTAGAGGATGACGCTGTGAAGGCATTTCCTTTCTCAGGGTGGTTAGATTAACGCCTTTTTGTTCTTTGGGGACTAGCAGTAGGATTGTCTCTTTATCTCTCTTTACCTGAGGTAACCAATATGTCCGATATAATATATACTTGTCGAGGGGAACTCTTGGGTGATTTATCCTTGTCTCAATCCGATAGTCAACAAATTTATAACTGGATGAATGCAATGACGTTCGATCAATATCTTCTTTTTGGTTTATATAATTTCTACAAGGCCGCAGTCACCGTTCGGAAGAGATTAATTGAATCGCCGAATGCCGTAGTCCATTTGGACAAGGAAAGCGAAGACTGGAACGCGGCTGATTCCACACTAGTCTGTTCAGTAATTCGCTAACCATGACGTATGCACGAAGGAAACGTGTGGCCATTGGACATGCGTCGGACCTGGAGGCTGTTGTTGGATGCTGCGCTGCCTGAAGTATAAGAGCTCCATCTATTATTTCTTCCTGTGATGAATCTTTATAAGACTGCTGGTCTTTGTGTGTGATATATACTTGTATAAGAAAATAGAAGAGAAACTATTTTGTGCGTTTTTTTTTTTCAAATGTAACAGCTTCTTACTGTCGTTACTAGATGGTAAATATTGGGGAGGACCTGTCTCATCAGTGGTGAACCAATCTTCCCAGCGGTTTTGTCAGTTTAATATACCAGACCGATATAATATTGCTGTTTTGCCTGAAACTTCTTGGTGGAGGTATTTAGGGAAACTATAGACGTAAGTCTTGAAAAGACTGTATATTTTAAAATACCGGTGCATAGAGCTCTCTTCTTCAAACATTTAAATAGTAAGACATAAGTGTCATTAGCAGGCTATCGGTATATGAGAAACAAATTAGCGCGAAATTTTAAAAATGTTTCAAATGAAACAACGTTCTACTGTCTTTACTGCGCTGGAAAATGTTGACTTAATGGTTTGATATGACTTTAGTCTCATAATAATTCGCGCTTCTAGAAAAGTATACTTCAATCTTTTAAAATCTAGTATTCTGTGAAACAAGTCCAGCATTTCGATGAGCAGAATGCTAACGAATCATCTCTTTACTTACAATTCTATTCAATCCATGAGATAAGAATGGTCTCTCTATCCCCCAAAATTACTTATCCCGAAGAAGTCTGTTCTGAAACTAGCTTTAAATTGCTTGCTGTATTTTTAGAGAATCTTACATTACGGGGGCTCGGATGTCGCCTGCCATCAATTTTTTTTTGAAGGAGACATATGCAATTTTATTTTCATTTGGTTATCTCTTGTGTCTCAAGTAAAGGTCACTGTAATATCGTTCAGAGTTATTATCTGAATCTCGATATACATGCTAAAAGGTACAACTTCCTTAAGTTTTGTCTACGAGTGTAAATATTCTTCGCGCGCGATCTATATATTTTATTAAACTCAGAATTGATATATGATTTCACATTTCAGTACGAAAAGGAATTTCTTTCCCTCTTTATTTAGAGACGAACTAGCTGATCTTTGGAATGAACAAATTTATAAGAATCAGCCGTTTTGGGGGGTCAAAATTAAGAAAATAACGTATTTTTCTTGCCTGTTTTTGATCACTTTTTGTAGAGGGCTTCTCACTCCACTTAGTAAGAAACTCGTTTAGTCTATATTCATCTTTTTAAGTTCTGCGTAAGCTGACCGTTAAACACCCTATAAAGATATTTTTAAACGGAACGTTATCCTAGCGCCGCTCTAATATCTGGGGAGCTAGCTTCTCTATATTATTAACAATATGTAAATTTGTACTTTTCAAAGCCAGACGACAAAATTTTTGTAATTAACGTATTAGTATACGTAAATTTTCTAATAAATGTTCTAATAAAAGAAACAATTAGATATTTGCGGAAGAGCGATTGCTCGAAGCATATTATATATTTATAAATGTATGTAATTCTACTGTCCTCAAAGCTTATGTCCATAGTTCTTCTAAAATACCCATTCCAAGAGTCTAACAACAGTATCACTATAAAAGGAAGTTCCAAAAATGCAATATAACAGCGGTATGGTAGATTAAACTGGCGAAACCGTTGGAGGGTTCACCACTGATGAGCCAGGCCCTACCATTAATTTTTCCATTTCAGTAAGGGCAGTAGAAATTGTTTATTTTCAAAATAATCTTACGCCTTTAAAATAATTTCGAATTTTGATACGTAAATTTATTGATTGATTTTTAGGTATAAGTTTACAGGGTGTACCAGGTAAATTGGGACTAACTTTGACAGTCCATAAAACAAAAACTACTTGAGATTAAAAACTTGTTTTTTTTTATTACGTAGCCATATTCATGTAAAATGCAACAGTACATGTGTGCGCAGTGTAGTGATGAAGAGTAACCGAGAATTTGAAAATCGAGCTGCCATCATCGTTGCTCTGCGCGCCGGAAGGAGCCCCAAAGAGATAGTGGATTTTCTTAAGTTGCCCAAAACCACTATTTATCGTGTCAAGAAGCAGTTTGATGAGGCCGACAGTAACAAAGAGGGGATAGCTACAAGGAAAAGCACTCGCGTCGATCGGACAGGGTAAGAGGCGAAGAATTTGTCAAAAATGTCAAGGAGAAGATTGATGGAAACCCTGGGAAGAGCATGAGGGCCATAGCCAAGGAAATGGACGTTGGCTCTATGACAATTGTCAGAACTATCCATGAGGACCTTGGTCTCAAGTCTTATGCCCTTCGGAAAGGTCAGTTGCTGACTGAGAATATGAAGAATAACAGAAAAGGAAAGGCTGCTGCCCTCCTCAACAACCTGAAACACGACTCTTTTGGCATGCTAAGGTTCTTCTCTGACGAAAAGAACTTTGACGTGGACCAAAAGGTAAATCCCAGGAATGATCGCTGGATCTGTAAAGACCCCTCAGAGATACCTGTCGTGATGCACACGAAATTTCCTGCCTCCGTAATGGTCCTTGGCGTTATCAGCAGTGAAGGTGATGTCATGCCTCCCCATTTCTTTGAGAAGGGCCTTAGGATGAACGCTGACACCTACATCAATGTTCTGGAGACCGTTGTGAAGCCTTGGATGGACATGGTGGCCGCAGGAAGGAAGTATGTCTTCCAACAGGACTCAGCTCCAGCCCATAAGGCAAAAAAGACACAATCGTGGCTGACACTTAACGTCCCTAGTCACTGGGGTCCTGATATTTGGCCCCCTAGTTCTCCAGATTGCAATCCCCTCGACTACTATGTATGGGGCGTTGTTGAGAGAGATGTCAACAAAGCTCCTCATACCACCATCCAGTCTGTCAAGAAAGCAGTTCACACGGTGATGACCCAAATGGACAAGGTCATCGTCGCCAAGGCCTGTGCTTCATTCCGCACTCACCTCGAGACTGTTGTAGCTAATAATGGAAACTACATTGAATAAATAAAAACTATATCCTTTTATCTACTACTGTGTCAAATTTCATTCGGATATTTTAATTTTTACTTGCAAAAAATTTCAGTTAAAATACCATTGTTGAAATTCCCCATTTACCTGGTACACCCTGTAGATTTAGAATTAGTGAACTAAATCGTTGTTTGATGAGACCAAACTGATTTAAGTGAAGTTTCCAGGGATTTTTACAAAAGGTATTTACCTAAGTTATCCTTTTTTATGATTTTTTTTCTGGTTAACTCATAACTCAGGTATCTTGTAGAATACAAGTATCGCTAACGTCCCGGTCTTTTTATAAGGATTTTACAAAGGCAGGAATAAATTTATTTTATTAATGATCACACTCTAGTTTTGCCTCTCTTTTGTTTATTTCACAATTTTATCAAGTCATCATCTTTTTAATTAATTCGAAATAACAATATCTGATATACACTCATGGCCATAAGGAAGTTTCATATTTTGATGTCGCGTTCGTCTGCCTTTTTTTAAGGAGACAGAGGCAATTTTGTTCACACTTGGTTATATCCTGTGTCTTCAATAAAGGTCACTGTAATATCTTTCAGAGTTATTGTCTGAATCCCGATATACATGGTAAAAGGTACAACTTCCTTAAGTTTGTCTCCATGAGTGTATTCTTCATCGATTTTAGAAATCATTATATTTAGAACGTATAGTATATGTGTTCTCTTTGTATGTAACCGACTTATAGATCTGAAATCTCTCCTTAGTTAACAAACAGTTATCTCACTAATGAAAAATAACCGAAATATAAAAATTGAAAGCATGCCCACAATACACTTGCTTTTTAGGAATACAGCGCTAGGCATAATTGGATGAAAGTTAAAATGGTTCGTTAGCTTGCCTTAGAAAACAAAATGTAGCATTTCACACAATAGACCGTCTTAAACTGTCAAACTGTGACAACGAATCCTTCCAGACCCAACTATATATATATATATGGTTATCGTAAAGATAGAGTCTGCCTGGTCGGCATTCATAGTTCTTCAAATTAAAGATACTTTGGCCAGTGAATCTTTTTTATATTGTTTGTGTCAAGCTTTCATCTAAAGAGACATAGTGTTATTATCCCTAGTACACGTGGGCCATAATAATCATCTGGACAATTTAACCATCTTTATTGTCTCTTAGTCAATAGTTATAAGGGAAAATATAGACAGTAATTACAAATGAAGGAGGCTCCTCCACCTTGAGAGAGTCCTCCTCCAGACAAGGAAGGGGTCTTCTTGGGCCCTCTTCAATTCCATGCCGAGGAAGTATTTGTAAACACGGGTCTTGGCAGATCATCTATGTAGGTTAATTATTGAGGAAACGTACACGTGATAAGCGGTATATGCAAAATAGCCTGTAATCTGATTGATTTGCATACAACGGTATCGACACTGAGAGTGTTAGTCTCCCTTTCAGAAATACTCTATATAGTATGAAAAATGCAAGTTTGCAAAAAGAAAGGTCACCTCTCCCGTCAAAATAAATGCTTAAACCACAATTTCCATTTATTGATCGTCTCCGAAAACTAACGGATCGGGTCGGTGACTAAGCCAACAACATCAGCTTTGGCAAATTCAAAACGCCCACCTGGAGTTTCGGGCTAATGGTTCTAGTCATTCCATGGCGGGTTTTAATTTCATGATATCTGCAAGGGATTAATTAAATCTTCAGAATTTGCCAAAGGGGTGTTCAGCTGGCAAAGTGGCTAGGATAAATACATTTGTAGAATCTCTCGGCAAAATTTTCAAAAATGCAAGTATTTTCCTGAAATATGATTCTCTCTCTATTCAGAATTTATTGGTAAGCTTTGAAGGTTTTTAAAACTTCTTCGGAGGACCTAAAGCAAAACAAAATGAAAGGGACCTTAGAAAATCGGAAGTTACACATTTAAAAACATATCCAATACCATCGCTGTACCACGTTGTTGAAAACCCAAACATTAATGTTTTCAAGTGAAAATAAAGCGGCTATGTGTAGAACTGTATTAACATCATACAGTACATACGTATCTAAAGGTATTAAATAACTAGAGGATATCAATTTGTGATATTTTACAAACAAAAACTTGATTTGAAAATTAACTCGACATAGTTTCGCATACATTTTTTATCCAGATAGAAGTCAATTATTGTTGGAAACCTATGCAAAATAAACGGAATATAAGCAAATTAGATTTTATTTTGGTCGAATTTGCACATTTAGAGGTCGAAACTATGACAGTGAAACAGAACAAACTAACTCCACATTACTGTCGAAGTCTAGACCGAATAGACCAAGTATTGTGGAAACATGATGAGCAAACCTTTTTCTTTCTCTTTACATCGATCGATGAATAGCTATGGCTGTATAGAGACCTCCCTCCCGCCATATTATTAATTATTATTTATTTTTTAAAAAATTACTGCTATTATATTTTTTATCTTTTCACGTGTATCTTTTCAATCTTTAACTTTTTATCGCTCTATTAATAATGTTCCACGTGACACATGTTAGCTAAGTGTTTGTGAACATTTTAAAAACTAAAGAAAACTGATCGAGAAGGAGGAATTCCTTTATTCTCAAAGTTATCCCGTATTATTTTTTAGATTCATTCATGCCTATTCCAATTTTTAGATTCAACGGTTCGCCAAATAATCCAAATTTGCCATGTGGCAGTTGATTACATAAGAACACTAAAGAAGTAGATTGAACCAACTTACATGTAAGCTTGATGTTGTAAAGGTCGCCAGTACTTCAGTCGACCTTGGAAGTAGGGCTCAGTGGGAGTAGGCCTTAATGTGGCGAGAAGGCCGAAGCGTTGGCACGGAACGCTACAGCAGAACCTTCAGTTCTCCACGCACTGAGCCGTGAAGGGCTGTTGCCGCATTGTTCACAGACCTGGCCAAATTTCTTTTCTCTCTGCCGCCAATTGGGAGTCAGCTAGCTCGCCTTATACCGGGAAACAGAATGTTGATGTTAGGTGAGCTTCAAGGGTTTAGACTTGTGTCGGGGTGGCATTGAAATAATTTGTTGAATAAAATCTAGATTTGATTTCATAAAATCGAAAACTGATATCACCTGGGAATCCCAACTCGCTCCTGATATAACGTGTAGTTTAGGCTTTGTTATTTACAGTAAAATTGATTTTACATTATTCAAAAGTTGTTTAATATTTTATTTTTTAAAAGTTCGGTAACTTTTTGATCCTACCATGTAAATCAATTTATTTCATTGTGTGTCGTTTGTTGGTTTTATTGAATTATAATTATTCAAATATTTATATGTCCGTCTATGTTATTGAAGCTAAAGGAACGAGAGACTTACCCAAACAATAATATACAAAAATCATCCCCCAAAGAATCAAAAACTATATATACAATTATAAACCCAATCCTATCCGGTTCTTTATGTAGGGCAGAGAGAATGCTTTGATTCAGATGATAAATATTGTCAAGAAGCTCCATCCAGATGGGACACCTGTCAATCATCCCTGGACCCCGGGGGGACCACAGGTGTGAGGGGTTCTCGGAAGCTGATCTGCAAATAAGGAAAACGGGACGGTGGCTGACGCCGCTTATTATTATTATCTTTACCTGGGGATAAGTTGTTTTTATCATATGACTCTCTCCCTTAAATAACTCTTGTAAATAATTTTATTAGAGAACTAAAAGGTAAATACCACCTTTATAATAAATTAATTATCTCCAAATTTGTCCTTGCTTTATTTATCTCCGCGACAATATAATGAGAATTATCTTATATATAAGTCAATATATAACATTATATATTTACTTAGTATCTATACAGATGCCGCTTTGACTATAGCCTAGCAGATATGTATTAGGAAGGTTTAGCGCTATGTTAGAGCTGACATGTCATGCTAACCTATCATATGTTGAGGAACTTATAGATAAATATTTATTAATAATAGCGAGATACTAATAAATAATGATAATAAAATTCTTATTAAGATAAAACTTTATAAAGAGTTGAGAAGAGAGAGACTGGCTGTGGTTATAGATCCATTAGAAGAAAGGGCAGTGAAGATTTTCTCTTTTTCAATATACAGTTAAACCTGTCTATAGCGCCCCCTCTAAATAACGCCTCCCTCTCTATAGCGCCCGATTTTAAATAGTACGATCTAAACATTTTACATTAACAGTGACCTGTCTATAGCACCCCCTCTCTATAGCACCCTATTTTGATGAATCCCAAGAGGGGGCGCTATAGAAAGGTTTAACAACAACAACAACAAAGCCTTTATTTAGGGCCTCTCGCCCTATACAGGATTCGCCCGTTCACAAGGGATGGGGAGAACACTGTGTGGCCTTTTTCCGGGATATAATCCTTTGGAATCCATATATCGCCACCGCTATATACCTATTCTTTGATATTTCATTAATTAGTGCCGGAAATGAAGGACAAAGTTGCCCCGTTTTATCATTTAGTTTTCGTCTTTCCTCAGACAGAGCAGCACAATCAAATAAGTAGTGCAACATCTCCATTGAGAAAGGTTTAACTGTATTTAACTATTTGCAAACATTCTATAGTATTGATATTGCTCTGAAATATTGTATTATACCATAGACATTGGAATCAAAGAGAGATGAAACATACTACTAACTATACCAGAGCTATCTATCTCTGTGCCAGAGGATGTGAGGAAGACAAACACACCGGTAGAAAGGACTTGGTTCCCGGCCAACCGTTGGAATTCCCTGGCAGACACCATTTCCTATTTTTTCCTCCGGCATTCCAGAACTCACCTTGCGCTGATTCTTCATCATTTTTGTTCATTTTTCTTTTATAAATGTCACCGTACATTTTTCACTCTAATTTGACCATTTCACTTTTTGGGAAATGTTTCATATAGAAAAAAAAAGCATGGAATCTCCAATGAGAATTAATCGACATGAAAAATTTTCCGCTTTTTTTTTTAGGAAATTGAGGCAAAATGGCTACCCTCTCTCTCTCTGCAAATAGAAGTTAATTGACTAAGTATAGAGAGTGTGAACTCATCAGTTGCATATGTTCACAAAGCTGATCAATATCCCCACTACTTCTACTTTGTTTTATTTTTATTACAAAGTGTTATTATCACACTAGTTCAGTGTTTCCGTAGGTAAGGCAAATTTCACAAATTCTCCTTTTTTTCTATCAGAATCCAATATTTCCGTACTAACACTGAAAAGCTTTTTTAATGCCGAGTGAAAAATGCATTCTTATCTCTAAATGCCTGATACAGGTTAAGAATTTATATCTCTATAATTCTGAGATTTTTTCTGAAAATAAAAGTTCAGGTCGCACTAGATTATATAAGGTTGTCCCAAAAGTTCGTGTTTTTTCTCAAAACGTTGTTTTTCTTATTACTTGGCGAATAATATTATTATACGGCGAATACATAATAATACATAATACAATTACATTATACATAACGGCGAATAATATTGGTATTTCAAATTTTGCAAGGGTTTACGAACTTTTGGGACAACTTTGTAGCTTTCCAATCATTCCGCCGCTCCCAGTGGACGCTGAGCCGATGGGCGATATGGGGTTAAAAGTACCTATAGGAAAGACTATTCATCTGAATAATTATCTACATCCTGAATTTAGCATTTCAACTTATTCTTGTACCTCCATCTAAGAGGAATTGCATATTGATCACTTTCAACAATTCAACGGCATAAACAGTTATGTAGCTTCCGATGTGTCGAATTTATCAAACTGTTGGAAAACCGGCCGGACGTGGAAAACGGTTATAATGAAAGGGGGAAGAATAAAACACATTTTTTTGTTTCGCAAAATATTATATGAAATATGTGTACTATTAGTTGTGGAATTCCGGTATTAATGTTGTTCGGTAAATAGGGGGGCAGTGTAAACTTAGCGTTATAAAGCCAAACGAAGGGCGTTGGTGCTCGAAAGCATGTTCATTTTGTAAATAAAAGAAACGTACTGCTAGCATGAGTGGTATTTCTGTCTGAATTCTCTATCCATTCACCATATTTTAAAACGTGCGAAATGTAGATTTTTATTGATATTTAAAGGATTGTTAATTTTCTTTTACTCTGCATATATCTCTCATTTATATATTTAGTGTTATGTGGTAATTGTTTTGTTCAAAAACTAAAATGTATTTTCAGTCTTACTTTTATCTTCCATCATTTTTACTACGTTACATTAGTATGTTTATAATAATATTTTTACAGTATTTGCTTGTTTATTGATGGGAATAAAACGTCTGAAAATATAATACTCCAAATCACACATTTTAAAAATAATTAAATGTGAATTGTAGAGTATAAAGAGATACAAAGACGAAATTTCTTATTACTGCTGTGAAACTACATTTACAGGCTCTGGGCTTCAAAATTATTCTTTCTAAAACTATATCAAGTCGAATGGTTTGCTCGGTCCCTATTAAACTTTTACAAAGCAGTAAGTAGAAAAAGAACTGTGAGTCATCGTTTTCTCCTCCACTACATGATGGTGATTGATCATTGTGGAGATATCATTGATGAGAGAGGAGAATCTGTATAAGACTGGTGTCTTAGTAAATGCTTTGTGGGTGTATAAGTTCACTAAATATTTAAAAAGAGCTGTGTATATAATTATAAACCTGAAGTTTGGTTATATTTGCATATATGCTGAGGTTCTGTGGTGGTGTTCTTCCAGCGGGGGGTTAGCCCCCACCTTCATCAAGAAGCCGGCGATCAAACAAGAAGATGACGGAAATCGTCTGCTTCTCGAATGCCGAATCCAATCAGATCCCGAGCCCACCATCACGTGGACTCACAACGGGAAACCCGTCGTGGCCAAAGGTCGCTTTAAGGTAAGCCATTTTTACATGTTTATATATGTGTTTACACAGATGTATTTGCATTTTTTACACAATATCTGTTGTTGTTGCTTATTCCTCACACCACACAATATCTGTGTGTTTACACTTATTTACATAGATCCTTACAAAATATATAGAAAAAAGAATTATGTGTACCAGATATAGCAGGTATAAAATTTAAAAAATTGTGTTGTATGTAGGCTTTTGATTTATCAATAAAAGATTTTGGTTAATATTGTTATTAAAAACAACGTTTAGCTAATATGTATTGCGATAGATTCATAGATAAATTCATTTGTACGATCTTTGGAAAGTTATGTTGAAAGTTAGCTGTTTCTAAGACCAACAATGTACAATGTCAATGATTACAATTGAAACGATGGTAGTTATGTATAAATTATCCGTTATTGAAGACCAACAATGGACACTGAGAGATTTCAGGTACTAAATAAAGCCAACAATATGAAATTTCGCGATGTAAACATTGATAGTTATGTGGAAAACAGCTATTAAACAAAGACGAACGATGTTCAGTGTTGGAGGTCGCAATGTAAATCAGTCATTCGGACTAGAGGTGGGAGGTCTTAGCAGATGTCTCGATAGATCAGCTCTATGACCTTCGAAAATATGGCGCAGCGAAAAAATTTTCAAACGCATTTTTATCCGTTTTTTAAATAATCATCAGGTATATATTTATTTTTTCTCCGTAAAATAGGGCGCACCCTATCAAAAATATGCAAAGACAGTTTTACTTTTAGAACTAGCAGAGGGTGTGTATTATTAGAGAGTGAGAGACGGTATGCAACTTTATTCTCTATCTAAAATAGATACACGGGTAGGGTAGGCATGTTTCACAACTGATGAATCACTATTGCACGCTTGACGTCACGTGCTATTTCCAGTAACGCCCGCTCGGTAGCTGCTTTGATCTCGTAATGAGCCCGAGGTTGATTAATGAGAGATTCAGCAATACATGTGGCTGCCAAGAGGACAGTGGCCCCACACACTGGCCCACTGCCCCGCTGGCTTGGACGTTCAGAGAAGCTCTCTCCCTTCCGAGACTCTTTGACAGCTTTTTTATTTCTATATATATGATAGGAAACCATTGAGAACAATTTTTTAATCTTTCAAATGAAACCAATATCCTACTGTCCTTACTGCGATGAAAAATTATTGGGAGAGCCTGGCTCATCAATGGTGAACCTTCCCATCGGTTTCACCAGTTTATTTTATCATACTGCTTTTTAGAGCTCTGCTACTGCATTGGACGATTCTAATTTTATATCCGAGACTGATTCAAGATTCTACCCTACAGTGTTGGATATATAAGCAGAATTATCTAATACAATAACTCTATAAGCCAGTTTAGTAGATTAAACTGGAAAAACCGCTGGGAGGGTTCACCACTGATGAGCCAAGCCCTCAAAGTATTTTTTTTATCGCAGCAAGGACAGTAGGAAGTTTATTTTATTCAAAAAGTTAAAACTTTGTGCTTTTAATGGTTTCGTATCATATAATTTTATATATAATCTATATATATATAAATGAATGTCTGTCTGTCTGTGTGTACTCTATAGATTCAAAAACCATACATCCAATCGCCGTGAAATTTTGGGATATTATTAGGTATATCCCCGGAAAGGTTTTCGAAAAATAATATCTTGAATATCTTGAATATCCTTAGAGTTATTTGCAGATTTGTAGCTTTAACTCGCAAGCAGCGCCACCTTGCGACGGAGATAGGCTTAGGTCTGCCCCACCCCCTGTCGAGAGAATGTAATCGTCCGGCCGCGTGCCCGATGGACAGTCCAAGTACCCACCGACCAATCAGTGGGGTCAAGAGGTCCTGGCGCGCGGGGGCAGAGTTGGTGACACAGCTGTGCCAAGTAGACAAGAAAAAAGCCTCGCGGGGGCTTGCCCAAGATGCCCTCCGGGAACTTCGTCCATATTCCATAAACGACCATGATTTTATTCAACTAATCGAGTATTTTTCAAGGGACCGGGAAAAAATGTTCATTAGATAAAACGATGATTTTGTAATGTAGAAAATTAGGAACGACAAAATTCAGGATGACACGGCACACAGGGACCGGGAAAAAATGATCACTTTATCGAAGAGATTCAAATTTACGAGTTTCTAATTATCAAAATATATCTTTTTTTAAATAAGTTTATAGAGAATTGTTTTAACAAATGTTCGTTAGACAAACCTTTACTCGGGTAAAACCCGGGCGAAGCCGGGTACATCCGCTAGTTTATGTTTTAAAAGTAACTCCGTGAGCCTAATATGGTCTATGCGTGTATTCATATCTTTGGGCACTCTTTCCAAGGATATTTGCAATGTTTTATTTTGTTATAAGAGGGTTCCTTCTTTTTGGCTTGACGACTAAATATTCGAACGAGTCGTGTTTGTACGAAATAGTGTCGTATTATATGAGACATTAATTTAGTGTCAGGTTTCTCATGAACGTAATCGGGTCAAGACTTCACGACCGAGTGGAACTCAAGTGCTCTCACTGAGAGTGCCATTATATATCGTTCTTTATTGAGATGAGAGAAGATTGTGGTGCATAGTTTGATGGTTATATTGACGGGAGAGGTGTCTTTTCGCCTATGATCGAGTTCGTCCCGGCAAATTTCCTACCTATATTTGCCAATAGTATTGGCCCAGTCACTTTACCAAAATTTCTTCTGACAATTCAGAAGATTTTATAATCCTTTGTAGATCATTTAAAAGTAAACCTGCTCTGGAGTATGAGCCCATGGTCTCTCCAAATAGGCCTTCCGAATTTGCAAACAGGTGTTGTGGTTTTGTTCCTCTCTAGATCTGAAAGAGATATATTTTTAGATGCGTTCAACAGCATAGTTTCTGCTTATATTTTGACAGTGAAAATATTACACCTTTATGCACATCAAAAGCATTTGAAGTTCATTAGTCGACATAAAGGATGTGCATCTAATGTTTGTTCAAACATAAATTTCGTAGATCCCCAACATCTTTTTGTGTGCGCATAGACGGTGCAGAAGAAGGAAGGAAACTTCTACAACGTCGCGCTGATCATCGACGACGTTCAGAACGAGGACGGCGGCAAGTACCAGGTACTGGCCAAGAACGTTCACGGCGACGGCGCCGGGACCATCACCCTCAACTTCGACGAGGAAGAAGAGGACGAGGACGAGGGAAAGCCCGCCTTCATCGGCAAGCCGCTCATTAAGCCGTCGCCCGACTTCACCAAGGTGACGTTCGAGTGCAAGCTCGAGGCTGATCCCAAGCCCACGATACAATGGTGAGTCTTGTCATTTAGGTCCACACATTGGCCAGAACTTTATTTAAACAAGATCACAATATGTGTGTGCAATAAGTATTATCATAAAGATTTAAAGAATGCAACACCAAGTAAACCTAAGACTGGTGTTCCTTCTTAATCAGGACCCTCCAAGGCGTTCGATCTATATTCTGGTGGTAAGACGATACTGCTGGTCCGACCATTCAGAACCTGCCGCTGAAGCGGGGTATGTCAAAAGGAAACAAGCTAATAGAAGTATATATTTGAGTTACAAAATACTAGTCTGATGATAACAAAGGCACATCACCATAAATTCACGTGGAATTTACAAATATGAATGTAAAGAATTGGAACGTCTTGATTCTCCGTTTTCCAATCCTAATTGTACATCTCTAATAGCTAAGCTTATAAAGTTTTTATAAATTAGAACAAACCAAAAGTGTGACATACTTAGTTTATTAAGGATTAGCTTCTAGAAGACTTTGATGAATGGGAAGATATACTGTAAATACAATTAATGCTGAGAGATAAGACCGAAATAGCAGTTTAAAAGATTTTAGATATTCTCCACAAATTCTGAAACAGCGTTTCATAAACAATAAAACCTGCCGACGAAAAGCCATTCAAAGAAATCGCCCTAACTGATCTTTTACCACACGCGAACTCTCTAGAGAGGGGAGCTTCCCTAATTGATAAACAATTTTGACGTTCGTTCCAAAAGTTGACCCCGCTCTAAGCCGGTCGTGGTGATAGGTTTCACGGAGAAAGGATCCTGCCTATTCTGTCCCCACGTATATCAATAGCTAGGACATAGATAGGACATACACGTCAAGCTGAAACATGATTCATTTCGCGGCAAAGGTTGTAACCTAGAGTGACCCGTGCAGGTTCCACAACGGCAAGCCCGTGAAGGACAGTGCGCGGCAGAAGTACGGCCTGGCCGTGCAGAAAGACAAGAGCTATCTGGTCACTTTAGACATCCAGAACCTCAGCTCGGAGGACGGCGGCACGTACAAGGCCCTCGCCAAGAACTCGGCGGGCGAATCCACTGCCACTATCAACCTCAACTTGGAAGGTGAGATCTGGGTTAGATTGTTTTGTCTCTCATTAAACAATGAACATTCTCAGTCCCATTTTTATCATCAGGTGCATACATAGGTACATTATACACAGCTACCCTTCAAATATCCATAATTCTGGTTACAATATCTGAAACTTTATACCGGTAGGTCAGATGCTACAATTTTAAACTGTAAAATAGAGGACTTTGTATTTATATATATATATATATATATTGAATATTGACAGCAATCTCAACGTTATTGGCTCACAGGTAAAGTCGCGCAGAATTTTAGCACGCATGAAACAACAAAAAAATCCCAATAAAAAGTATAACCATGTCTTGAACAGCACTACTAATTCCATCAGTGTGAATTTCTCTTATTACATTAACCCATCTTTAACTACAGTCCAGTGCGCATACATTTGCCTACCAATGCCGCCACCGGAACTGTCTGGATAGTAATCAAAGATAGTCTAGAGAGAGCCAAGAGTTCTAGGTGATATAGATTCGAAAGGGTCTCTCTATATAAAGGCACGTATTGGCCTTCCTATAGTAGATACATCTACCCTAGATGCCAAATAGTGTTAATGGAAGAAGTTTTTGCACCGTCAGAAATGGATGTTCCTATTTGTCAATCTGTCTTGGCATCTGGCTAACTGCCTACTGTGCTTTTGCCGTATTTATAGCACGTTAAAGCTTGCACTCAGCACCCTACCTATTTATACACATCCGCTTTTACGTTCAACCTATCTGCTAATTTAAACAGGATAGTGGCTCTTTATGTACGTGCCATGGTCAAATGCCAAGTGCTTGATTCACAGCTGGAACACTTACCCTATCTGGGAATATAAGAAATAAAAGATAGTATAAATGGAAAGCTAGAATTTCCCCATCTCTGTATCTTGACAAAGCAATCTCCAACTAAATGTATGAAGAACAAAGACACGCAGTTTAATATATTAGCATATAGAGCTCGAATATTTAAACAGAGAAAATATAGATATCATGAAAAAAAAAAAGACAGCAAAATTTAATAAATGTGTGAATAATTAAAGACAGAGTTTTCTTTGAGATGTCTCTAACTCAAAATCTTTTATTTCTCTAAACAAAGAAGATGAGATTTCAGAGAAACGCTATATTATGTACTGTGGCTCACAGATAGTGAATATAATCATCAAGCAATTTTTGAAGAATATATACTTATATTCTTAGACATTTCCTTAAGGTTACGACTAGGAAACCGCCAACACACCTGTTGATAAATTAATCGTTCTAGTATTACATCTAATTATAAATGTACCAACTCTACTTACAGTGATTCAATAACGTAGCGCTTAAACTGATCAACAATGATCAAGCTGTGCATCTTTCATTTTAGAAGCCGGGCTTTCGGAATAGTTATTCTACGGGGGCCTTTCTCAGGAGAGGTATGCCTGTAGAAGGATGATTTATACTTCCGACAGCTCGCCTTCTCAAATAATACCTATATATTGTTAATCCGTTTTAGCGCTATTTTTTTCTTCTAAACCCATAACACATTTGAATTCAATGTTTTCGATGCAACTCTAACGTGGTTGTTTCGTTGTGTTTGACAGGTGCCGAAAAACCAAAGTAAGTTTTTAAAATTTATTTTTTACCTTTTTTCAAACATATAATGGCGAGGATAAGTTGATTTTTTATGAAATTTGATTTCTTTGTATTTCAAAATGACAACCAGAAAAAATCCGCAGTGATTAATTCACTTGACTGGTGTATTTATGTGTACTGGTGTACTTCTTTTGTGTATTTATTTATAATAATTTTTTGGCAATATATTTCTTATGACCAATATTATAAAATATTTTCCCTACGACCTTACTGCAATGATATAAAAAAAATTAGATGAGAGAGATTGGCTCATCAGTGGTGAACCCTCTCAGCAGTTTCGCCAAATCAATCTCCAGAACGCTCTACTATTGTATTGGATTGTTTTTCTTATATACCCTGCATTTTTAGCATGTGTGAAAGGCAGCTTAGGTATGTTTAGGAAATCTATGGATAAGCTTAAAGGTTTGCAGAGGTGCATACATATAATTACATGTAAATGGATCGAAAAATGCTCTTCCTCAAATATTGTTTCCTATTAAATCTATCATTGGCAAATTACAAATATAAATCAATTGCTATCTATCGATAAAATTTGTAATCGTTCTTTTTGAAAAAAATGTTTTTATGACATATCTACGTACCTTGCTGTAATGATAGACATTATCTGGTGAAGATATGAAACATCTCTGTCGCAAAGTAAAATCTCTATAGATCTTAAACTCCATTTAACAGAATATTACATTGTCAATTCCCGATTTACGACCAAGCCAGTGCTATGAAGTTCAAAGACCCAAGCGTACGTGCGGCTGTACTTGACCGTGTTGTGGTTGTAGGATTCCTGGGGGAAAAGAACCGAAATTCCTCAAGAAACCGACGATCCGACAAGAGAACGAAAACCTCCTGATCGAGGTGAACATCGAGGCCAATCCCAAGCCGAAGATCTCGTGGTTCCTGGGCACAGCTGAAGTCAAGGAGGGTCCCAGACATAAGATGACGATGAAGGACTCCGGGAAAGACACCTACATTGCTTCTCTGGAGATCATCGTGAGTTGCGAGTTTTTAAATTTTAGTTTGGGTGGGAGAGTTGATGTGTAAAGTTTCCTGTTACATATATTAAAGATGAATATATCTTGTTAGGGTACATATATGGGTACACACACCACTTTGATGTATATTATACATAGGAATGTTCCTTGGAGTACAGTGATAGACTTTTAACGCGTCTATAATGACTGCATTTGCTGACCACAAAGTATAGTTTAATTGGAAAAATAAACTGAGAATACAATGAGGATATAACGACGAGAGTTTCCAGGATTATTAGTTATTAGGAGCTAAAGGGTTATCTTGCGCAATAAGTATTTTCAATTCGCTTTTAAAACCCTAGCCTTCAAACTGAATAAAAAAGAACTCATTGCGTGCAAGAAAAATATTATATAAGCCATGTATTGTCCAGTTATTGACCCATTTAAAATCCTTGGTTCTCAAGCTAACCCCTTTTAAAAGTGAATCAAAGAATACTTATTTTAACATTTTTTTTTTGTTAGACTTGTTCAATATTGAGAATGTTCCTTTTGTAGCAAAGTTCCCCTGCCGTATTTAGCGGGGTTAATTGATGAAATGAACGGAGAGATTCCTATTTAAAGGAGAGCCAAGGTGTTCTATGGCTGATATACAGGCACTGCTGCCATCATCAGAATCTATAGAATAATTGATAATATCTGAAGGAGAGAGAGAGATAGTGTTATATATCCAGATGCGCGCGCGGTTGTACCAGAACTTAAGGTATATTTGGGTTGGATCTTGTTTCCCTGAGAAAGTATACGTTCTACTTATTAAGTAGTCATCCTCTACGGGGTGTAGTTTCGTGACATATTTAGAGTCATGTTGTTTTGACGAAGTTAATTTCAGATCATTGGTTCTCTCAAAGTACCATTCCCTAGGTTACGCTGAAGTCTTCTAGGGGCCCGATCATCAAAAGCTTTTAGAGGTCAGTCTAGGTATCGGTGGGGCTCTTTAACTGAAATATGTTTGTGATTTTTCATTACAATTTAAATTATCTTAGAATTTTAATTTATCTTGTGCCCGTCTAAGATGAAAATATTTTTCATCTATTCAATAATTTAACGGTATAAGCAGTTAATGTATCATTAGTTGCTCTATCAAACGGTATGAATGTAGAGTAGGCTGTAGCCCCTAAAAAGTGGAATGAGTATGTTGAAGGACGTATAAAACAGCTGGGATTGTGTGCTGCAGGATCCCTCCACGGCCGACGGCGGTACATACAAGTGCACGGCACATAACGAATGCGGAACTAGCAGCGCCAACATTGCACTCAACTTACAAGGTAAGATACACACTGCAGCTCTCTCTTTAACTCAGAAGCTTAAGTAGTCAAACCATCCCACGGTGCTCTTTAACTCTTATAATTCCACTATTTAAAGCACATTCAATCCATTCTAGATTTCAAATAGCCTTGCATACACTTAAATGCGAATAAATATACTTCTTTCTCTAAATTTATTTCGAAACTTTACGCCATCTCTACAATCACGCTGACTTATAAATGAGAGAAAATACCACAATACTAGCTTCAATAAATACGTCCATAATGACTATAGAGGTGTTTTTCTCTGTTTTAAATATTGTGATCTTTCTTTCCGAAAAAAACTTCCATCAGCACTACATTGCGAGCATCAATAAACGCAAGGATCCTTGGTGCGGTACTTGAAATAGAGAATTTACCATGATGTACGCAGGCGAGCCTGAAGACGAAGGCCCAACCTTCACCAAGAAAGCTTCCATCATCCAGAAGGAAGGCGGCAAGCTGATCGTGATGGAATGCGGCGTGAAGAGCGCCGACCCACCAACGGCCACATGGTTCCACGGCACCACCGTGGTTAAAGAGAGCGCCAAGTCCAAGATGAAAATCACTAAAGTCAAGGACGAGTACATTATCACCCTGGAAATCAGGGTAAGTTCCCTTATCCCAACCTGCCGTGGACAATCTTGATCCTTTGTTTCCTATGCAGGATCCCAAAGGACCAGATGGTGGCGCATACAAGTGCGTCATCAAGAACAAGAAAGGAGAAATTAGCGCCAACCTTAATCTCAAATTGGAAGGTAAGCTTTCGAGATTTTCTCTAAATAAAAACATTGGCTCACTATTATCATAGAGTAACGTCCATCTTAAAACAGACACTCAGGATGCCGAACCAAAATGGCTGGATAGCAAAGGTTGTCTTTCAACACAGGCGGGAGCAGGTGCCACATATGTACAACAGATTTGTGTTTATGATGGGCTTGTATTGTAACGTCGATAGTTTAGTGATGACGCTCTTACGTTTACGGCATCAGTCAAGATTGAACTGGGTTTTATCATGTTTGTGTGGATGCCCCCACGATGACTGAACCTATGGTTCTGCAGATGCCGGAGACGAAGGAGCTCCAACCTTCGTGGAGAAGCCCAAGATCGTGCCCCTGGACGGTGGAAAGCGGGTATTGATGGAGTGCCGGGTGAAAGCCAAGCCCAAACCCGACGTGTCGTGGACCTGCGAGGGCCAGGACATCAAGCCTTCAGCCCGAGTCGTCCAAACAATCAAGGAAGACAAGCCTCCCGGAGTCTACCATATCACCCTAGAGCTGAAGGAGCCAGACATGTCCGACGCTGGCGTCTACCGTTGCTCCTGCAAGAACGCAGCTGGCGAGAGCAATGCCAACCTCACCCTCAACATTGAACGTAAGCCAATCTACGCATTTATTTTAGATAGTTAACACATTAAAATAATAAGCTCGAATGTTTTCAGAATTTGTATCAACATCTATTTTAAAACTAAATTACTTCTGCCGTTTTATAATTAAAGAGAAATATAAGGCTTAAACACTTTAATCTCGCAAAAAACTTGAAACCAGTACTAAACCTTTCACTTTTATTAGCTTTAGGGATCTTCTTTTTATCAAAGAACATTTTAAAATTCCGAAGAGTTGACTTATAGAGTATTAAGTCTTTATAATATTTTGATAAATGAGATCCCCAAAGCTAATGAAAAGTAAAAGGTTTCAGCATGCGCGCAATATTCAGGTTTATTTTCATATTTATTACTGAGATGCTTATATACATGTTCTACGGGAAACTCTGCCGTTTTACAATTGTCGTTCCCTGATTTAATGTTCCAAGATGAAATAGAGTGTTCTCCGTTAGCTATAATCTGTGTGCGACGTAGTGGCCCCGGCCATCCGCGAGAAGCCTCGCGTGGTGACGGTGGAGCGGACGAAGCGCATCGTGGTGGAGTGCCGCGTGCAGTCGCTCAGCAAGCCCAAGGTGGAGTGGAGCCGCGACGGCAAGACGGTGCGGGAGGACGCCGCCCACATCGTGAAGGTGGACAAGGTGAAGGACGGGGAGTTCGCCGTCCAGCTCGAGATGCCCAAGCCCACCCCCGCGGACAAGGGCACGTACCTCCTGACCGCCCGTAACGACAAGGGCGTCGTCAAGTCCCAGACTGTCGTGGTCAACCCCGAAGGTAACCCAGCTCCCACCCTCTCTGTTCCTACTCCAACATCCAACCTCTGTGTGTTCCCTCTCACTCTGTAGAAGAAGAAAAGAAACAAGACAAGTAAGTAACGACCTTTTCTAATCCCTAAATTCCCCAGGAAAAATGATACAATTTGGATTAGGGATTAGAAACGTAAGGTAGCAAGACCACATCCAAATTTATAAATTCAGCACTTTTATCTGACGATAGTAAGAAACGTCACGCACACTTTTATATATTTATCTTATGTTTTCAAGTGAAAACCCTTTCGCATAAAAATTGAAGTAGCCTTCTAATTTATATAAGGGCAAGGTTTGAATATAGCACTAAAATTTATTTTTTCCTTTTTAAAATGTTTATGTACTTACTAATTATAAATTTTAAGTTTTAAATATATCTCTTTCGAGATATAAATTGTGACTACATCAGGCAGAATTTAAAACCGACAACCTTTCAGACGAATTTTCGAACACCTGAAAAATTCTCGATCAAATACAGAATTACAAAGCCAATGTTATAGCCTAGAATTATAAACATTTGGGAATATTTTCCATAACTCTGACACAGGGCCGTCTGTGGTAATATTTATTACGGTGTCTCAATTCCATCCGTGCTTCTGCAACTCAAAAAATTCCCATCTTGCGACGCCGCGGGCTGTTCATCTCTCTGTCTGAGATCCCTCTATAGATTTGTAATATTTTGGCGACTACACACTCACAAACAGCGGCTAGATTTATCGACAACTGTACAATCTCCCAGCACGGTACATGCTCTTGAGATGACCAACCGGCCAAAGGACGGTATGTCCCAAACAATGCGTTACGAAAATTTTTGATAAAGATATTTTAGGGTAGATAGCCTTACGAAGTAATATGGCGTAAATTGCCAGGAAAAGTGGACAAGAAGGAGACAAAAGTGGACAAGAAGGAGACAAAAGTGGACAAGAAGGAGACAAAAGTGGACAAGAAGGAGACAAAAGTGGACAAGAAGGAGACAAAAAGTAGACAAGAAGGAGACAAAATAGACAGTAAATATACAAGAAGGGTTCACAATAAGAAGCAGACATGAGATATACAAGTAGTGGACAAGAAGCAGACAAGACGTATATAAGATTTCCAGGGGAGCCAGAGCATGTTTTATAATCACAAACGTGCTATGTAAATAGAAGCAACCAAGCTTCCCTGTCATTGAACGAAGCCACTTGCTAGGTGCTGTGTGTTTTTATTTTATAACCATTATTTTAGAAATTTGACTTTCTCGCTGTGTATCATTCTGGATTCAAAGTTGTCCTTGGAATTTAAAAACCAATAAAATGTTGTGTTTCAGAAAACCGAAGGGAGAGAAACCCAAATTCATCCAAGGCCTACAAGCCCAGGTAATGTTGAGCTAGATAACTTATTTTGAGTAAAAATATCTTTCCAAACCTTAAACTAAACACTGAACTATAAAAGGTATATATTTGAAAGTAAATTATAAAGTTACGTACCTTGAATGAATCGTTAAACAATCTCCAGGTATTATTAGAAATAAATAAGCATAAAATACCTAAAATAGATTCAAACAAGAATGATTTTCGATGGGTTTTTTAAATTGAAGTGTAGGGGACAGCCGAGCTTTCGAGCTAAAGGTTCTTCTTCAACGGTCTAACAGAATAAGAGGACTACAATGAAGACTACAATGCTGTTTTATATGGTAACCAGCTTCTTTGACTTCTCGCTTAAGCCCGTTGACGAGCCACTACACTTCAATAAAAGAAAACCATATTCATTACCGTTGTTTTAATTAAAATTGAAATAAAAATATAACACTACAATATATGATTTTTTCAAACTGTGCTATTCCTTTTAACTCTTGCACTGGGATTGTAAAATCTTTTGATAATGTCGTTTTCATTCATTTCGATACTGACATTATTTCTGTGAGTTTCTTGAGTAGGTTCAAAGGACGCCGTTAAATTATTGCTGGTGACAACATATAATAAAAACCAAGAGGTAAAGACAAGACAAATTAATTGTTATCGAAAAGTCAGCAATAATTGAACGACATCCTTTGAACCTACTCAAGAAACTCACATAAATAATGTCAGTATCGAATTGAATGAAAACGACATTATCAAAAGATTTTACAACCCCAGTGCAAAGGTTAAAAGGAATAGAGTTTGAAAAAATCATATTCAACAACAGTAGAAATTCCTTCTATATTTTACAAATCATACTACAATATATGTTCTCGCTTAATCCAAAAATTCGTATAGTTCTCTGATATAATGCACACATTTCTTACGATCACTGCAGTAAGTACAATAAATATTTTATTGTGAGCAATAGTTACCCAAGAATTATTCGAATAGAGGAAAATAGAATTCAGGTAAAAAGTTTCTTTTCATTTTGAGGTTTTGCAAGCCTCCGAGCAAATATAGGTTTATTGACCAGACGAATGGGTGCAGACGTTCGAGGCCGGCAAGACGGCCGAGATCACCGCCAAGATCCAGACTACATCTGTACAGAAGACCTCCGTCACATGGTTCAGGTAGGTTGGTCGACATCTGTGTCTACACTTTGCCGCCGTAAGATGTTTGTATTAAGTTGTGTATAACGTATTGTAAGCATATTTAACATACAATATTCAAAATTAGACCTGATATATCCGAATATTGATAATGGAGACAATCTCAACTAATTTTGTTAGAAGCAAAAACTATTTCTACAGGCTTTAGATAAGAGTATATTGAAATATAGACAAAGTTTGAATTTAGGTCCGAAGTCCACTTTTTGAAATAAAATAGAAACACGTTCTACGGGGGGATTGCAATAGTTTAAACAAAGATACGCAGCCCTTGATGCTTTGTTTTATTCATTTATAAATGGTACAGGGCTTTTTCAATTGATTTCAATTAAACAAGTGTATTTATGATTTTAATAAATTATTTTAAATGTTACAAGTTCCCTCTCTAAAGCGTGATAGAGGACAATAAATGAGCTTATCTAGGCAAGTATTCAAATCTCAGTCAGTTCAATAGATTTCCTCCACAGTGAGAGAGCTAAACAAACAGAGACGTGTGTACAGAGAGAGGCGAGTCATCAAGGAGACCAAGACTATCAAGTCCAAGTTCGACGGGACCATCGCCTCCCTGACCATCTCGGAGATCACCACCGAGATGTCCGGCACCTACACCTGCGAGGTGGTCAACGAGTTTGGCTCCGAGGAGTCTTCCGCCGTCATCACCGTCAAAGGTAAGTGCCATTCCCGAACAACGATTCCACCTTGGAAGTAGATCCTCTCTTGTAATAAACCTCAACTGATCTCTTTCAATCTGTAATTATCCTCCTCTAAGTGTTCCATTCAACATTTCTTTACCCCAGAATGTTCCATCCTGTAGGAATTCGTCCTCAAATGGTTTGTAGTGGTTCGACCCCAAAGGTTCCAAACAGTAGAGTTCCGTCCCGGAGTATTCCACCCTTCAGCATGCTACTCCCGCAGTCAAACATCTTCATATATGTGTTACTCCCAAATTAACTTAAATGGTTTTCTAACTCGCTATTACCACTTCCACGGGCTGTGCGCAGAGTCCAAGAAAAAGAAGGAGGAAGAAGAGGAAGAGAAGAAAGACGCCAAGCCCAAGCTCAAGAAAACCAAAGATGAAGCCAAAGACGAGAAGGGGAAACCCAAACTTAAGAAACCTGCACCGAAGCAGGAAGAGGAGGTTGATTTCAGCAAAATCAAGCTGAAGAAGACACCTCAGAAGGAAGAGGTTGGTGTCTTCTCTAATATTGTGTGTATATTTGTGTAAATGCGTTCTATACAAATGTGATCGGATATATTAATATTTAGAACTATCGTACAGGCAACATTTATAAAACACAGTGCTGGTTTTATTTATTTCGAATAAACACAACTCACAATAAGTTTATTTTCTCTCATATAGTACACAAAGAGCGCTCAGTGATTCAGTTCATTGGAATTATTGCAGTTTCAGCTATGACGGAAGAAATATGTTCTCTTTTGAGCATTTTAAAATATCTATTTAATAATCATAGATACCACATCTAGAATTATCTTTTTTATATGTAACTTTTGCCAGGAGGATATTGATCTATAAAAATAAAGGTCACCTCTACCGCCAAAACCAGACACCATCTATTGACCGTCGCCGCAAAGAAGAGGCCTCGGGTCAGTGACAAAGCCACAACCGCTTTGGACTGAGGAGGGCTATAGCCCGAAACCATGGTCTCCAAGTGGGTGCTTCTCAGTTTGCCAAAGCTGGTCTTGTGGCTTTGTCACCGATCCGAGGCCGCCAGTTAGCGGCGACAATCAATAGATGGCGTCTAGTTTTGACGGGAGAAGTGGCCTTTATTTTTAAAGGTATTTTTTAGAATTCAGCACATTTTACTGAAGCCTCTAATCTCTCTTCAAACGAGTGAACGACGGTGTGACGTACACAGGACGGCGAGCTGTCCAGCCCAGGAGACTCCAAACCTGCCAGCCGCAAGGGCTCCACCGACTCAAAGCCATCCAGCAGGAAGGGTTCCACCAAGCCCGAGGTGCTGATCCCCTCAGTCCCTACGGTCAAGGAACCCACGCCAGAGCCCCAGCGGTCGGACTCTATCGACTCCGGCAGCCGCAAGAGCTCCATGGTGGGCTCCCGTCGCTGCTCCATCGTGGTGGCTGACGAGGTAGGTACACCAGATACTGGAGGCAGAAGCATGTCGTGATTTGTCCTCTGCAGAAAGGAGTCGCTGTGGACGACAGCGGTATGACCAAACGTCTCCGGCCTGGAGAAATGCTCGAGGTCCGCAAGCGACGTGGCAGCGACGTCAGGAGAACCAGGTACGTGTCTGATCTCTGGAGGTTTGTCGGGGGGAACAACTTCAGTCATCTCTTTGGTCAATAAGTACTTTGGTTGCTTTTCAATCCAAAATTTTAGAAATAATTCAACTAAAATAGTGTGTTGACTTTTAAATCCAAAAGAGGTTTTGTTAAATATATTTTGCCTCATATGCTCTCATACATTTTGCTCTCTGAAGAAAATATAAGTCTAATAAAAGAGTCGAGCAGAGCCTTCGGCTACTCGTGGCAATAAATATGCCGTATAGAAAATAACAAAGTAGCGAAAAGAAATATATATTTTTTGTATTGAATATGAATACTGGTTTAAAAGGCTCACAAGGATTTTTAATCTGTCATCATAAAAAAAATGATTTGATCTAATGTAATGTTTCTTAAAATTGATAGTTTTAATATATAATTTAAAAAACGTCAATTCATCCGAAATAAGTTAATACGGAGAGCTCTCCATATCACGAAGACATTGAATGTATGTGATTATATCTAAAAGAATAAGCACAGTACTTCTTGGTAGAGCTATAAAATAGACTTGTGTAAAGTGAGAACCTACCTGAGCCCTCTAACTACATTCTGTAAAGATCAACAATAGAAAGCTAAATTCTCTATTCCTTTCTAGTATTTCTACTTCCTCTTATTCTTTCTTTCTTCCTTCGTGTATTATTCTCGTCTAGAAATTTCTTAGAAAACTTTCTTTTCACTTTTTTTTTCCTTCTAACTTTCTTTGTTCTTCATTCTTCTCATTCCATCTTTTTATCCTTCTTTTTACTTGATTCTTTCAACTACACGATACGTTCTACACTACACTACATATCTACCACACACACACACACCTGTATTATCTACTTTAGTAGGCTTAATACTTCCCTGGAAGAAGTTGTTGAAGGAGGAGACAAATCTAAATGATGAACATGATCGGAAACGGTCGGTAATACCGCCAAGTAAAACAAGGAATGGATAGAATTTTATAAGGTTATCCCAAAAGTTCGTGTTTTTCTTAAAACCTTGTTTTTCTTATTACTTGGCGAATAATATTATTACGGCGATTAATAATAATACATAATACACCTATCCCCCGATTTGCACGGTACTTGTTTTACACGTTTTCGCTTTTACACGGTTTTTCAAATAATTTTTTTTTTTGTTTTTATCGCACTATACTAAATGCTACTGTGATTATACACATGCGCTGTGTACACATCTCACGAGGAATCCCGAGCTTATGTGCTGACTACATATTTTAACCTGTCAATGCATTTTATTTTTATTTCTGTGTGCACCTATATCCCCCGATTTACACGTTTTTCTCAGGGACGTATCTACCGTGTAAATCGGAGGATAGGTGCACAATTACTTTATACATAATACAAAGGCATTATACATAACTTAGATTATGAAATAATTACAAAGGATTTAAAACGATATTTCAATCGAAATAATTGTGCAAAAAGTTTCTTTATTCAATAAAAACGGCAAGCTTTCAAGCTTTAGCTAATCATCAGGTCCTTACAAACTTTTGGGACAACCTTGTAGCCATGCCTATAGGATGGTTTCAACAGAACTCTGGAGAAAGAGTAGAAACTTATTTATGGATGTCGATACCTTTTACCAGGCACTTGGTGTCATAGCGGGAAGATAATTTTAAAAGCAATCAGCATTAAAACACGTTTAAAAAATTCCAATCTGTACCTACAAGAAAGGTATTGCTCTGCAATCTTTAGTTTATATATATCATCTTAAAAATAGAGCAATCCATATTTAATTCACTAGATAATAGAAAGGCATATATTGGATTTAATAAAATATTTTTTTTTTTGCAAATTTTTCGGTTGGCTGAACGCCAAACCTTTATCAAGGCATTTGTGTATACAAAAATGTAATGCCTTGATAAAGGTTTGGCGTTCAGTTAACCGATCTTTTATTAAATCCAATATATGCCTTTCTATTATCTAATATATCATCTATATCTATAAATAATAAAAATAAAAAACGAATGTATTTAAAAAATAGGTCTCTCCATATATATTTAAAATATTTATAAGAAAGAGCTTTTATAAAAGTCTTCATTACCAAGCGAAGATGAGTTGACTCATTCATGTGCTACATCATGTTTACATGTGTTAATAAGAACTGTATTCCCCATAGTTTACCTAGACATACCTAAGATAAAAGAAAGTTGATCCAACCTAGATTTTACATTTTCCTTCAACGATCAGCTTTAAAAAAAAATTACGAACAGTGGAAACTTACTGGGAATGCCTCCGTCTTTCTCCACCATGACCACAAATTTAGTACAAATTCTCTTTTTAATACATTTTTTATTAGTACATACAATTTTAGTAAATTTTCTCGATAATTTAAAAAGTTTATTTCTATATTAAAATGGCACACATTCAGTACACGGTGACGTTTGCTGTTACACAATTTTATCTCCATATTTACAACAGAGATGTATTTGCACAGGTACATTTTAAGCATAAAAGATGATGGCTGAAATACGTTTCTTCTTTTTATCACAAATACGTGTTGAGCGCGCTTTCAAGTTTTAGAATTCCTCTAGAAAACCTCCCTCAAGGTCTATAGAAGAATTCACTCACTTCGACAGCGTGCCACGTATTGATTATAGAAGAAACGCACTGCAGGCCTTATGTTTTATGCTTAAATCTATCCATATATTTGTTGTATTCCATTTTTTTTGTCCATTTGTGGTTGATGTTTTCACGACATGGGGACTTACAAACTCACCGTACAAGTGCTTCCGAGGAGTGCACGAGTACGTACCTGTGTGACAGCATGTCCGAGCTCCAGGAGAAGGTGGACAAGCCGTCGACCCCGCTGCGGCCCATCCCTGAGATCGAGGACTTCGCTCCCTCTATCGTGGACTACCAGGAGAACATCATGGCCACCGCTGGTAAGTGTGTGGTCCCTCCAACCACCCATTGTCTAGGCTTAGAGTTAGGGTATTTCAAGCCAACAAAATATAGTTTAGCCACATTCAAGATCGAGTATTAAATCTTTGGAAATACTCTTACGGTACCTGTGGGTTAATGTTTATGGCAACCAAATAAAGCCTAATTGAACTATTCGAGGAAACGAAAATATTGGAATCGAAGAGATAGTTTATAAGTATTTTGTTTCTATCGACCTGCAAGGTCCCCCATTCCTTTTTAAATGAATGCAAACAGGATTCCTCAGCAATTAAAAGCTGTAACCTCTTATGCTGTCCCCCTATTGCCCCCGACGTCGGACTATTCTTTCTTTCCTTTACATCTTGCCATCATTCTTACTCAGACTCCTGTGTG
>CP092879.1:67869365-67989837 GCA_030710605.1 Cordylochernes scorpioides
CGTGAGAGACCGTTAGGATACTCCATCTCTTTACCTGAGATGAACTCTCATTTAAGCTCGGTCTACCGGTCGTTAAAAACAGTACTTTTGTCCACTCAGAAAAACTATCCACAATTCGGATATTATCCCAGAATTAACGAAAAGTATGAGCTTGGGTCGAACTATCTTTAGCGAATATGCCGTACTGTGTGTGTGATATATATACTTATGAAAAATGGTCTTCTTTCTTTTAAAAAAGCTAAATATTGTGTAATTATCCTCTCCATTAATGTCAAATTCTTGTGCATTAAGTCGCAACAAGCATACCAATATGTATAGCTTTCTTTATAGGCAAAGAATGGTCACCTATAATAATTTTTTATTGTATTTTAAAAAATGGTGAATACCTCTGATAGTCAGTTTGGTCACTGTCTTCTCTTCAGGACTGATCCTGCAGCTGTATTCGCCTGCATCTGCCAGATAGCAGTTCTGGATGCACAGGGTCTTGCGGCCGAGAGCATCCTGATCGATGATGAACTTGTCGCTCGACTGCGGAACAAGAAATAATGAGCGGGGACACTTACACGAGAGAAGAACAAGGCAAGACCTACCGCAATCTTCTTGTCTCCTTTGTACCACTTCACTGGAGCCTTGTGGCTGTTGGTGGTACATTCCAGAACAGCATCCTTCGTGGTGAACTGTTCCATCTTGGAAGGAAGCTTACGAACGAATTTGTAAACTGGATCCGGATCTGAGGATACACAACCCGACATTTTGTAATGTGAATTTATCATTTCCATCTCTGTGTTTACCTTCGACTTCGAGAAGTGCTGAGCAGGTGGTGTCGAGGCATTGCACGGTATATCGGGCCTGGTCCTCCACCGTGGGGTTCTTCACCTCCAGCACGTGCAGGTCTCCCTGGCTGTTCATCTTGTACTTTGTGCCCAGGAAGAGCTCCTGCTTGTTCTTAAACCACTTGGCCTTCACGCCGTTCTTGGAGAAGACCGCCTCAAACCTGGCGATCTTGTCTTTGCCTTCTTTCACCTTAATGTTTTCCAGGGGTTTGATGAATTGGTCGGTTTTCTGTAAAGTTTTCCAAGACATCGGTGAATCGCTAATTACTGGTTGACAGAGAGCTTACCTTGAGGTCTCCGGGGCCCTTACCCACTTCGTCTCCCTTCAAGGCGCCCCATTCTGGATCGCCTTTTCCTTTGCCCCATTTGGCGTATTGTCTGCAGACCATCCGATTGAAACATTGTCAAGTAAAGTTATATTCAAGAGATAGCCTTAATATTTTTATAGGTAAATTGTTAAATTCTTAAATGCTAAAAACGTTTTGTAGACATATTATAACAACCGTAACATCAGGGATATTTACTAAACATTAAATGTTCTCCACAATAAAATTGTACAAGATCAGAAACAAACTAAGATGACCTTATAGTTAGTCATAAACTTAATAATAAATGCAAAAATGTTAGAAATATTTTTAAAGAGCTGCCTTTCTCGGATTCGAACCTGGACCATGCCACCAAAGCAACAATTTAACCTCCTGAACCACGAGAGGCATATACGACTTCCTAAAAGAATATTATACAGTTTATAAAGAGAATTTTATAGCTTTGTGGCTCATAATAATATAGACGGTCATAAAGGTAACTGAGATATAGGAACTTGAAAAGTTTGGATTCCGGTCTTTATGAAAGAGCAATCGCTCCAAAAATCAAGTGCCAGCTCCCAACAGGCTCCGAGGGTAAAACGACATCACACACAGAGATATCAAATTTATATAACAGGATGCATAAGTGCATGGATTGGATATAGGATGAGCTGTTGGAAATTGTGTTTCGTATAAACAAAGCCGTTAAAGTAAATTTCGATGCATTTTTTCCCTTTAAAATTTCTTGATAAGGCACAATTTGTATTGTAGATTATACGAGTAAACACAAGGTAATAGACCAAATCCAAATAAATAAATAGTGTGTGATGTCTTCAGATACTTTTTGATGTACTTCATTACTTTTGTCTGAAGAAGGTAACAACGCTGTTACCAAAACGTCACACACTATTTATTTATTTGGATTTGGTCTTATTACCTTGTGTTTAAAATTTCTTTTTTTCATTTGTAGAACAAAATATCACAGAAACAAAAAAAATCTATGTGATTATTTCGTGGATTTGGAATCTTGGCAAATGCATCAGAATGGTCTTTGGTACAGAGATGTTAACATTACGTATTGTGTAATCACCTTCATACCGCAAATATCCTACTAAAAATTGATTAAATCCTTGGAAAAAACTTACTCACACACAGTATTGTTACGTTTTGTCAATATATTTCATCTTACATATAAAATGAAAGGATTTAAAAGCAGGAATGTTTCTTTTATACATAATACAAACTTCTACTGCCCTTACTGCGATGAAAAAATATATTGGGAGGGCTTGGCTCATCAGTGGTGAACCTTCCCAATATATTTTTTCATCGCAGTAAGGACAGTAGAAGTTTGTATTATGTATAAAAGAAACATTCGTGCTTTTAAATCCTTTTATTTTATATGTATAGATGGCGCGTTATTGCTTTGTGTTAATACATGTTTCATCTTAGTTTATTACATATTCGATGAGTACTAACCTGTGTTTGAGTGTAGCTCTGAAGTCCATTCCACCCTCATCTAGACAACAAAACAGGATTTAGAAACTCTTAATTTATGTGTAGAATGTCATTTAAAAAGTAAAAGAATAATATATAAAAAAAGATGTGAAAATAATACAAACGTGAATTTGTACTTGGATCAGGTAGATAAATTAAGCAAAAAAGGCATTTCCTTATCGTGCAAATGAAAGTTGCTGATGTCTTGCGCCATTTATCGGAATAAATATCAACCAATCGTTGATTTTTCAATTATTCCAGAATTGGCCAAATAGCGTTTCTTGATTAATCAAGAAAACCTAACCACGATTTTTTTTGGAATTCTGGAATAATTAAAAATTAACGATTAGTTTATATTTATTCCGATAGATGGCGCAAGCCATCAGCAACTTCCAGTTACACGATCAGGAAATGCCTTTTTTTCTATAAAAAAAAAAGAGTTATCGGTGGTTTGAAGGAACCAAGAGAGATGGTCATCAGTACCCTTGACAGCTGGACTTATCACGCTCTAGTTGATCTAAACAAGATATTCTATGGAAAATTGAGCAGCATACTCTTGAAATGTTAAAACATATTAAATCATCTAGCATTTGACAATCTACTGAATGGAACTTATAGATCCAGGTATTCTCAAGACCAAGGAACTAGAAGCTACTTTAAAGTAAGACAAATAGCATACATGTATGCTTCACTTGGCGACAAAAACTTAACTATTTTCTGAACATTTCTATCTTATCTTTTATTAAATCCTGTGTTCTATGGTATTTCTATCATCGTTAAGAGGGGAACACGCTCGATTCCCGACAGTCATGAACCGGGATTGAATCCCGCGTTAAAAATTGTTTAATATGTGAATAACCTTCACATATTATTCATTGTTTCAATTTTCATGAACTAGGTTGCTCATGCTGAGCGGTACCTATTAATGTGATTTGAACCAGATCTATCATCGTTATATGTTGTAAAGATGTAGCATCACGCTAAGAAACAATAAAAAAATCTCTTTTTTTTTTTATTGCACGACTCTCTTGGCCAAAAAATAAATTTCCTTTTATATATTCTCTACCATATTTACATAGTCTCTCAAAACTTTAAACTAATATGTGACAACAGACTAAGAATATTGATTAAAATTTTTAAAATTGGAGTTGATAGCTCCTTAAATTTCTTGAGGACTGTATTTTGTTTCCTTAATAAGGCTTCACTCTGCTGCTGCCTACCCGGTGTGTTCCCATCAATCCAACCCACCAACACTATGAGACACACACTCTCTAACACTGACATTAACTTTATTTAAAAACAACAAAACTATTTATACATCTTGGCCTTTGGTCAAAAGAATTAAAATAACGTATTTTACAAACACAACAGATTAACAAAAAATAAATATTCACAGATATACATCTAATTCTCAACAGGAGTGTTCTTTTTTCAACAAGGTTAGAGGAGGGCCCTGTTTAAAAAAGAAGAGCACGGCAGAATGGTCCTCCAAAAATACTGATCGGTATTATATCAATCCAAACTATACTGAGATAATGGTACACGGTGTATACGTACCGCTGACAAAGAGTGTAATGGTCACCGAGTCCTCGCCCATACGGTTGTAGGCGACAATCTTGTACTTCCCCTCGTCCGTGTCCTTGCTCTTACGGATGCAGAGACAGAGGGTGTTGGTCTCGCCGTCTGTGATCACCTTGTAGCGGCCACCCTCGAAGATCTCCTGGACTCCCTTGTAGAAGCGGAAGTCCGGGACGGGATTGCCTTCCACCTGGATGGAGATGTAGGCGGTCTGGCCTGTAGACACCACAGCCAGTTTTATGCTGGGTACGATGATGGAAAATTCTCTCTAAAAAACATTATATAGATAACACATATCTGCAATAGATTGAGAAAGATAAATTGTCGTATAATAAAAATATCTCCCAAGGAAATACCAAGAAAACTTAACTGTTGACGATAAAACTACATTCATGGGCAAACTTAAGGAAGTTGTCAAAATTGGAAACTATTATAGACGCGTATGATTCTTTTTAAAATAAACAATTTATATTGCCCTTACTGTAATGGAAAAATTAATGGGAGGGCCTGGCTCATGAGCCATTGCAGTAAGGGCAGTGGATATTTTTTATTTTTAAAAAGAATCATACGCGTCTATAATAGTTTCCAATTTTGATAAAAGATGGCGAGCTAATGCATCTTAAGAAAGTTGTACCTTTTATCATGCATATCGGGATTCACAATAACTCTGAAAGATATTTGATACAAGTGACCTTTATTGAAGACACACTAGATAACTAAGTGTGAACAAAAGTGCCTCTGTCTCCTTAAAAAAAAAAAAGGACGACAGGAGACATCAAATACTTTCCACTTCCTTAAGTTTTGTCCATGAGTGTAAATCAATAGATGACTTGGAATGGGGGTGGTCTAAGAACTCATTGGTGGGCAAGCGAACAGAGAGAAGAAGCGAGATATAAAAAAGGATAATTCGTAAAACAAGTTTTCTTCTTAAATCGTTTTTTTTTATATTTAACAAAGACTGGAATCCGTCGAATAGTTAGTTCCATAACCAAATATCTCTGCGCTCGCGGATGTCATGACAAGACGCCAATGCCATGCTAAGCTGTTATTCCAATTGTCATATGTGGTATGTTGGGTTGTTTATTTTATAACACTTTTTTTTATCTTATTCTATTAAATGATATATTTTGGGGGATACACGTCTTTTCTCACACCTCACACGTGATGTCTGCAAGCAAGAAGATGTTGACGTCACCGCTGCCAGATAAGATAAACTTTGTATATATATAAACTATATATTACAAAATATTACCTCACAATGAGTTTCTTTTTATTTCAAAACGCTAGCTTTCAAGTGATAATCGCTCTTCAACGGGCATAATAAAACATCGACTATATCCTACAAGAAATATTTACAAAAACATACCGCGTGGATATTTACAACTGAAATTTTAAATTAGCGATTATCGCTTGAAAGCTAGTGTTTTGAAATAAAAAAGAAACTTATTGTGAGAAAATATTTTGTAATTTTAAACGTTTTTCATAATTTTTTCATGAATAAACTATACTAGTGTATATATACATGTCATTTTTATTATGCATATGTACCTGAAGAGGCGCCTCTAAATTTAATAATGCATTACATATGTTTATCAGCACAGTAAAAACCTTTACTAGTGGTGATAAGGAATAAGCCCCAAAACCAGTTTTGGCAAAAATTCAAACAAAAACAAAAACCAACCTGTATACCACGGTTTCAGGCTATGCGCTCATTAACACATGGTTTCGGTTTTATAACATCCTACGAAAGGAGTTAGGAAATCGGTCGAATTTACCAAAAAAAAAAAGTGTTTAAACTTGTAAAGTAGCACGGGCCGCGATTTTCAGGCTAGAATACAATATAATAGAGATACCTCTTTTGGTACATGAATATTGTAACAAAGTATTTATTAATTTTATTATTTTTATTGGTCATTTTTATGTTATACTAGCGGATGTACCCGGGTTATACCCGAGTAAAGGTTTGTCTAACAAACTTTTGTTAAAACAATTCTCTATAAACTTATAAAAAAAAAGATATATTTTGATAATTTGAAACTCGTAAATTTGAATCTCTCGATAAATTGAAAATTCTTTCCCGGTTCCTTGAAAAATACTCGATAAGTTGAATAAAATCAATATTAATTCGTTCCCTCGGTAATTGGAAGTTAAAGGAATAGTATCTTGCCTTGGAATTGTATCATTATTCTTGTCTCAAATAAATTGCCGTGTCATCCTGAATTTTGTCTTTCCCAATTTTCTACATTACAAAATCATCATTTTATCTATTCTCCCAATATATATGTTGTATATAAATGATAAAACTAACTTTGATTTGTGCGCAATTAATAGGTAGATTATCTTACTTTTGATAAATAATCTTTAAGATAATAAACTTAGTGATAATAAAACTTATAGATAAAAACTTGTTATCATCGTCGCAATGCGAGTTAAATCTACAAATCTGCAAATAACTCTAAGGATATTCAAGATATTCAAGAAATTATTTTTCAAAAACCTTCCCGGGGATATACCTAATAATATCCCAAAATTTCATGGCGATTGGATGTATGGTTTTTGAATCTATAGAGTACACACAGACAGACATTCAATTTTATATATATATAGACTAGCGGATGTACCCGGCTACGCCCGGGGTTTTACCCGAGTAAAGGTTTGTCTAACGAACATTTGTTAAAACAATTCTCTATAAACTTATTTAAAAAAATAATAGATGTATTTTGATAATTTGAAACTCGTAAATTTGAATCTCTCGATAAAGTGAACATTTTTTCCCGGTCCCTGTGTGCCGTGTCATCCTGAATTTTGTCTTTCCTAATTTTCTACATTACAAAATCATCGTTTTATCTAGTAAACATTTTTTTCCCGGTCCCTTGAAAAATACTCGATAAGTTGAATAAAATCAATATTAATTGGTTCCCTCGGTAATTGGAAGTTAAAGGAATAGTATCTTTGCCTTGTAATTGTATCATTATTCTTGTCTCAAATAAATTGCCGTGTCATTCTGAGATAATCTTACTTTTGATAAATAATCTTTAAGATAATAAACTTAGTGATAATAAAACTTATAGATAAAAAAACTTGTTATCATCGTCGCAATGGTGGCGCTGCTTGCGAGTTAAATATACAAATCTGCAAATAACTCTAAGGATATTAAAGATATTCAAGAAATTATTTTTCAAAAACCTTCCCGGGGATATACCTATTAATATCCCAAAATTTCACGGCGATTGGATGTATGGTTTTTGAATCTATAGAGTACAGACAGACATTCAATTTTATATATATATATATAGATTTTGCTACTCTGTAAATTTCCCTCGTGGCTTATCTTTTACCATTTATAGTTTGTTCTTGCCTGAAATAAATTGCTGTCTTATCCCGAAGTTGGTCTTCCTTAATTTTCCACGTGGCAATATCATTCTCCGCAACTCTATGTTTAAGGTGTGTGTAATAAGCGAATGGTGAACGCAGAATAAATAAAGGCATACGTAGTATAAAATCAGGAATGGAATTTGACGTTTAAGGGCAATTTACAAGGCGAACAAATAGGTGATTTTAACATTATGTATGCGCTGTAATAAACTGATACATCACTCTATTCGTAATCGAGGTCTTGACTAAACAACCGCGACTTCTGGTGGATGCAACTGACTTAAGCCTGGACGATTATTAAAGCTTTTCAATAAATTAAACTCTTGGGTTGATATTAAGGTGGAAAAATCAGGCTCCCAGAGATTTTTTTAAATTATTTTTAATTCTAGCTTTCGGGCATGAAACTCTAGCTTTCGGGCATGAATCTCTAGCTTTCGGGCATGAAACTCTAGCTTTCGGGCATGAAACTCTAGCTTTCGGGCATGAATCTCTAGCTTTCGGGCATGAAACTCTAGCTTTCGGGCATGAATCTCTAGCTTTCGGGCATGAAACTCTAGCTTTCGGGCATGAATCTCTAGCTTTCGGGCATGAATCTCTAGCTTTCGGGCATGAATCTCTAGCTTTCGGGCATGAATCTCTAGCTTTCGGGCATGAAACTCTAGCTTTCGGGCATGAATCTCTAGCTTTCGGGCATGAATCTCTAGCTTTCGGGCATGAAAGTCCTTCTACTGGAGATATCACGCGATGCAAAAACATATTTAAATTATTTTTTAGAGAACAAAGAAGATCTTCATCAAATAGTTTATTGTAGCACACACATCCTCTTCATGATTTCAACAACGGTCCTGAGTGGCATCCCAGTTAAAATGATTTCTGATGATATAGAAGCATCAAAATTACCATAGCTAGTTAAAGCCGACTTATTAATTTTGGAACTGGATATTCTCAATAGACATCAACCTTCCCTACTTAATGGAGAAGCTTAAAAGATCACAGATGGTGATCGTATTCCTAAAAGCTTACCGTTTTCAATAAATATTGAGCAAATGATTGATGGTTGTGCATCTTCTGTGCAACAACAGCAAAGAAGATGACAAATAGCTCTCATCGATGAATTAAGGAAGGTAATGCAACGCCTTGCGAAAATGCACATTTTGAATCTCTTGGTATTTCTAAATCAATATATCAACCATTATAGTACATCGTAAAGACAAAAGGGTTCAATGTGTGTTTATCTAAGAGATCTAAACAAAGATGTGGATATGGATGCCTATTCAATTCCTATGATGGAAGTTATATTGTCAACTCTACATGGAATCAAAAAGTCATCATTATCATATATCTATCCCAAGCAATCCGCCAGATCAGACTTTGAAATCAGATATATCAATGTCTTCAACATCACTTAAATGAGTGTTTACCAATTCGAAAGGCCGCCCTATGGCCTAAGTTCAGCACTAGGTGTTTTCAATTTCTAATGGACACGTTGAAGGTATGAGTCGCCACCTTGCTGATGTAATAATTGGTGGGAACATCGTGGAAGAGCATGATAAGAAGCTAAATCAAATGTGTGATTAGATTGGAGAAGAACCAAACTTCGAGGGAGATCCAGTGATTAGCTTCCTTTCTTACTTACCCTAATGAACCTATCCTAACCTGAACCTAACTTCGTCAAGGCTTGACGCTGAATTAGTGTTAGTTACACAAGGGATATAGTCTTGAGAGACCTTACTCTCTCAAACTTTAAATAAATAATTTGTCAACCTGCATTCTCTTTGAAATTCGTTGGGCATATCATTGATAAACATGTTGTGTTTATTGGGTAGAGAAGATTGTGAAGTCTCTTCTATATGCCCCTCATCCGAATGATAAGGCAGGTCGTAGGTACTTAATCGGACTGGCTTCAGAAACAGATTGATGAACACAAGTATGATTATGGAACACATTTCTAAACATTACTTGCCAAAAATGACCCGTTCAAACGTAAAAAAAGAATAAGCACACGCAGTCCTAAAGTCAGTAAATAACTTTCCTAAAAATAGACATTCTTGCCCTATTTTGTCTTACAACTGCTGTATCTAACAACTGACATAGAATGTATGGCCTCGAAAATGTCATAAAGAGGAGAAAGAGTGTGTAATTGCATGTGCTTCAAGAAAAATTGTTGATGCTGAAAGTAGTTAATTGTTGAAAAAGAGACGGCTGTGTGTAGGCTTGTTAAATAATTCGCCGATGGATCTGGGGCTGCAAGTTCACCCTGAAAACGGATCAATGTTATCTTTGACGATATTACTTGCAACTAAAGGTAACCACAACGCTGGTTGGCTGGAGATGGTCAGCAAGGCTAATGAACTCTGACTCTAAAACATTGGGTAATAACAAGGGAAAAGAAATTACGTTGCCTGATTCGGATCACCCACTTCCTTCGCATGATGACATGAAGTGGTTCTCATCGCGATTATCAATCAAAACATGCCTGCCACCATATAATATTCCTGACCAAATATTTATCATGCCCTAAAATTTAGGTCATAAAAAGCAATTCAAGAGACCAAGAAGGAGTGAGTAGAATTGAATACAATTTGAGGAAGCGAAGAAATACTTAAAGCTGATTTTAAAAAATAGCTTTCTATCCAAGATGACGCGTGTTTGAAAAAGAAAATATTTTAGAGCATCAATATATCTCTGAAACAAATATTAGACTTTGCCCATAAAAAAGAGCCAGAAAAGACTTGTCAAAATAAACAGAAAGACTAATATTATTAGTGGCCAGGGAGGTGTAAAAAATAACTGGAAAACTTGTTAAATAATTCCTGAATGCATGAAAGAAACGCGATAAAAGGTTAAAGTCAATTCGAGGCCTCTTTTTAAACGTCATCAAAGCCTTGAACCAAGCTATACTATGGCATAGTTGGGGCCATCATTGGCGCCGAGACTTGCATACATGTGGTTTATTGAGGTGCAGTCAAGGTAGAAGTAGTAAGGATCCACACAGGAGTCAGAGTGAGAATGATGGCAAGATGTAAAAGAGAGAGTGATTAGTCGGACGTCGGAGGCAATAGGGTGACAGCATAAGAGGCTACAGCCTTTAAATTGCTGAGGAATACTGTTTGCATTCATTTAAAAAGGAATGGGGGACATTGCAAGTTGATAGAAACAAAATACTTATAAACTATCTCTTCGATTCTCCAATATTTTCGTTACCTCGAATAGTTAAATTAGGCTTTACTTGGTTGCCATAAAAATTAACCCACAGGTACCGTAAGAGTATTTCCAAAGATTAAATACTCGATCTTGAATGTGGCTAAACTATATTTTAATAGGCTAATCCCCTAATAGTATGTTCAAATCAATAAGCTTGAGGGATAAGTCTCTTTCAAATAAATTTATTTGAAAGAGACTTATCCCTCAAGCTTATTGATTTGAATAAACTATATTTTGTTGGCTTAAAATAACCTAACTCTAAGCCTAGACAATGATTGGTTGGAGGGATCACACACTTACCAGCGGTGGCCATGATGTTCTCCTGGTAGTCCACAATGGAGGGAGCGAAGTCCTCGATCTCTGGGATGGGCCGCAGCGGGGTCGACGGCTTGTCCACCTTCTCCTGGAGCTCGGACATGCTGTCACACAGGTACGTACTCGTGCACTCCTCGGAAGCACTTGTACGGTGAGTTTGTAAGTCCCCATGTCGTAAAACCATCAACCACAAATGGACAAAAAATGGAATACAACAAATATATGGATAGATTCAAGCATAAAACATAAGGCCTGCAGTGCGTTTCTTCTATAATCAATACGTGGCACGCTGTCGAAGTGGTTGAATTCTTCTATAGACCTTGAGGGAGGTTTTCTAGAGGAATTCTAAAACTCGAAAGCGCGCTCAACACGTATTCGTGATAAAAAGAAGAAACGTATTTCAGCCATTATCTTTTATGCTTAAAATGTCCCTGTGCAAATACATCTCTGGTGTAAATATGGAGATAAAATTGTGTAACAGCAAACGTCAATGTGTAATGAACGTGTGTTATTTTAATACAAAGAGGAATTACTGAAGTAGGAGAGAATATTGTCAAGAAGCCCAGCGGCTCCAATCACGAGAGGCCCCATGGGACGTCTGTCAATCATCGCTGGACACCGGGTGTGAGGGGTTCTGGGGAATCTGGCCGGCGGGGGGAGCTGACGTCCCTCATTAGGATTAACTTCAACTTGGGCTAAGTTGTACTTTATCCATCTCCCTATAAATACCCCTTATAATAAATTAATTATCCCCAAACTTGCCCTTGCTTTATTTATCTCCGCGACAATATTAATGTCTTCCCAATTTTGTACTAAAATTGGTGGCCATGGTGGAGAAGGACGAAGGCATTCTCAGTAAGTTTCCACTGTTCGTAGAATATTTTTTAAGATGAACGTTGAAGGAGAATGTAAAATCTAGGTTGGTTCAACTTTCTTTTATCTTAGGTATGTCTAGGTAAACTATGGGGAATACAGATCTTATTAACACATGTGAACATGGTGTAGCACATGTTAACTCATCTTTGCTTGGTAATGAAGACTTTTATAAAAGAGAGCTCTTTCTTATAAATATTTAAAATATAAAAATGGAGACCTATTATTTTAAATACATGCGTTTTTAATTTTCAGTATATTGATACGATATAGATTATATATATAAACTAAAGATTGCAAAGCAATACCTCTCTAGTAGGTACAGATTTGAATTGTTTTATCGTCTTTTAACGCTAATTGCTTTTAAAATTATCTTCCCGCTATGACACCAAGAGCCTGGTAAAAGGTATCGGCATCCATAAATAAGTTTCTACTCTTTCTCCAGAGTTCTGTTGAAACCATCCTATAGGCATGGCTACAAGGTTGTCCCAAAAGTTTGTAAGGGCCTGATGATTAGCTAACGCTTAAAAGCTTGCCGTTTTTATTGAATAAAGAAACCTTTTGCAATTATTTCGATTGAAATATCGTTTTAAATCCTTTGTAAGTATTTCATAATCTAAGTTATGTATAATGTCTTTGTATTATGTATAAAGTAATTGTACACCTATCCCCCGATTTACACGGTAGATACGTTCCTGAGAAAAACGTGTAAATCGGGGGATAGGTGCACACAGAAATAAAAATAAAATGCATTGACAGGTTAAAATATGTAGTCAGCACATAAGCTCGGGATTCCTCGTGAGATGTGTACAAAGCGCATGTGTTCAATCACAGTAGCATTTAGTATAGTGCGATAAAAACAAAAAAAAAAAACTTATTTGGAAAACCGTGTAAAAGCGAAAACGTGTAAAACAAGTACCGTGCAAATCGGGGGATAGGTGTATTATGTATTATTATTAATCGCCGTAATAATATTATTCGCCAAGTAATAAGAAAAACAAGATTTTAAGAAAAACACGAACTTTTGGGACCACCTTATAAAAGTCTATCCATTCCTTGTTTTACTTGGCGGTATTACCGACCATTTACGAGCATGTTGATCATTTAGATTTGTCTCCTCCTTCATCCTCTTCTTCCAGGGAAGTATTAAACCTATTAAAGTAGATAATACAGGTGTGTGTGTGGTAGATATGTAGTGTAGTGTAGAACGTATTGTGTAGTTGAAAGAATCAAGTAAAAAAAAGGATAAAAAGATGGAATAAGAAGAATGAAGAACAAAGAAAGTTAGAAGAAAAAAAAAAGTGAAAAGAAGGTTTTCTAAGAAATTTCTAGACGAGAAGAACACACGAAGAAAGAAAGAAAGAATAAGAGGAAGTAGAAATACTAGAAAGGAATAGAGAATTTAGCTTTCTTTTGTTGATCTTTACAGAATGTAGTTAGGGCTCAGGTAGGCTCTCACTTTACACAAGTCTCTTCTTGCTCTACCAAGAAGTACTGTGCTTCCTCTTTAAGATAGAATCATATACATTCAATGTCTTCGTGATATGGAGAGCTTTCCGTATTAACTTATTTCGGATGAATTGACGTTTTTTAAATTATACTAAAACTATCAATTTTAAGAAACATTATACTAGATCAAATCATTTTTTTTATGATGGCAGATTAAAAATCCTTGTGAGCCTTTTAAACCAATATTCATATTCAATACAAAAAATATATATTTATTTTCGCTACTTTGTTATTTTCTATACGGCATATTTATTGCCACGAGTAGGCGAAGGCTCTACTCGACTCTTTTATTAGACTTATATTTTCTTCGGAGAGCAAAATGTATGAGAGCATATGAGGCAAAATATATTTGACAAAACCTCTTTTGAATTTAAAAATCAACACACTATTTTAGTTGAATTATTTTTTAAAATTTTGGATTGAGAAGCAACCAAAGTGCTTATTGACCAAAGAGATGATTGAAGTTGTACCCCCCGACAAACCTCTAGAGATCAGACACGTACCTGGTTCTCCTGACGTCGCTGCCACGTCGCTTGCGGACCTCGAGCATTTCTCCAGGCCGGAGACGTTTGGTCATACCGCTGTCGTCCACAGCGACTCCTTTCTGCAGAGGACAAATCACGACATGCTACTGCCTCCAGTACCTGGTGTACCTACCTCGTCAGCCACCACGATGGAGCAGCGACGGGAGCCCACCATGGAGCTCTTGCGGCTGCCAGAGTCGATGGAGTCCGACCGCTGGGGTTCTGGCGTGGGTTCCTTGACCGTAGGGACTGAGGGGATCAGCACCTCGGGCTTGGTGGACCCCTTCCTGCTAGATGGCTTGGAGTCGGTGGAGCCCTTGCGGCTGGCAGGTTTGGAGTCTCCTGGGCTGGATAGCTCGCCGTCCTGTGTACGTCACACCGTCGTTCACTCGTTTGAAGAGAGATTAGAGGCTTCAGTAAAATGTGCAGAATTCTAAAAAATACCTTTAAAAATAAAGGCCACTTCTCCCGTCAAAACTAGATGCCATCTATTGATTGTCGCCGCTAACTGGCGGCCTCGGATCGGTGACAAAGCCACAAGACCAGCTTTGGAAAACTGAGAAGCACCCACTTGGAGACCATGGTTTCGGGCTATGACCCTCCTCAGTCCAAAGCGGTTGTGGCTTTGTCACCGACCCGAGGCCGCTTCTTTGCGGCGACGGTCAATAGATGGCGTCTGGTTTTGTGGGGATAGGTGGCCTTTATTTTTATCGATCAATATCCTCCTGGCAAAAGTTACATCTAAAAAAGATAATTCTAGATGTGGTATCTATGATTATTAAATAGATGTTTTAAAATGCTCAAAAGAGAATATATTTCTCTCGTCATAGCTGAACCTGTAATAATTCCAATGAACTTAATCACTGAGCGCTCTTTGTGTACTGTATGAGAGAAAATATACTTATTGTGGGTTGTGTTTATTCGAAATAAATGAAACCAGCACTGTGTTTTATAAATGTTGCCTGTACGATAGTTCTAAATGTTAATATATCCGATCACATTTGTATAGAACGCATTTACACAAATATACACACAATATTAGAGAAGACACCAACCTCTTCCTTCTGAGGTGTCTTCTTCAGCTTAATTTTGCTGAAATCAACCTCCTCTTCTTGCTTCGGTGCAGGTTTCTTAAGTTTGGGTTTTCCCTTCTCGTCTTTGGCTTCGTCTTTGGTTTTCTTGAGCTTGGGCTTGGCGTCTTTCTTCTCTTCTTCTTCTTCCTCCTTCTTTTTCTTGGACTCTGCGCACAGGCCGTGGAAGTGGTAATAGCGAGTTAGAAAAACGTTTAAGCTAATTTGGTAGCAACACATTTGAAGATGTTTGACTGCGGAGTAGCATGCTGCAGGGTGGAATACTCCGGGATGGAACTCTACTGTATGGAACTCTTGGGGTCGAACCACTACAAACCATTTGGGGGCGAATACCTACAGGAGGGAACATTCTGGGGTAAAGAAATATTGAATGGAACACTTAGAGGAGGATAAATACAGATTGAAAGAGATCAGTTGAGGTTTATCACAAGAGAGGATCTACTGCCAAGGTGGAATCGTTGTTCGGGAATGGCACTTACCTTTGACGGTGATGACGGCCGAGGACTCCTCTGAGCCGAACTCGTTAACCACCTCGCAGGTGTAGGTGCCGGACATCTCGGTGGTGATCTCCGAGATGGTCAGGGAGGCGATGGTCCCGTCGAACTTGGACTTGATAGTCTTGGTCTCCTTGATGACTCGCCTCTCTCTGTACACACGTCTGTTTGTTTATCTCTCACTGTGGAGGAAATCTATTGAACTGACTGAGATTTGAATACTTGCCTAGATAAGCTCATTTATTGTCCTCTATCACGCTTTAGAGAGGGAACTTGTAACATTAAAAATAATTTCTTAAAATCATAAATACACTTACGGGGCTCTGGCACATTTGTAAGTGCAAAGTCGAACTGCTTTTCACATGTGTAGACATGTGGTGCGCTTACAGTAAAAGCAGTCGCTAACTACCCACCATGATTATCAAGGCCTGTACCACGTGTACTAGGGATAAGCAAATAAATAAATAAATAAATACACTTGTTTAAACTATTGCAATCCCCTCGTAGAACGTCTTTCAAATTTATTTCATAAAGCGAATTTTGGACCTAAATTCTCAACCTTTTTTTCTCAATATTTCAATATATTCTTTTTTATCGAATAGTTGTCTTGATGAAGACGAGTGTACCGCCCAAATATCGCACTAGCGAGTTGCCGTCTAGATCCAAAATACGCCTCACGAAATAAAAGTACTTTTTTTTGCAGATGATCATCAATTAGAAGACCCTGGATTTATTCAAATGAAAGTGGCATTCCACAATTATTTGATCAGGCATCATTAAATGATCTAGTTGGGGATCTAGGGCTATCAAAAGAAGCAGCAGAAATCCTTGGATCAAGATTAAAGCAAAGTGCATTTGTAGAATAACATTTTCTTGTCTTTTACCTGTGATACCAATTACCTCTAGTTTACTGCCTCGATGTCTGGATAACCCGTATCATCATATTCTTCATTTCTTAGTGCCATCTATCCCTAATAATACAATTATTTGAAGGCTACTTTATTTTTATGAAATACAAAAATATTTCTATATACAGACCTTATACTTCAATAAGAATTATTGAAATGCGATGGTTAATCAGTTATTAGTTTTATAAATTCTGTGTAGAAATATTTTTTGGTTCTAACAAAAGTAATGTTGAAGATTGCCTCCATTATCAATAATCGGATATATCAGGTCTAATTTTGAATATTGAATGTTAAATATGCTTACAATACGTTATAAACAACTTGATGCAAACATCTTACGGCGGCAAGGTGTAGACACAGATGTCAAATTGTAACCTACCTGAACCATGTGACGGAGGTCTTCTGTACAGATGTAGTCTGGATCTTGGCGGTGATCTCGGCAGTCTTGCCGGCCTCGAACGTCTGCACCCATTCGTCTAGTCAAGAAACCTATATTTGCTCGGAGGCTTGCAAAACCTCAAAATGAAAAGATACTTTTTACCTGAATTCTATTTTCCCCTATTCTAATAATTCCTGGGTAACTATAGCTCACAATAAAACCTATATTGTACTTACTGTCGTAAGAAATGTGTGCATTATATCAGAGAACTATAACAATTTTTGGATTAAGTGAAAGCATATATTGTAGTGTTATATTTTTATTTCAATTATACTTAAAACAACGGTAATGATTGTGGTTTTCTTTTATTGAAGTGTAGTGGCTCGTCAACGAGCTTAAGCTTAAGCGAGAAGTCAAAGAAGCTGGTTACCATATAAAACTACGTAGTTTTCATTGTAGTTTTCTTATTCTGTTAGACCGTTGAAGAAGAACTTTTAGCTCGAATGCTCGGCTCTCCCCTACACTTTAATAAAAAAAATCCATCGAAAATCATTCTTGTTTGAATCTATTTTAGGTATTTTATGCTTATTTATTTCTAATAATGCCTGGAGATTGTTTAACAACTCATTCAAGGTACGTAACTTTATAATTTACTTTCAAATATATACCTTTTATAGTTCAGTGTTTAGTTTAAGGTTTTGGAAAGATATTTTTACTCAAAATAAGTTATTTAGTTCAATATTACCTGGGCCTGTAAGCCTTGGATAAATTTGGGTTTCTCTCCCTTCGGTTTTCTGAAACACAACATTTTATTTGTTTTTAAACCCAAGGACAACTTTGAATCCAGAATGATATACAGCAAGAAGAGCAATTTTTAAAATAATAACTATAAAATGAAAACACACAGCACCTAGCAAGTGGCTTCGTTCAATGACAGGGAAGCTTGGTTGCTTCTATTTACATAGCACGTTTGAGATTATAAAACATGTTCTGGCTCTGACTCCCCTGGAAATCATATATACGTCTTGTCTGCTTGTCCACTACTTGTATGTCTGCTTCTTATTGTGAACCCTTCTTGCATATTTTCTATCTATTTTTTTGCATAATTCTTGTCCACTTTTCATGAAAATTCATATTACAGAATGGTTTGTAAGAGACAATCTATCTTAATTTATCTTTTATGAAACATTTTCGTAACGCATTGTTTGGGACATACCATCCTTTGGCCTGTTGGTCATCTCAAGAGCATGTACCTGGCTGAAAGATTGTACAGTTGTCGATAAATCTAGCCGCTGTTTGGGAGTGTGTGGTCGCCAAAATGTTATAAATCTATAGAGGGATCTCAGACAGAGAGATGAACAGCCCGCGGCGTCGCATGATGGGAATTTTTTGAGTTGCAGAAGCACGGATGGAATGGGAACACCGTAAGAAATATTACCACAGACGGCCCTGTGTCAGAGTTATAGAAAATATGCCAAAATGCTTATAATTCTAGGCTATAACATTGACTTTGTAATTATGTATTTGTGATCGAGAAATTTTCAGGTGTTGGAAAATTCGTCTGAAAGGTTGTCGGTTTTAAATCCTGCCTAATGTAGTCACAATTTATATCTCGAAAGAGATATATTTAAAACTTAAAATTTCTAATTAGCAAGTACATAAACATTTTAAAAAGGAAAAAATAAATTTTAGTGCTATATTCAAACATTGCCGGTATATAAACTAGAAGGCTACTTCAATTTTTATGCGAAAGGATAACATTTTCACTTGAAAACATAAGATAAATATTGTGCGTGACGTTTCTGGGTAACAGTGTTCATACTATCATCAGATAAAAGTGCTGAATTTATAAATTTGGATGTGGTCTTGCTACCTTACGTTTCTAATCCCTAATCCAAATTGTATCATTTCTCCTGGGCATTTAGGGATTAGGAAAGTACGTTACTTACTTGTCTTGTTTCTTTTCTTCTTCTACAGAGTGAGAGGGAACACACAGAGGTTGGATGTTGGAGTAGGAACAGAGAGGGTGGGGGTTAGATTACCTTCGGGGTTGACCACGACAGTCTGGGACTTGACGACGCCCTTGTCGTTACGGGCGGTTAGGAGGTACGTGCCCTTGTCCGCGGGGGTGGGCTTGGGCATCTCAAGCTGGACGGCGAACTCCCCATCCTTCACCTTGTCCACCTTCACGATGTGGGCGGCGTCCTCCCGCACCGTCTTGCCGTCGCGGCTCCACTCCACCTTGGGCTTGCTGAGCGACTGCACGCGGCACTCCACCACGATGCGCTTCGTCCGCTCCACCGTCACCACGCGCGGCTTCTCGCGGATGGCCGGGGCCACTACGTCGCACACAGATTATAGCTACCGGAGAACACTCTACTACATCTTAGAACATAACATAAGGGAAAGACAATTGTAAAACGGCAGAGTTCCCCGTAGAACATGTATATAAGTATCTTAGTAATAAATGTAAAAATAAACCTGAAAATTGCGCTCACGTTAAAATTTTCTACTTTTCATTAGCTATGGGGATCTCCTTTATCAAGATATTCTAGAGTCGGCTTATAAGTTAGCTCTTGGAATTTTAAATGTTCTTTGATAAAAAGAAGATCCCTAGAGCTAATAAAAAGTGAAAAGTTTAGCACTAGTTTCAAGTTTTATTTTTCAAGATTAAAGTGTTCAATTAGACACTTCGTTGTTAGAGTTTTATTTTCTCAACATTTCAACAAAAATCTTTTGTCTTCGTCAAGAGAAATAAATAAAAATAAAGCATTTGTCAAGGCGTTAAAATTGTTTAGAAAAATTTCCTGACAAAGATTTTTGTAGAAACGTTGAGAAAATAACTGGTCGAAGTGTCTAATTTATAAAGAAATACGAATATCGGACAGGCAACCTCTATCTTCAAGATAAAGTATTTAAGCCTTATATTTTCTTTAATTATAAAACGGCAGAAGTAATTTAGTTTTGAAAATAGATGTTGATACAAATTCTAAAAACATTCGAGCATATTCTATTAATGTGTTAACTAGCTAAAAGAAATGTGTAGATTGGCTTACGTTCAATGTTAAGGGTGAGGTTGGCATTGCTCTCGCCAGCTGCGTTCTTGCAGGAGCAACGGTAGACGCCAGCGTCGGACATGTCTGGCTCCTTCAGCTCTAGGGTGATATGGTAGACTCCGGGAGGCTTGTCTTCCTTGATTGTTTGGACGACTCGGGCGGAAGGCTTGATGTCCTGGCCCTCGCAGGTCCACGACACGTCGGGTTTCGGCTTGGCTTTCACCCGGCACTCCATCAACACCCGCTTTCCACCGTCCAGGGGCACGATCTTCGGCTTCTCCACGAAGGTTGGAGCTCCTTCGTCTCCGGCATCTGCAGGACCATAGGTTCAGTCATCGTGGGGGCATCCACACAAACATGATAAAACCCAGTTCAATCTTGACTGATGCCGTTAACCTAAGAGCATCATCACTAAACTATCGGTGTTACAATACAAGCCCATCATAAACACAAATCTGTTGTACATATGTGGCACCTGCTCCCGCCTGTGTTGAAAGACAACCTTTGCTATCCAGCCATTTTGGTTCGGCATCCTGAGTGTCTGTTTTAAGATGGACGTTACTCTATGATAATAGTGAGCCAATGTTTTTATTTTAAGAAAATTTCGAAAGCTTACCTTCCAATTTGAGATTAAGGTTGGCGCTAATTTCTCCTTTCTTGTTCTTGATGACGCACTTGTATGCACCACCATCTGGTCCTTTGGGATCCTGCATAGGAAACAAAGGATCAAGATTGTCCACGGCAGGTTGGGATGAGGGAACTTACCCTGATTTCCAGGGTGATAATGTACTCGTCCTTGACTTTAGTGATTTTCATCTTGGACTTGGCGCTCTCTTTAACCACGGTGGTGCCGTGGAACCATGTGGCAGTTGGTGGGTCGGCGCTCTTCACGCCGCACTCCATCACGATCAGCTTACCGCCTTCCTTCTGGATGATGGAAGCTTTCTTGGTGAAGGTTGGGCCTTCGTCTTCAGGCTCGCCTGCGTACATCATGGTAAGTTCTCTATTTCATGTACCGCACCAAGGATCCTTGCGTCTATTGATGCTCGCATTGTAGTGCTGATTGAAGTTTTTTTTTCGGAAATAAAGATCACAATATTTAAAACAGAGAAAAACGCCTCTAACGTCAATATGTACGTATTTTTTGAAGCTGGTATTGTGGTATTTTCTCTAATTTATAAGTCAGCGTAATTGTAGAGATGGCGTAAAGTTTCGAAATGAATTTGGAGAAAGAAGTATATTTATTAGTATTTAAGTGTATGCAAAGCTATTTGAAATCTAGAATGGATTGAATGTGGTTTAAAAAGTGGAATTATAAGAGTTCAAGAGCACCGTGGGATGGTTTGACTACCTAAGCTGTTGAGTTAAAGAGAGAGCTGCAGTGTGTATCTTACCTTGTAAGTTGAGTGCAATGTTGGCGCTGCTAGTTCCGCATTCGTTATGTGCCGTGCACTTGTATGTACCGCCGTCGGCCGTGGAGGGATCCTGCAGCACACAATCCCAGCTGTTTTATACGTTCTTAAACATACTCATTTCACTTTTTAGGGGCTACAACCTACTCTACATTCATACCGTTTGATAGAGCAACTAATGATACATTAACTGCTTATACTGTTAAATTATTGAATAGGTCAAAATGATTTTCATCTTAGACGGGCACAAGACAAATTAAAATTCAAAGATAATTTAAATTGTAATGAAAAATCACAAACATATTTCAGTTAAAGAGCCCCACCGATACCTAGACTGACCTCTAAAAGCTTTTGAAGATCGGGCCCCTAGAAGACTTCAGCGTCACCTAGGGAATGGTACTTTGAGAGAACCAATGATCTGAAATTAACTTCGTCAAAACAACATGACTCTAAATATTTCACCAAACTACACCCCGTAGAGGATGACTACTTAATAAGTAGAACGTATACTTTCTCAGGGAAACAAGATCCAACCCAAATATACCTTAAGTTCTGGTACAACCGCGCGCATCTGGACATATAACACTATCTCTCTCTCTCCTTCAGATATTATCAATTATTCTATAGATTCTGATGATGGCAGCAGTGCCTGTATATCAGCCATAGAACACCTTGGCTCTCCTTTAAATAGGAATCTCTCCGTTCATTTCATCGATTAACCCCGCTAAATACGGCAGGGGAACTTTGCTACATAAGGAACATTCTCAATATCGAACAAGTCTAACAATTATGTTAAAATAAGTATTCTTTGATTCACTTTTAAAAGGGGTTAGCTTGATAACCAAGGATTTTAAATGGGTCAATAACTGAACAATATATGGCTTACATTAATATTTTTTGCGCGCAATGAGTTCTTTTTTGTTCAGTTTAAAGGCTAAGGTTTTAAAAGCAAATTGAAAATACTTATTGCGCAAGATAACCCTTTAGCTCCTAATAACTACTCCCGGAAACTCGTCGTTATATCCTTATTGTATTCTCAGTTTTTTGTTAATTAAACTATACTTTGTGGTCAGCAAACACAGTCATTATAGACGCGTTAAAAGTCTATCACTGTACTCCAAGGAGCATTCCTATGTATAATATACATCGGAGTGGTGTGTTTACCCATATATGTACCCTAACAAGAGATATTCATCTTTAATATATGTAACAGGAAACTTTACACATCAACTCTCCCACCCAAACTAAAAGTAAAAAGCTCCCAACTCACGATGATCTCCAGAGAAGCAATGTAGGTGTCTTTCCCGGAGTCCTTCATCGTCATCTTATGTCTGGGGCCCTCCTTGACTTCAGCCGTGCCCAGGAACCACGAGATCTTCGGCTTGGGATTGGCCTCGATGTTCACCTCGATCAGGAGGTTTTCGTTCTCTTGTCGGATCGTCGGTTTCTTGAGGAATTTCGGTTCTTTTCCCCCAGGAATCCTACAGCCACAACACGGTCAAGTACAGCCGTACGTACTCTTGGTCTTTGAACTTCATAGCACTGGCTAGGGTGTAAATCGGGAATTGACAATGTAATAATCCGTTAAATGAAGTTTTATATATAGGGAGCTTTCACTTTGCGACAGAGATGTTTCATATCTTCACCATATCTCATCTAATAATGTCTATCATTGTACAAAGCAAGGTCCGTAGAGATAATATATGTCATAAAAACATATTGCCAAAAGAACGGTTGCAAATTGTATCGATAGATAGCAATTGATTTTATATTTGTAATTTGCCAATGATAGCTTTAATAGGAAACAATATTTGAGGAAGAGAGCATTGCTCGACCCATTTACATGTAATTATATGTATGCACCTCTGCAAACCTTTAAGCTTATCCATAGATTTCCTAAACATACCTAAGCTGTCTTTCATACTAAAAATACAGGGTATATAAGAAAAACAATCCAATACAATAGTAGAGCGTTCTCGAGATTGATTTGGCGAAACTGCTGAGAGGGTTCACCACTGATGAGCCAAGCTCTCTCATTTAACATTTTTATATCATTGCTGTAAAAGCATAGAGAAAATATTTGAAAATATAGGTCATAAGAAATATATTGCCAAAAAATATTATAAATTTCCCACAAGAATAAGATCACCGCGGTCAAGTGAATTAATCACTGCGAATTTTTTTCGGGTTCTGATTTGATAATACAAATAAATCAATTTTCATAAAAAAAATCAACTTATTCTCTCCATCATATGTTTAAAAAAGGTAAAAAATAAATTTTAAAAACTTACTTTGGTTTTTCGGCGCCTGTCAAACACACCGATACAACAACGTTAGAAATGCATCGAAAACATTGAATTCAAATGTGTTATGGGTTTTGAAAGAAAAAAAAAGCGCTAAAACGGATTAAAAATATGTAGGTCTTATTTGAGAAGGCGAGCTGTCGGAAGTATAAATCATCTTTCTACAGGCATACCTCTCCTGTGTGTGTGAGAAAGGCCCCCTGTAGAATAACTTTTCTGAAAGCCCTGGTTCTAAAATGAAAGCTGCGTGTTGATCAGTTTAAGCGCTACGTTATTGAATCACTGTAAGTAGAATTTGTACATTTGTAATTAGATGAAATACTAGAACGATATGGATTTATCAACAGTTGTGTTGGTGGTTTCTTAGTCGTAAACTCAAGGAAATGTCTAAGAATCTATAGAATATAAGTATATATTTTTTTCAAAAATTGCTTGACGATATCATTCAATATCTATGAGCCATAGTACATCTCTGAAATCTCATCTTCTTTCTTTAGAGAAATACAATAATTTTTGTGAGAGAGATCTCAAAGAACATTCTATTTCTTTAATTATTCACATTTATTAAATTTTACTGTCTTTTTTATTATATCTTTATTTTCTCTGTATAAATAATCGAGCTCTATATGCAAATATATTAAACTGCGTATCTTTGTTCTTCATACATTTATTTGGAGATTGCTTTGTGAAGATACAGAGATGGGGAAATTCTAGCTTTCCATTTATACTGCCTCTTATTTCTTATATTCCCAGATAGGGTAAGTGTTCCAGCTGTGAATCAAGCACTTGGCATTTGACCATGGCACGTACATAAAGAGCCACTATCCTGTTTAAATTAGCAGATAGGGTGAACGTAAAAGCGGGTGTGTATAAATAGGTAGGGTGCTGAGTGCAAGCTTTAACGTGCTATAAATACAGCAAAAGCACAGTAGGCAGTTAGCCAGAAGCCAAGACAGATTGACAAATAGGAACATCCATTTCTGACGGTGCAAAAACTTCTTCCATTAACACTATTTGGCATCTAGGGTAGATGTATCTACTATAGGAAGGCCAATACGTGCCTTTATATAGAGAGACCCTTTCGAATCTACACCACCTAGAACTCTTGGTTCTCTTTAGACTTAATTTTATTACTATCCAGACAGTCCCGGTGGCGGCATTGGTAGGAAAATGTATGCACACTGGACTGTAGTTAAAGATGGGTTCATGTAAATAAGAGAAATTCAGACTGATGGAATTAGTAGTGCTGTTCAAGACATGGTTATACTTTTTATTGGGAATTTTGTTGATGTTTTATGCGAGCTAAAATTCTGCGCGACAACCTGTGAACCAATAACGCTGAGGGATTGCTGTCAATATTCAATATTAATACAAAGCCTTCTATTTTAGAGGCGTAATATTCTTTTTAAAATAAAACAATTTCTACTGTCCTTACTGCGATGGAAAAATCCATCGCAGTAAGGACAGTAGAAATTGTTTTATTTTAAAAAGAATATTAAGCCTCTAAAATAGTTTTATAATTTGATAACAGATGGCGCTCTAGTACATCGTAACAAAGCCTTCTATTTTACAGTTTAAAATGGTGGAACCTACCGGTATAAGGCTTCAGATATTGTAGTCAGAATTATGGATATTTGAAGGGTAGTTGTCTATAATGTACCTATGTATGTACCCGATGATAAAATGGGACTGAGAATGTTCATTGCTTAATGAGGGACAAAACAATTTAACCCAGATCTCACCTTCCAAGTTGAGGTTGATAGTGGCAGTGGATTCGCCCGCCGAGTTCTTGGCGAGGGCCTTGTACGTGCCGCCGTCCTCCGAGCTGAGGTTCTGGATGTCTAAAGTGACCAGATAGCTCTTGTCTTTCTGCACGGCCAGGCCGTACTTCTGCCGCGCACTGTCCTTCACGGGCTTGCCGTTGTGGAACCTGCACGTGGCACTCTAGGTTACAACCTTTGCCGCGAAACGAATCATGTTTCAACTTGATGTGTATGTCCTATCTATGTCCTAGCTATTGGTATACGTGGGGACAGCATAGGCAGGAGATTTACACCGTGAAACCTGTCACCACGACCGGCTTAGAGCGGGGTCAACTTTTGAAATGAGCATCAAAATTGTTTATCAATGAGGGAAGCTCCCCTCTCTAGAGAGTTCACGTGTGGTAAAAGATCAGTTAGGGCGATTTCCTTGAATAGTTTTTGGTCGGCAGTTTTATTGTTTATGAAACGCTGTTTCAGAAGCTGTGGAGAATATCTAAAATCTTTTAAACTGCTATTTCGGTCTTATCTCTCAGCATTAATTGTATTTACAGTATATCTTTTCCCATTCATCAAAGTCTTCTAGAAGCCAATCCTTAATAAACCAAGTATGCCACACTTTTGGTTTGTTCTAATTTTTAAAAACTTTATAAGCTTAGCTATTAGGGATGTACAATTAGGATTGGAAAACGGAGAATCAAGACGTTCCAATTCTTTATATTCAAATCTGTAAATTCCGCGTGAATTATTATCATCATCAGACTAGCATTTTGTAACTTAATTGGTTATTGGCTTGTTACCTTTTGACATACCCCGCTTCAGCGGCAGGTTCTCAATGGTCGAACCAGCAGTATCGTCTTACCACCAGAATATAGATCGAATGTCTTGGAGGGTCCTGATTAATAAGAAACACCAGTCTTAGGTATTCTTGGTGTTGCATTCTTTAAACCTTTATGATAATACTTAATGAAAACATTTTGTGATCTTGTTCAGATAAAGTTCTGACCCATGCGTGGACCTAAATGACAAGACTCACCATTGTATCGTGGGCTTGGGATCAGCCTCGAGCTTGCACTCGAACGTCACCTTGGTGAAGTCGGGCGACGGCTTGATGAGCGGCTTGCCGATGAAGGCGGGCTTTCCCTCATCCTCGTCCTCTTCTTCCTCGTCGAAGTTGAGGGTGATGGTCCCGGCGCCGTCGCCGTGGACGTTCTTGGCCAGTACCTGGTACTTGCCGCCGTCCTCGTTCTGAACGTCGTCGATGATCAGCGCGACGTTGTAGAAGTTGCCTTCCTTCTTCTGCACCGTCTATACGCACACAAAAAGATGTTGGGGATCTACGAAATTTACGTTTGAACAAGCATTAGATGCACGTCCTTTATGTCAACTAATGAACTTCAAATGCTTTTGATGTGCATAAAGGTGTAATATTTTCACAAACAAGTTAATTCATACACACAGAAAAAAAGAAAAGACATCACCGTCAAAATAGAAGCAGAAACTATGCTGTTGAACGTATCTAAAAATATCTCTCTTTCAGATCTAGAGAGGAACAAAGCCACAACACCTGTTTGCAAATTCGGAAGGCCTATTTGGAGAGACAATGGGCTCATACTCCTGAGCAGGTTTACTTTTATATAATCTACAAAGGATTATAAAATCTTCTGAATTGTCAGAAGATATTTTGGTAAAGTGACTGGGCCAATTCTATTGGCAAATATAATATATTTGCCGAGATGAACTCGATCATAGGTTAAAGGACACCTCTCCTGTCAATATAAACACCAGACTATGCACCACCATCTACTTTCATCTCAATAAATAAGGATATATAATGGCACTCTCAATGAGAGAACATGGCTTGCTCTATGTCGTGAAGTCTTGACCCGATTAGATCCAACGTGGCACTTGAGAAACCAAACACAATTTGGCATATAAATACGACACTATTTCGTACAAACACGACTCGTTCGAATATTTAGTCATCAAACCAAGAAAAAGGAACCCTTATAACAAAATAAAATAGTGCTAATATTCTTGCAAAGAGTGCCTAAAGACATTGATACACGCATTGAACATTGACCTTATTAGGTTCTCACGGAATTACTTTTATAACATAAATTATATATAAAAAATATAGGATACGAAACCATTAAAAGCACGGAGTTTTAACTTTTCAAATAAAGCAAACGTTCTACTGTCCTTACTGGGATGAAAGAATTACTAGGTGGGCCTGGCTCATCAGTGGTGAAACCTCCCAGCGGTTTTTCCAGTTTACTCTACTAAACCGGCTTATAGAGTTCTACTATTGTATTAGATGATTCTGCCTATATATTCGAAACTTTAGGGTGGAATCTTGGATCAGCCTCAGGTATATAAGCAGAATCGTCCAATGCAAGAGCAGAACTCGGCAAAGCGGTATAGTAAAATAAACTGGTGAAACCGATGGGAAGGTTCACCATTGATGAGCCAGGCTCTCCCAATAATTTTTCATCTCAGTAAGGATAGTAGGAAATTGGTTCCATTTGAAATAGGAAGATTTTGTTCTCAATGGTTTCCTATCATATATATATAAATATAAAAAGGGGTCCAAAGAGTCTCGGAAGGGAGAGAGCTTCTCTGAACGTCCAAGCCAGCGGGGCAGTGGGCCAGTGTGTGGGGCCACTGTCCTCTTGGCAGCCACATGTATTGCTGAATCTCTCATTAATCAACCTCGGGCTCATTACGAGATCAAAGCAGCTACCGAGCGGGCGTTACTGGAAATAGCACGTGACGTCAAGCGTGCAATAGTGATTCATCAGTTGTGAAACATGCCTACCCTACCCGTGTATCTATTTTAGATAGAGAATAAAGTTGCATACCGTCTCTCACTCTCTAATAATACACACCCTCTGCTAGTTCTAAAAGTAAAACTGTCTTTGCATATTTTTGATAGGGTGCGCCCTATTTTACGGAGAAAAAATAAATATATACCTGATGATTATTTAAAAAAACGGATAAAAATGCGTTTGAAAATGTTTTTTCGTTGCGCCATATTTTCGAAGGTCATAGAGCTGATCTATCGAAGAATCTGCTAAGATCTCCCACCTCTAGTCCGAACGACTGATTTACATTGCGACCTTTCACACTGAATATCGTTCGTCTTTGTTTAATAGCTGTTTTTCTCATAACTATCAATGTTTACAACGCGACATTTCGAATTGTTGGCTTTATTCAGTACCTGAAATCTCACAGTGTCCATTGTTGACCTTCAATAATTTATACATAACTACCATCGTTTCAATTGTAATCATTGACATTGTCTATTGTTGGCCTTAGAAACAACTGACTTTCTACATAACTTTCCAAAGATCGTACAAATGAATTTATCTATGAATCTATCGCAATACATATTAGCTAAACGTTGTTTTTATATGAGAATTTTGGCCAAAATATTTTCTTGATAAACCAAAAGCCTACATACAACATAATTTTCTAAATTTTATACCTGCTATATAAACATAATTATTTTTGCTATATATTTTGTAAGGATCTATGTAAATAAGTGTAAACACACAGATATTGTGCGGTGTGAGGAATAAGCAACAACAACAACATAGATATTGTGTAAAATATGCAAATACATCTGTGTAAACACATCTATAAACAGGTAAAAATGGCTTACCTTAAAGCGACCTTTGGCCACGACGGGTTTCCCGTTGTGAGTCCACGTGATGGTGGGCTCGGGATCTGATTGGATTCGGCATTCGAGAAGCAGACGATTTCCGTCATCTTCTTGTTTGATCGCCGGCTTCTTGATGAAGGTGGGGGCTAACCCCCCGCTGGAAGAACACCACCACAGAACCTCAGCATATATGCAAATATAACCAAACTTCAGGTTTATTATTATATACACAGCTCTTTTTAAATATTTAGTGAACTTATACACTCACAAAGCATTTATTAAGACACTAGTCCTATACAGATTCTCCTCTCTCATCAACGATATCCCCACAATGATCAATCACCATCATGTAGTGGAGAAGAAAAACGATGAATACAAGTTCTTTTCCTACTTACTGCTTTGTAAAAGTTATATAGGGACCGAGCAACCATTCGACTTGATATAGTTTTAGAAAGAATAATTTTGAAGCCTGTAAATGTAGTTTCACAGCAGTAAAAATAAAATTCCTCTTTGTATCTTTATACTCTACAATTACATTTAATTATTTTTAAAATGTGTGATTTGGAGTATTATATTTTCATACGTTTTATTCTCATCAATAAACATGCGAATACTGTAAAATATTTTATTATTCACATACTAATGTAACGTAGTAAAATGAGGGAAGACAAAAGTAAGGCTGATAATACATTTTAGTTTTTGAATAAAACAATGGACAACTTGATAGCACAAAATATATAATAAGGTATATAGGCTGAGTAAAAAAACAAAATTAACAATCTTTTAATTATCAATAAAAAATCTACATTTCACACATTTTAAAATATGGTGAATGGCTAGAGAATTCAGACAGAAATACCACTCGTGCTAGCAATACGTTTTTTTAAATTACAAATGAGCACTTTCGAGCATCAACGCCCTTCGTCTGGGTTTATAACGCTAAAAAGAGACAAAAATGACAAATATTCCGTTGCAATACATATTCTATTCACACCTAATTCTTTCCTTTTTGATAGTTTATGTGTTGTTAGATACGTTTTAGAACAAAATAAAACTGCCATCCCCTTACGTTTTATCTCTTCTATATTTTTTCTTCGCGACAATATCGTAATTGTTTAACCAAGATGATTATATGTAATACGGGTTGTAATTACCATTATGGCTACGTCTACACACTTGGGTGAATCCTACCAGACGGTGGTAGATAAGGGAATGGTCACCAGATAGGATGATGGTTAGCTACGAATATCTAATAAAAAAGTCGCGGGCCAATAGTCATCAATGTGTGGTGGTCTAGTCCCTGGTAATTCTAGACCTATGAAATGCCACAAAACCTCATAGACTATATTGAGGAATGGCCAAATTAGGTTCCCCGCCATTTAGAATAAGCACTACCAACCAACATCTGGATCCATTTCAGGGATCGGCAACATAGGCTTCTGTTTTCCACGTTAGAAACGACCTCATCTGAAGTTAAGTTGGATTGCCACAGTATGTGCTTCGGATTCGTTGAATGGCCACCATGTCGTTGCCTATAATTCTCGAGCACTAGGATAAGAAATAAGAAGATAACGCGTGTCTCACATATAAATCGTCTCTACACCTACAAGTTTACACTACCCCCCTATTCACCGAAGAACAATAATACCGGAATTCCACAACAAATAATACACATATTTCATATATTTTTTTGCGAATCAAAAAAATGTGCTTTATTCTTCCCCCTTTCATTATAACCATTTTCCACGTCCGGCCGGTTTTCTATCCCTTTGATAAATTCGACACATCGGAAGCTACATAACTGTTTATGCCGTTGAATTGTTGAAAGTGATCAATATGCAATTCCTCTTAGATGGAGGCACAAGAATATGTTTAAATACTAAATTCAAGATCTAGATAATTATTCACATGAATATATAAGTCTTTCCTCTAGGTACTTTTAACCCCATATCGCCCATCGGCTTGGCGTCCACTGGGAGCGGCGGAATGATTGGGAAGCTACAAGGTTATCCCAAAAGTTCGTAAACACTTTCAAAAAATTCAAATACCAATATTATTCGCCGTTATGTATAATGTCTTTGTATTATTATGTATTCGCCGTATAATAATGTTATTCACCAAGTAATAAGAAAAAAAAACGTTTTAAGAAAAAATAACGAAATTTTGGGACAACCTTATATGATCTAGTACGACCTGAACTTTTATCTTCAGAAAAAATCTCAGAATTATAGAGATAGAAATTCTTAACCTGTATCAGGCATTTAGAGATAAGAATGCATTCTTTCACTCGGCATTAAAAAAGCTTTTCAGTGTTAGTACGGAAATATTGGATTCTGATAGAAAAAAAGGAGAATTTGTGAAATTTGCCTTACCTACGGAAACACTGAACTAGTGTGATAATAACACTTTGTAATAAAAATAAAACAAAGTAGAAGTAGTGGGGATGTTAATCAGCTTTGTGAACATATGCAACTGATGAGTTCACACTCTCTACACTTAGTCAATTAACTTCTATTTGCAGAGAGAGAGAGAGAGAGAGAGAGAGAGGGTAGACATTTTGCCTCAATTTCCTAAAAAAAAAGCGGAAAATTTTTCATGTCGATTAATTCTCATTAGAGATTCCATACTTCTTTTTTCTATATGAAACATTTCCCAAAAAGTGAAATGGTCAAATTAGAGTGAAAAATGTACGGTGACATTTATAAAAGAAAAAGGAACAAAAATGATGAAGAATCAGCGCAAGGTGAGTTCTGGAATGCCGGAGGAAAAAATAGGAAATGGTGTCTGCCAGGGAATTCCAACGGTTGGCCGGGAACCAAGTCCTTTCTACCGGTGTGTTTGTCTTCCTCACATCCTCTGGCACAGAGATAGATAGCTCTGGTATAGTTAGTAGAATGTTTCATCTCTCTTTGGAATCGGTGTCTATGCTATAATACAATATTTCAGAGCAATATCAATACTATAGAATATTTGCAAATAGTTAAATGCAGTTAAACCTTTCTCAATAGAGATGTTGCACTACTTATTTGATTGTGCTGCTCTGTCTGAGGAAAGACGAAAACTAAATGATAAAACGGGGCAACTTTGCCCTTCATTAATGAAATATCAAAGAATAGGTATATAGCGGTGGCGATATATGGATTCCAAAGGATTATATCCCGGAAAAAGGCCACACAGTGTTCTCCCCATCCCTTGTGAACTGGCGAATCCTGTATAGGGCTAGAGGCCCTAAATAAAGGCTTTGTTGTTGTTGTTAAACCTTTCTATAGCGCCCCCTCTTGGGACTCTTCAAAATAGGGTGCTATAGACAGGTCACTTTTAATGTAAAATGTTCAGATCGTACTAATTGAAATCGGGCGCTATATAGAGGGAGGCGTTATTTAGAGGGGGCGCTATAGACAGGTTTAACTGTATATTGAAAAAGAGAAAATCTTCACTGCCCTTTCTTCTAATGGATCTATAACCACAGCCAGTCTCTCTCTCTTCTCAACTCTTTATAGTTTTATCTTAATAGGAAATTTATTGTCATTATATATTAGTATCTCACTGTCAGCATGACATCAACATGTCAGCTCTAACATAGCGCTAAACCTTCCTAATACATATCTGCTAGGCTATAGTCAAAGCGGCATCTGTATAGATGCTATAATGTTATATATATTGACTTATATATAAGATAATTATCATTATATTGTCGCGGAGATCAATAAAACATGGACAAATTTGGGGATAAATTAATTTATTATAAAGGTGGGTATTTACCTTTTAGTTCTCCAATAAAATTATTTACAAGAGGTATTTATAGGGAGAAAGAGAGTCAGATGATAAAAACAACTTATCCCCAGGTAAAGATAATAATAATAAGCGGCGTCAGCCACTTAGGCGTCCCGTTTTCCTTATTTGCAGATCAGCTTCCGAGAACCCCTCACACCTGTGGTCCCCCCCCCCCCCCGGGATCCAGGGATGATTGACAGGTGTCCCATCAGGATGGAGCTTCTTGACAATATTTATCATCTGAATCAAAGCATTCTCTCTGCCCTACATAAAGAACCGGATAGAATTGGGTTTATAGTTGTATATGTAGTTTTTGATTCTTTGGAGGGTGATTTTTGTATATCATTGTTTGGGTAAGTCTCTCGTTCCTTTAGCTTTAATAACATAGACGGACATATAAATATTTGAATAATTATAATTCAATAAAACCAACAATGAAACAAATCAATAATTTGATTTACACGGTAGGACCAAAAAGTTCCCGAACTTTAAAAAAATAAAATATAAAACAACTTTTGAATAATGTAAAATCAATTTTACTGTGAATAACAAAGCTTAAACTACACGTTATATCAGGAGCGAGTTGGGATCCCCCGGTGATATCAGTTTTCGATTTTCTAAAATCAAATCTAGATTTTATTTAATAAATTATTTCAATCACCCGACACAAGTCTAAACCCCTGAAGCTCACCTAACATCAACATTCTGTTTCCCGGGAATAAGGCGAGCTAGCTGACTCCCAATTGGCGGCAGAGAGAAAAGAAATTTGGCCAGGTCTGTGAACAATGCGGCAACAGCCCTTCACGGCTCAGTGCGTGGAGAACTGAAGGTTCTGCTGTGGCGTTCCGTGCCAACGCTTCGGCCTTCTCGCCACATTAAGGCCTACTCCCACTGAGCCCTACTTCCAAGGTCGACTGAAGTACTGGCGACCTTTACAACATCAAACTTACATGTAAGTTGGTTTAATCTACTTCTTTAGTGTTCTTATGTAATCAACTGCCACATGGCAAATTTGGATAATTTGGCGAACCGTTGAATCTAAAAATTGGAATAGGCATGAATGAATCTAAAATAATACGGGATAATTTTAAGAATAAAGGAATTCCTACTTCTCGGTCAGTTTTCTTTGGTTTTTAAAATGTTCACAAACACTTAGCTCACATGTGTCACGTGGAACATTATTAATAGAGTAATAAAAAAAGTTAAAGTGAGTTAAAGATTGAAAAGTTACACGTGAAAACATAAAAAATAATAGCAGCAAATTTTGAAAATAAATTATAATTAATAATATGGGGGGAGGGAGGTCTCTATACAGACATAGCTATTCATCGATCAATATAAAGGGAAGGAAAAATGTTTGCTCATCATGTTTCCACAATAGACTTCGACAATAACATGGAGTCAGTTTGTTCTGGAAGAATTCACTGTCATAGTTTCGACTTCGAAATGTGCAAATTAGGCAAAAAAAATCTAATTTGCTTATATTCCGTTTATTTTGCATAGGTTTCCAACTATAATTGACTTCTATCTGGATAAAAATGTATGCGAAACTATGTCGAGGTAATTTTCAAATCAAGTTTTTGTTTTTTAATATATCACAAATTGATATCCTCTAGTTATTTAATACCTTTAGATACGTATGTACTGTATGATGTTAATATAGTTCTACACATAGCCGCTTTATTTTCACTTGAAAACGTTAATGTCTTGGTTCTCAATAACGTGGTACAGCGATGGTATTGAATATGTTTTTAAATGTGTAACTTCCGATTATCTAAGGTCCCTTTTATTTTATTTTGTTTTAGGTCCTTCGAAGAAGTGTTAAAAAAACCTTCAAAGCTTACCAATAAATTCTGAATAGAGACAGAGAATCATATTGTAGGAAAATACTTGCATTTTTAAAAGGTTTTGCCGAGAGAATCTAAAAAAGAATTTAGCCTAGCCACTTTGCCAGTTGAACACCCCTTTGGCAAATTTTGAAGATTTCATGAATCCCTTGCAGATATCATGAAATCAAAACCCGCCCAGGACTAGAACCATTAGCCCGAAACTCCAGGTGGGCGTTTTGAATTTGCCAAAGCTGATGTTGTTGGCTTAGTCACCGACCCGATCCGTTAGTTTTCGGAAACGGTCAATAAATGAAGTTTGTGGTTTAAGCATTTATTTCGACGGAAGAGGTAACCTCTTTTTTTTTTAAACCTTTTTTTACTATATAGAGTATTTTAATAGGGGTAATACTATCTGTTTCGATACCGTTATATGCAAATTAACCAGATTACAGGTTATTTTGCCTATACCGCTTATCAAGTATAGGTTTCCTCAATAATTAACCTACCTAGATGATCTGCCAAGTCCCGTGTTTACAAGTACTTCTTCGGCATGGCTGAGGAGGGTTCAAGAAGACCCCTTCCTTGTCTGGAAGAGGACTATCTCAAGGTGGAGGAGCCTCGCTCATTTGTAATTACTGTCTGGAGACGCCGGTTATGTAAATTTCTTTTTGCTTATTCAGACAGAAGATTTACATATTTGTAAATATAATTCTGTATATAAGGATGTGAAAGTTTAATAAAATTGTGTCAGTAACAATCGGGTGTTGGTGAATCATTAGTGTCATCAGGGTAGCCTTTCTGGTGTTGTGGGCACTCTTAAGGAAGCAAATAGGCTTCAATTCGGTTGGAGACCAGAATAAGTCTGGCAAGAAGATACAGAAGCTCTGCCACAACTATTTAGATAAGGCCAGACATCCAGGATGCGGCAAGCTTTCCGAGCTTAGTAAGTGAGGCAGTGATTGCATTCGATACACTGTCTATATTCTCCTTTTTCCCTTATAACTATTGACTAAGAAACAATAAAGATGGTTAAATTTTCAATTATCTAGATGATTATTATGAAAATTCGAAACTATTTTAAAGGCGTAAGATTCTTTTTGAAATTAAACAATTTCTACTGCCCTTACTGCAATGGAAAAATTAAAATTTTTCCATTGCAGTAAGGGCAGTAGAAATTGTTTAATTTCAAAAAGAATCTTACGCCTTTAAAATAGTTTCGAATTTTGATAACAGATGGCGCGCAAATGCATCATATGATTATTATGGCCTGACCCACGTGTACTAGGGATAATAATAACACTATGTCTCTCTAGATGAAAGCTTGACAAAAACAATATAAAAAAGAATTACTGGCCAAAGTATCTTTAATTTGAAGAACTATGAATGCCGGACAGGCAGACTATCTTTACGATAACCATATAGAGATATAGTTGGGTCTGGAAGGAGTCTCTGTCACAGCATGACAATTTAAGACGGTCTATTGTGTGAAATTATATATATTTTTTTAGGCAAGCTGCCGAACCATTTTAGCTTTCGACCAACTATGCCTAGCCCTGTATTCCTAAAAAGCAAGTGTATTGTGGGCATGCTTTCAATTTAATATTTGAGTATTTTCATTAGTGAGATAGCTGTTTGTTAACCAAGGAAAGATTTTCGATTTATAAGTCGGTTGCATACGAAGAGAACACATATACTATACGTTCTAAATATAATTAAATGATTTCTAAAATCGATGGAGAGTACACTCGTGGAGACAAAATTTGAGTAAGTTGTACCTTTTAGCATGTATATCGAGATTGAGACAATAACTCTGAAATATATTACAGTGAAGTTTATTGAAGGCACACGAGATAACCAAGTGTGTATACATTCATGGACAAAACTTGAGTAAGTTGTACCTTTTAGCATATATATCAGGATTCAGACAATAACTCTGTAAGATATTACAGTGACCTTTATTGAAGACACACGAGATAACCAGGTGTGAACAAAATTGCCTGTCTCCTTAAAAAAAGAGCAGACGAACGCGACATCAAAATATGAAACTTCCTTTTCTTTCCTATCTCCACACTGGGTGAAGTAGAATGCGTCTGCCTTTGTCATTAAGACTGGGAGCACTACTCAGTGGCAGGCCGACTTAGCTCTAAAATAAATGGCCGCCTCTGACATGAGGAACAGACGCCATGTGCAGCCAATCCTAACATGGAGTACAAACGCTGCTCATCCTGTATCCCTGTATTAGGAACCCTTACAGGGTACTATCAGCCGGGCCAGCTGAGCCCACTTAGAGCCATGAGTATATATCAGAAAATGTTATTTTGAATTAATTAAAAAAGATAATGAGGATGATGACTTGATAAAATTGGGATATAAACAAAAGAGAGGCAAACTAGAGTATGATCATTAATAAAAGAAATGTTATTCCTGCATTTGTAAAATCCTTATAAAAAGATCGGGACGTTAGTGATACTTGTATGCTACAAGAAACCCGAGTTATGAGTTAACCAGAAAAAAATCTTTAAAAAAGATTAATTAAGTAAATACCTTTTGTAAATAATCCCTGGAGACTTCACTGAAATCAGTTTGGTCTCATCACACAACGATTTAGTTCACTAATTCTAAATCTAAACTTATACTTAAAAATCAATCAATAAATTTACGTATCAAAATTCGAAATTATTTTGAAGGCGTAAGATTATTTTTGAAAATAAAAAATTTCTACTGCCCTTACTGCAATGGAAAAATTAATGGGAGGGCCTGGCTCATCAGTGGTGAACCCTCCCAGCGGTTTCGCCAGTTTAATCTACCATACCGCTGTTATATTGCATTTTTGGAACTTCCTTTTATAGTGATACTGTTGTTAGACTCTTGGAATGGGTATTTTAGAAGAACTATGGACATAAGCTTTGAGGACACTAGAATTACATACATTTATAAATATATAATATGCTTCGAGCAATCGCTCTTCCGCAAATTTCAAATTATTTCTTTTATTAGAACATTTATTAGAAAATTTACGTATACTAATACGTTAATTACAAATATATTTGTCGTCTGGTTTGGAAAATATACAAATTTACCTATTGTTAATAATATAGAGAAGCTAGCTCCCCAGATATTAGAGCGGCGCTAGGATAACGTTCCGTTTAAAAATATCTTTATAGGGTGTTTAACGGTCAGCTTACGGAGAACTTAAAAAAATGAATATAGACTGAACGAGTTTCTTACTAAGTGGAGGGAGAAGCCCTCTACAAAAGTGATCAAAAACAGGCAAGAAAAATATGTTATTTTCTTAATTTTCCCCCCAAAACGGCTGATTCTTATCAATTTGTCCATTCCAAAGAATCAGCTAGTTCGTCTCTAAATAAAGAAAGAGAGAAATTCCTTAAGTACTGAAATGTGAAATCATATATCAATTCTGAGTTTAATAAAATATATAGATCGCGCGCGAAGAATATTTACACTCGTAAACAAAACTTAAGGAAGTTGTACCTTTTAGCATGTATATCGGGATTCAGATAATAACTATGAAAGATATTACAGTGACCTTTATTGAAGACACAAGAGATAACCAAATGAGAATAAAATTGCCTATGTCTCCTTCAAAAAAAAAAATGATGGCAGGCGACATCCGAGCCCCCGTAATGTAAGATTCTCTAAAAATGCAGCAAGCAATTTAAAGCTAGTTTCAGAACAGACTTCTTCGGGATAAGTAGGAAGACACTAATGATATTGCCACGGGGAAAATTAGGGAAGACCAACTTCGGGAGGAGACAACAATTTATTTCAGGCAAGAACAAACTATGAATGGTAAACAAAAGCCACGAGGGAAATTTACAGAGTAGCAAAATATAAACATAAAAATGACCACTCTGTTAATAAAAATAATAAATACTTTGTTACAATATATAATGATTTTGGGGGTATAGGGAGACCATTCATGGATTGTATAGAATTGTAAGTAAAGAGATAATTCGTTAGCATTCTGCTTATCGAAATGCTGGACTTGTTTTACAGAATACGAGGTTTTAAAAGATTGAAGTATACGTTTCTAGAAACGGGATTTATGAGACTAAAGTCATATCAAACCATTAAATCAACATTTTCCAGCGCAGTAAAGACAGTAGAACGTTGTTTCTTTTGAAACATTTTTAAAATTTCGCGCTTATTTGTTTCTTTTCTCATATACCGATGGCCTGCTTATGTCTTACTAGTTCACTATTTAAATGTTTGAAGAAGAGCTCTATGCACAGGTATTTAAAAATATACAGTCAAGACTTACGTCTATAGTTTTCCTAAATACCTTTGCCAAGAATTCCTCCACCAAGAAGTTCCAGGTATATAAGCAAAACAGCAATATTATATCGGTCTGGTATATTAAATTGACGAAACCGCTTGGAGGATTGGTTCACCACTGATGAGCCAGGTTTTCCCAATATTTACCATCGTAGTAACGACATTAAGAAGCTATTACATTTGAAAAAGAAAAAAAACCGCACAAAATAGTTTCTCTTCTATTTTCTTATACAAGTATATATCACACACACACACACACACAAAGACCAGCAGTCTTATACAGATTCATCACAGGAAGAAATAATAGATGGAGCTCCTATACTTCAGGCAGCGCAGAACCCAACAACAGCCTCCTGGTCCGACACATGTCCAATGGCCACACGTTCCTTTGTGCATACGTCATGGTTAGCGAATCACTGAACAGGCGAGTGTGGAATCAGCCGCGTTTTAGTCTTCGCTTTCCTCATCCAAATGGACCACGACATTCAGCGATTCTATTAATCTCCTCCGAACGGTGACTGAGGCCTTGTAGAATTTATATAAACCAAAAAGAAGACCTTGATCGAACGTCATTGCATTCATCCAGTTATAAATTTGTTACAACCCTGAACACTCGGATTTTCCTGGAAAATCTCTTAAAGATTTTTGCCCACCTGTGCTGTGTGAGCAGAAGAGCTTGAATTGACTTGTTCCATATGTAAATACCTGTTTTCTTTCCTCTTTTCGCTCTCCACTTCTCCCATCCATATTTCCAATTTTTTTTCTTCTTATTATTATTTTTTATTCTTTCTTATAATCTGTATATATTTACCATATGTATATAATCTTTCTCCATTTTTATTTCCCACCTTCATAGGTTTCTCCGTCTTGTAACCCCAAGGAGAATCCTTTGTAAGACCTGTGTGTCTTAATAAAGGCTTTTGTGTGTGTTTGTGTGTTATAAATTTGTTGACTATCGGATTGAGACAAGGATAAATCCCCCAAGAGTTCCCCTCGACAAGTATATATTATATCGGATATATTGGTTACCTCAGGTAAAGAGAGATAGAGAGAGAGACAACCCTGCTGATAGTCACCAAAGAACAAAGAGGCACTAATCTAACCACCCTGTTATAAGAAATGCCTTCACAGCGTCATCCTCCCGTGCTATGTAAATAGGGCTCCCCTATGACAAAACAAGGACATATCGGGCGACAAGTTGAGTGTCAAGAACAATAGATCGCGGTGCCAGCATCTGTAATGAATGATTGCGGTGGCGGCAGGAGTTATTTCCAGTATCTGGCACGGCCGTATTTTGCTTGGCCGCATACACCCCTTCCTTCCTCCTCTTTTTTTACCGCTCTTCCCGTCGCCTTATTAAAATACCATCGAGTGTGAAATCCATCAATTAGTCAACCAACATTCAGTTGGAAATGTTCAAAACCACGAGGCTCTTAATATAGTTAAGAATCAACCAGAACTATTCAGTCATTTTGTCTCAATACCCTAAATAATATATTTATAAGACAGGTTCAGCTGTAATGGAGACTCCTGATGCTCTCTTCCTATTTGTTCTATTGTCGGCCGGCCGCCGGACCTGCAGTCCTGGATCTTTCCAGTTGGTCTCGAGGACCACGCCATCTCCTCAGCGCCGAAGTACGCGATCTACGTATTCTTCGTAGATCGCGAAATACGTGGTGTCGCCGGAGACCCGCTGGCGATTCTACACCAAACTCTGCAGCGCTGGTAGAGGCGCCATATTCATTGTACATAGTGTATATAATCCATATTATCTTTTTTTTTAAATAGTGCAGACTGTGAACTTTGCATGTATTGACAAGATGTCAATAAAATTATTTTAATTGTCAATTGTCTTTTTTCAATGAAGTATGAAGAAGTCCTTTCTTACGGTTTTTATATTATCGGTAAATTAACTAGATTACTTTATTATTGTTACTTCGGTATTTCTTGAAAAATCATTATATAATGATATTGGATAATGGATGTATAAAGTATGAATTCCAATTTACTATATACAGGTATGAATTCAATAACAACAATAATATTGATGCAATTTTAAGTAGTGGAGTTCTCAGATGTACATACAAAGAAAACATCACCTATCAAGATAACACAAACATTGTGGTATTTTGATATTCTCTAGAATAAGAATACGCATAATCAGATAATCGTATTTTGCACAAACCACCAAATTTCAAAAAGACGTTTTATATACCATCAGGTTAGATCCCCATCAGTACCTATGCGATATGATATTTCACGATATCCTGTGGTGTAATATGTCTAATAATTCGAATCTAACAAAGTTCTCACTCCAATAAGACTAACTCAATTTTCCGCCTAAAACAGGGCAATGTCAATTCGCTAACATTAACTAAATCTGTAAATATGTATTTTGTTGTTGTTGTTGTCGTGCCCAATGAAGAGTCTCAGATATCGCCATGCATCTCTATCACAGCAGCAGCAATGGAAAATGGGTGCCGTTGCCACGTTAGTCACCTTGGAAACGAACCAGAATATATGTGTTTTGAAAGAATATAGGTAGCTCGAACAGTATTATCAGTTCAACTTCATAAGAGTAGAGAGATCTATCCATATTCTGTGAGGATCATTTAAACACCAAAATAGGCCTATATAGTAATAAAATTAAATCAAATGACGTAAGAGAGAGAGATTGAGGTTGAAACTACTTTATTTCAATATATACAGGAAAAACTCATATCTTGGATTTAAAATGATTCTTCGATGCCATAGATAATTGGTAAAGCCCTCCCCCTCGCCTGTTTTGATAAAGATTTTAATAATTTACTATAAAAAAATAAATAAAGCTTCCAGGGATAAGTTTCTTGTTCAATTTTATTTTCAAGCTTTCAGACTTGTCAGTCCTTCAACAGGAGTATCACGATAATAAATTGATGATATATACTATTTTTATGTATGCATAAATCAGGGAAGAACGTTTATTAATAATTTACTATGGAAGAGAGTTAACTTAGTATTATAAGAATGTCGTAATAGAAGAAGTAAAAGACGGGCGTTCTTCTTTTTTTTGAAATGTCGGTAGCAATTTCGTTTTACTTCCTAAATGGGTCTCGTAAAATCGAAATATACCTCTATTCCATTTTGGTAATAGAGCAATCCCTAAATAAATCTTTAATTAAAAGGGTATAGATTGGATCCAATATATGCCTTGTTTAATTAAACCTCTATTCTATGTTTTGTAATATTTTCAGGAAGATAGAAAAGTGTCAGAGATTTGAAATGTCAAGTGATATAACGGATACATAAACAGCGTGGCTTTACATATTGATTGATGATTCAGGTAGGGTACAGTCAAGTCTTCTTTGTCTTGGAGACATACCCATATATATATATAGAAAATATATAGAAAGATATAGAAAATACGAATTATAAATATTTTTAGTGATAATTTTTTTATTATGCGTATTTTAAAAAGTAAAGTTAACATTATATTATCATTTTCAGCGATAAAATATATGGTGATCAAGAACATAAAAGCAAAGGTCGCCACTCTCATCAAAATATACCCTATCTATTGACCGTCGCAAACTAGCGGTGTCGGGTCGATGACAAAGCCACAACACCAGCTTTGGAAAACTGAGAAGCGTTCATCTGGAGACCGTGGTTTCGAGGTAATGGCTCTCATCAGTCCAGGGCGGACTTTATTCCATGAGATCCACAAAGGATCTAATGAAATCTTCACAAACTACCAAAGACAGGAGAAGCGAATTTTTGATTTTATAGATCAATTCCCTCCCAGCAAAATTTCCACATCTATAGAACATAAAGTTCTTCAAAAATACACATTGTAGTTTTGATAACATCTTACCGTTCTTATATATTCATCCTAGATGAATGGATTTCCTGGCGCCATCTATCGGAATAAATATCAACTAATCGTTGATTTGTAATTATTCCAGAATTGGCCAAGTACCCATTCTTGATTAATCAAGAAAATTTAACCACGGACGCGTTTCGGGCTGTTGGCCCTCGTCAGCGTGGTGCAAGCTGTACCTCAACGCCTAAAAAAACTGGTCATTCAGGCATCCAGAAAAATCATGAAGATGGCGCCATCCATCAGCAACTTTCAGTTGCACGATAAGGAGATGCCTTTTTTTATTTCTGCATTTATGCACCTTATCCCAGTACAATATCACATTTGTACTATTTTTTCACATATATAGGTCAGGATATGCCATTTTTAATATTAATTTCAACACCTGATATTTTTATGTTTTATTTTTTTCTTTCGTTTTTTCATGTGCTAAGCGTATTTACGCAAGTTTGGCCTTAAATACCCATTTCTTGGTTTTTCAGGAAGCCACTGGGGCCAAAAAATCTTTTTTGGTCGCAGTGGTACAGCCTACTCCAAGCTGACGAGCGCCAAAAGCGCGAAACGCGTTCGTGGATGGCTTTTCTTGATTTATCAAGAAATTGGGTTGGCCAAATATCAGGGAACAGGCTAAATCAATGTTTAGTTGATTTCTGTTCCACCAGATGGCGCTCTGCCTTCTGTAAAGCACATGTGCTCCTGGTCAGGATATGCCATTTTTAATATTGATTTCAACACCTGATCTCTTTATCCTTTATTTTTTCTCTCTCTTTCGTTTTTTCATATATATATATACATATGTCTATTTTTATTTTTAGAAATTTCGAAAATTGTGATTAAACTAATGGTCTCTCTTAAAAAAAATGAGGCAGGGTTTGTGAAGAGTCAATCACTCCACTTCAAATAATTCGGTGGGTTTTTTCCACTAGCGAATTGGTTAGTTTCTGAAAGATGGATTTATCTTTTTCGCTGTAGTTATCCTCCGTCCTTTACACTGCCTTCAGAATGCTTTATCTAAAATTACACTCATGGATAAAACTTAAGAAAGTGGAAAGTTTTGAAGGAGACAGAGGCTGTTCACACTTGGTTATCTCGTGTGTCTTCAATAAAGGTCACTGTAATATCTTTCAGAGTTATTGTCTGAATCCGGATATACATGGTAAAAGGTACAACTTCTTTAAGTTTTGTCCATGAGTGTAAACGCGCACGAACTATAAGGTATAGTATATATTTCTATTGTTCCAAAAATAGTCTAAGCCCGTAATTTCCTAAAATACTTTTTTAATAATTCCTCAAAATCGCGAGCTCTGTAAGTAGTACAGTCAAATATATAGAACGCTCAGGAAGATTAAACTGGTAAAACCGCAAGGATCATTCCCCATCGATGAGTCGTGCTCACCCAAATATGATTAACATTACAGTAATGGAGGTTAATTCAATAGCAAATGGTTTTAATTTTAAAACAAAATAAAAGCGCGAAATAGTTTCTAATCTTGTTAAAATTACATTGTAGTAAATTAGGATGCATTAGCTACAATGTAATTTTAGCAAGATTAGAAACTATTTCGCGGGGGGTCGGTGGAAGGCTGGTTAAACCGTTTGGTTTACGACCACTACGACCCGGGTTCGATCCCCGCATTGGACACTTTTTTCTGTTTAAAAAAAGAAAAAAATGCTCCAATGGCCCCCCGATTCTTGCAAAAGTCCAACCCCACCAGCGAGTGCAAGTAACCAAACGGGGCTCTGGCACATTTGTAAGTGCAAAGTCGAACTGCTTTCACATGTGTAGACATGTGGTGCGCTTACAGTAAAAAGCAGTCGCTAACTACCCACCATGATTATCATGGCCTGTACCACGTGTACTAGGATAAGAAAAAAAAAAAAGGATGCATTAGCGCGCCATCTGTTATGGAAATTCGAAACTATTTTAGACGCGTATGACTCTTTTCAAAAAATAAACAATTTATATTGTCCTTACTGCAATGGAAGGCCCTTCCATTAAATTTTCCATTGCAGTAAGGGCAGTAGAAATTATTTATTTTTAAAAAAGAATCATACGCGTCTAAAATAGTTTCGAATTTTCAAAGTAGTAAATGTTTCTGTAATATCTCTATAGGTATGTATACAGAAAAGAAGCGAATATCAAGATAGCAAGTTCGTCTGATCTAAATGTAGGTCACAAAAGAAATAGAGAAGTGGTGAGTAACAATGTGCCGAACATCTTGGCGAAGATTCAACGGTGTGACTGGGCATTGATTCGTTTAAAAATGACATCTGGGTGGGTGGAAGATAGCCCTCCACCTTTGGCAGAGCTCTAGGTCCTTTCAAGAAAGGCCTAGAGAAGGTATTCCGATATTATCACGGAACTAGAGGGAGTTACTTGCTATTCTTACAAAGAACTTCTATTCTCAGCCTCTTTTTATTTATATTTTTTGGACGCCCTCGTGCGCTGGAGAAGACGCATATTTTTAAGTTGCAAACGTCACTTTGATAATTACACCAGATTAAAGGCGCTAATTTCGGTAAATTGAGTGTTGCACCTTCCACCCGACACATTCGTAGATTTGAAATACCGAAAGAAACGGCTTCTCGTTAATTCACTGATAAACTTTAAACGACAGAAATGACTTCGGCGAGATTTTTTTTACCTGCAGTTTAGCAATCTATACTCTTTTTTTTTTTCAGAAATAGCAGAGTGGTATATATTTATATATTTTATGTATTTTTAAATATTATATTTATATAATATATGTTCTTTTTCTTGGTTGTTTATTTTCTTTTTGACAATTCTGTTACCTACTCTACTACAATATGAATTATTGTAAATAGTTTCACGCGCAATTATCCAGATCGGATATAGTGTGTCTTATTTGCAACTGTTAATAAATAAATATAATATATAATTATTTATTATATTTTCAATATATTTTATGCTTTCTACACGTTTAATTTGTTTCATCTCTGACAAAGGTGAATGGAATTCACTGAAACGGCGCACAATTAGAATGAATTCACGTTGTTGAGATGTTTAATCAAAGGACTTATATATTCCCTCTTTACATTTTCACACTTATACATTGCTCTGTTCTCCAACAAATATTCTGAAAACTAAGAATCCTATTACACAGTCGTTATAACATATATCTATACATATAAAATGAAAGGATTTAAAAGCACGAGTGTTTCTTTTATACATAATACAAACTTCTACTATCCTTACTGCGATGAAAAATATTTTGGGAGGGCTTGGCTCATCAGTGGTGAACCCTCCCAGCGGTTTCGCCAATTTAATACACCAGACCGCTTCTCAGAAGCTCTAATACTGTATTGGACGATTCTGCTTATATACGCAGCACTGAAGGATGGAATCTCAGAAATGGTTTTCAAGAAAACTATGGACATATAAGCTTATAGGACAGTAGAATTACATTCAAATATATACATATATCTATACTCAAATATTATTATATATTTTTGTTTTAAAAGGACTTTTTTTAAACAAATATATTTCTTTTTATATGTAAATATGGGCAAAAAAAAAATCTTGATTTTTTTTTATATATGTAAGTATATAAAAATGTAAGAAGCATAAATAGTTTTTTGTTCTTCTCTAGCTAATAGGCGGCGTTATATATATAAATACTCCTGTAGAAGGGCGAAAACTAGAGATAATAAAATTATTTTTAAAAAGTTTACCCCTGAACAATTTTTTGCCAAATATAAGGGCTCAAGGAATTTTCTAAATATAACAGTATAGAGAATAAGATTGGACTGCTATTTATAGTAGAGTATTATATATTACAGGGAGGAATGCACTTTCTGTGGATCAACAATGGAGATGTTGCACTACTTATTTGGTTGTGCTGCTCTGTCTGAGGAAAGACGAAAACTAAATGATAAAACGGGGCAACTTTGTCCTTCATTTCCGGCACTAAATAATAAAATATCAAAGAATAGGTATATAGCGGTGTCGATATTTGGATTCCACAGGATTATATCCCGGAAAAAGGCCACACAGTGTTCTCCCCATCCCTTGTGAACTGGCGAATCCTATATAGGGCGAGAGGCCCAAATAAAGGCTTTGTTGTTGTTGTATATTACAGGGAGGAGGAGAAGTTACGGGAAATAAAAAAGAAGAATTTAAGATAAAGAAGCCTGACGCTACTGGAGACAAAGACCTGCTTAAGACTTATGTAAAACTGAGAAATAAGTTGTAGATACATTCTTTTAACCTCATTCCTGTAGTTTTCACCATCCTTTGTGAAACTGGAATTTTGACTACGAATTATCAATTATATAGAGAGTATGTTTTATAGCAGATTGAGTTTGTGTCGCCTATATTTTTTGTGCTGTTAAACAAGGCAAAAAAACAGGTACCATATTTTTGAAGTCGTAGGTATTACGTCCACCATTTATCGGGATAAATTAGATGTAACAGTCTGATAGGGTTGACATGTCTTTGGATGATATATCTACATGTACATGGGCAAGTTGAAGAAAAATAAATTGGAGTGGCATCTACCTTTCTACCACGACATTTCAATAGTGTGATTTATGATAAGATAATTTTTATAGCGTTATACTGACTGATTTCAGATCATAATGAGAGAGAGAGAAAGATTTTTGATAATCTATATATATATATAAAAGTCAATGTATGTATGTAAATATGTTTGTCGGCTATTCACGTCCTCAATACGTAACTAATCTGGCTGAAATTTTAACACTATATAAAGTTGAATCCGGAAAAAGTATAGTCAAATTTTCAGGTCTCTATCTCGAGTATCCTTGGGAGTTTTTCTTTTTTACAAATTTTCCCATTTCACTCGCAACCAGCGCCCCACTGTGATAACTGAGAGAATTACATCAAGGAAGTGTGCAGTGACCGAAGTCGAAGATAGGTTTCGGTTTTGGTAGGAAGTTTGCTGCACCTTCAAGACAAGAGGATTTAGTAATACAATTTTCACATCTCGTTGTGAACCTTTAAATTTTTATATTTTAAGGTGACAGCTTAAAATTTACTGCCATTATTTTATAGTACATGATTTAAAAGTTTACTATCGATTATTTTGCAAAATTTTATATTTATGCTATTTTCTCATTTTGTTACCAAATTCTGAATGGTATTACTATGTTTTAGAATGCTTGACATTAATTTTTTTTGTTTGTATTATATACCATGAAGTGTTTTATTTCAAGCATTATTCTTAGGACAAACATTTACTTGAGGAGATCCCAGGTGAAGACGGGTCACAATTTATAATTTTAACGAATAGTATTTGAATAAAACACAAATAATTTATACATACGCACTCGGGGGGAAATTCTCTCGGGTAAAACCCGGATCATTCGGCTAGTTTTTCATAAAGATATCAAAGAGAACCTGTATACGTATATCCTTGCAAAAAAAGATTTAAAAAATTAGCAAAATATCCTATTGTGAAAATATTTTCTTTAGAGAAGTGTTTTTTTTTTTTTCCTCTCTCTTCTTCAGGAAATTCTCTATAAAATCGAATCATTGCCCTGTTAATATATTCATCCCTGTATCTTTAATATCACTTTATTCACCAATACCGACTATTATTCTATGCTATTACGTACATATTGAGTACTTTGTCTCAAATATATAACCATATCCCTCTGAGAAACTAACAAAACATTTTTATGTTCTAGTAATTATCACTATTAATAATTAATTATTCTCCATCTTCTTCTTAGTTTCTTAAAATTCGGGAGGATAAATGTATTGTGAATTTACTTCATCAGTCTGTTATTATGAATATAGTTCTCTCTCGAAAATTTCATATCTTAGGATTTGAGATTATTTGATTTTTTGTTCCATATAAATAAAAATGCAATTCCCTCTTATCATTAAAAACTATATATTAATATTTCATGGAGAGATCCCTCGGTATTTATATGTTAATATGTAGAATTATGTAATGAATATACTTGTGACAATGTTCGATAATATTTATACAGGTACATTACAAACCTTGCTTCCGAAGAAAAGGCCGCCCTAGATAACTCTATTCGAAAATCCATCTCTATGTGAAATTATCATTTCAAAGATATTGACTACACTTCACCTGACTACTTTCTGTCAGTCAGAGCTCTTTCAATTTTCAGGAAGACCCTGCCTCCACATTATGCCTGTTTTTTAGTTATTCAGAACGCTCACAATTCATAGGAAGCATCTGCTCACATTATACCCGGCCTTCAGTCAGTCACAAATCTCAACATTCGCAGGAAGACGCTGGTTAACTACACAACACTCGGCCTTCAGTCAGACACAACTCTCAACATTCACAGGAAGACGCTGGTTAACTACACAACACCCGGCCTTCAGTCAGACACAACTCTCAACATTCACAGGAAGACGCTGGTTAACTACACAACACCCGGCCTTCAGTCAGACAACTCTCAACATTCGCAGGAAGACGCTGGTTAACTACACAACACCCGGCCTTCAGTCAGACACAACTCTCAACATTCACAGGAAGACCCTGCCTGACTACACAACACCCGGCCTTTAGTCAGTCACCATTCACAAAATTCATAGGAAGACCCTGCCTGACTACACAACACCCGGCCTTTAGTCAGTCACCATTTACAAAATTCATAGGAATACCCTGCCTGACTACACAACACCCGGCCTTTAGTCAGTCACCATTCACAAAATTCATAGGAAGACCCTGCCTGACTACACAACACCCGGCCTTTAGTCAGTCACCATTTACAAAATTCATAGGAATACCCTGCCTGACTACACAACACCCGGCCTTTAGTCAGTCACCATTCACAAAATTCATAGGAAGACCCTGCCTGACTACACAACACCCGGCCTTTAGTCAGTCACCATTTACAAAATTCATAGGAATACCCTGCCTGACTACACAACACCCGGCCTTTAGTCAGACACAACTCTCAACATTCGCAGGAAGACGCTGGTTAACTACACAACACCCGGCCTTCAGTCAGTCACAACTCTCAACATTCACAGGAAGACCCTGCCTGACTACACAACACCCGGCCTTTAGTCAGTCACCATTCACAAAATTCACAGGAAGACCCTGCCTGACTACACAACACCCGGCCTTTAGTCAGTCACCATTCACAAAATTCATAGGAATACCCTGTCTGACTACACAACACCCGGCCTATAGTCAGTCGCCATTCACAAAATTCATAGGAAGACCCTGCCTGACTATACAACAACCACCTTCAGTTAGCTACAATTCACAGGAAGACACTGCCTGAAAAGACAACAACGACCTTCAGTCCGTCACAATTCACAGGAAGACCCTGTCTGACCTTCAGTCAGTCTGGAGCGGGTGACTAAGCCAGTCAGCCGGCCGGGTAGCGCCAAGTGGGGCGGAGGTATTTCGGGCTCCCGGGTCTTTCAACAATTTCTCCGTCGCCGCGTAGTGTAAAAATAGCGGTCGATCTGGATTCTTGAGATTGAGCGCCGTTGCTAATAAGGGGCTTCCGCCTAGGTCTGACTCCTGATGGCCGTCTGGAAATCCTTCAATTACATTATTTTCCAATAAAGGAGGCTGGAGTAAAATAACAACCATCTTCTTTCAGCGCTTTCCAATTCCGGAAACCATAGAAGTCAAAGGAGCCAGATTTCCTGTGTATACCTCCCAATTTAACTGCTATTATATTGAAAGGCATTAGCCTCTCATGTTAACGTCACAAACTTCCTACACTAGCCAAGGTCATAGACCTTTTGGTTGAGGTCATTAACATAGACCTTCCCCCTCATATATTCCCATCACAAAAGACCCTCTATGATATCCAATGGCATCAGTCTTTCTCTTCTAACATGCCTTCTATATTATAGCTCAACGACTTTATTTATTTATGCTTATGAGGTGATACAGCAACGTCTTTACAATAAGAGAGGAGACAAAATGAATCAAATCTAGAAAAAAGAAGTGAGGACTTCTCGGTCATTAAAGTCTGAGAGGCAAGGCCTTCAGCCAGTTCAGGGCTTCCGGGGTGACAGAGTGGAGATTGGAGATTCCTCCATTGAATTTATACAGCGGGCAGTCATCTAGTATATGGGACATTGATTGTGGGATGTTGCAGGCACAATTTGGATCTTTGGTGTAGCCCCATAACTTCATCAGCTCTGCACACCTTCCCTGTCCTGTCCTAAAGCGGTTTAGAAGCACCCATTCTCGTCGAGGGAGGGAAAAACCTGGGAACTTGACACTTGGGCTTGTGATGAGGTTCTTGTTTGGGATATCGGAGCTGATCCAGGAATTCGTCCATGCTTCTGAGATATTAAAATTTTGGGAGAGGTCCGTACGTCTCTTGACCTCACGGACAATACAGCAGCCACATTATGCTCAACGACTTGTTATATATTTATGGACGGGCAGGTGACTTTTGGTCAAGTCAAGAGCATACACCTTTTGATTCAGAGATCCACGGGGATCCTCAAAGGAGTGAACACAGCAGACCGTTTCTTTTAGATTCTATGACGTACCCTTCTAGTGTATGTTAAATCATAAACGCTGTCTCAACCAATTATTGGTGGAGACACTCTAATACAACCACGCCTATTATACGTACTTTTACAGCTAGGCAGAGCATAGACCTCCTTCTCCATTCTAGACAAAATCCTTTGCTTTAGTGAAGAGCATAGACCTCCTGTTCCAGCATAGACATAATACTTTGCTTTAGTAAAGTACATCGAACTTCTGTTTCTGTATATAGACATAATCCTCTGCTTTATTGAAGGGCATAGACTTTTTGTTTCAGTATAAACATAGTATTTTGTCTCAATGAAGTGCATAGACCTCCTGTTTCAGTATAGACAAAATCCTTTGCTTTAATGAAGAGCAGAGGCCTATTCTAAGCTATAAACTTCGAGTAAAATTAGTCACAAACACCTATTAATTTTGAACTACCTACGCAATACTTCAATTAAAAATCTCTTGGAAAGGACTGTCACCCTAGTTTTGTACTTCATAACTGCATATTTTGTAACTGCGTGTTGCAAAATGGCTACTGTCATTAATCGTATTAAATCCCGACAAAAACGTGCTTTTTATTTCAGGATAAGATTCCTATATCAGTTTTATCAATTCGGTGTTTATTTATAAGGTTGTCCAAAAAGTTCGTGTTTTTCTTAAAACGTTGTTTTTCTTATTATTTGGCGAATAATAATATTACGGCGAATACATAATAATACAATTACTTTATACATAATACAAAGACATTATACATAACGGCGAATAATATTGGTATTTCAATTTTCATTCAATTACTCCCGTCGCGAAGGACTATTAAGCCAGAAAGCTTGTGTAATAAAAACTGATAAAGAAATTTATCCCATGATGTATCTTCTATGTATTTAATTGAGCACATGAAATTAATATCTAGAATATATTTCAAATGGCTTGTTTTGATGCATTTTGGACACTCATATCTTCCTACAAATTCAAAAAAAGAAATATATACTTGTATTCCGCTCTCTAACAGGTGTACATTGGAAAATAAAAAGAACCGATTAAAAATGCTTCATATATGATTCGAGTGTAGAATGGGATTAAGAGCTTTATAGAAAATTAAATATATAATTTATCAGTGGAATTACGAAGAGCTTGTAAAAATGGGTGAAACCCATCTTAATATCTACTTATATAATTGCCTTATTCTGTCTGTCTGTATGTCTGAAGCTCACGGATAGAATGCGCGCCCATTGGCTGCCTGCGAACACGTGTCCTCCCTGCCCCCCTCTAGACAACCCTGTTATCAGCAGTGTGTTACATCCACCTGTCTATAGCGGCCATTCTAGACAACCCTGTTATCAGCAGTGTGTTACATCCACCTGTCTATAGCGGCCACTCTAGACACCCCTGTTATCAGCTGTGTGATACATCCACCTGTCTATACAGACCACCCTGTATATAGCGGCCATTCTAGATAACCCTGTTATCAGCTGTGTGATACATCCACCTGTCTATACAGACCACCCTGTCTATAGCGGCCACTCTAGACAACCCTGTTATCAGCAGTGTGTTACATCCACCTGTCTATACAGGTCACCCTGTCTATAGCGGCCACTCTAGACACCCCTGTTATCAGCTGTGTGATACATCCACCTGTCTATACAGACCACCCTGTATATAGCGGCCATTCTAGATAACCCTGTTATCAGCTGTGTGATACATATACCTGTCTATACAGGCCACCCTGTATACAGCGTCCACTCCAGACAACCCTGTTATCAGCTGTGTGATACATACACCTGTCTATAGCGGCCATTCTAGACAACCCTGTTATCAGCAGTGTGTTACATCCACCTGTCTATACAGACCACCCTGCCTATAGCGGCCACTCTAGACTCCCCTGTTATCAGCTGTTTGATACATCCACCTGTCTATACAGACCACCCTGTCTATAGCGGCCACTCTAGACTCCCCTGTTATCAGCTGTGTGATACATCCACCTGTCTATACAGACCACCCTGTCTATAGCGGCCACTCTAGACAACCCTGTTATCAGCTGTGTGATACATCCACCTGTCTATACAGACCACCCTGTCTATAGCGGTCACCTCAGGCAACCCTGTTATCAGCAGTGTGATACATACACCTGTCTATACAGACCACCCTGTCTATAGCGGCCACCATAGACAACCCTGTTATCGGCTGTGTTATACATACACCTGTCTATAGCGGCCATTCTAGATAACCCTGTTATCAGCTGTGTGATACATACACCTGTCCATAGCGGTCACTCTAGACAACCCTGTTATCAGCTGTGTGATACATCCACCTGTCTATACAGACCACCCTGTCTATAGCGGCCACTCTAGACAACCCTGTTATCAGCTGTGTGTTACAATCACATGTCTATACGGACCACCCTCTCTATAGCGGTCACTTCAGGCAACCCTGTTATCAGTAGTGTGATACATACACCTGTCTATACAGACCACCCTGTCTATAGCGGCCACCCTAGACAACCCTGTTATCGGCTGTGTGATACATACACCTGTCTATACAGACCACCCTGTCTATAGCGGCCACCCAAGACAACGTTTTTAAAATATATTCGCACTCGGGTAAACCCCGGGCGTTGCCCGGGCCATTCGTCTAGTTCATAATATATCATGATGCAAAAGAAGTGACAGCCCACAAATCATCAATGAAACGCAAGACATCAACTGCTATGGAACAAGAATTGTGAGGCGAGGTATAGAAGAAGAGTATGGGATAATCAAATGAGAATTGCTAATATTGAAAGCCTTTATGGAATATATTTCTCTCTCTTTAAAAGAATAAATATATTTTATAAAAAATCTAGATTGATATACCTAAATATGTTTAAATTTGGAAGCCTATATATTTATTGTATGTGCAGTTTTTTTATGGGCTTTGGAGCATTCATCTTCCTGAAGGACATGCTATGTGAAGAATGGAAGAGCTACCAGCACCTCTGCCAAAATCTCGAGTGTTCTTAAGTCTGACAGGCTGTGATGGAAGGCTTCAACAGCCTCTTCTAAACCCTTCTCATCAGGATGACTTCCTACAGACTTGGGTTCGGGGATATTCGCTGAGAAACGCTCGTGACATTACCTAGGTTGTGTTGCTTACCATCGTTAGTTTCTTCTAGATCATTAATTCAATTTTATTTCTAATTTTTACTAAACTGACTGGATGTTCGCTATAAAAAGAAGGAATTTTCTCAAAATAGATTATGGTGGTTTAAAATCTGATTATTTTGATGGCCGAAGATTTTTTTTTTTTTTTTTTAAGAATAAACTTCAATTTGCGCGAACCTCTTAAAATGAATCGTAATATGCTTTGTGTGGCGTGTATATTATGGTTCTTTATAACCTCCAACATACAAAATTTCATAAAGGAACATAGAGATGCGTGTTGTACATTGTATATTGTCAGTGGTCTCGACGATAAAAGTCTGTCCCTGATTTTTTTTTCAAATAATTGCAACGGCTGCAGCCATAAAAATACAACGATCAAATCGATCTCAAGATATCCTATTTCATTTCCAGGGCAATTATCCCTATTGTCAAACCGTTAGAACCTGACAACGTATTCATTTGCGATTATTGTCCCTATGTTTTCCAGCCGAGAATTCGGCGTTTTAGGTATTCCACAGCTTAGCTTAAGACATTTTGGGAGCATGGCAATATATAAAAATTCGTAAGCACACTTTTAATATGAATATTTATTTTCAATTTACTAATACTAAGGAGGTTCAACAGGTTTAAATATATTTAAACGAATCTGTTAATTGAAGTACACAGTTTATTTCCGTAGAGTCACACTTTGACCTTGCCTGACAAAGATTTATCTCTATGGATGTATATCTCTCTCAAACTTGAAGTTTATTAACTGCACTGAGGCGATGAGGATCTAAACAATATAACAACACCGAAATTACCCCAATACAGGTCACGCAAAAAGGTCAAAAAGTGATAAAAGGAAAACACTGAAGGTTCTTTTATATTGAAACGGAATATAAGAAAACCAAGTGTATTGAAAAGAACGAGAAAAGCATTAAAACTGTCATTAAACGTATATTTTTAGGGAAAGGTCGAAGCCAACACAAGACTTAAGCCGTCAAAATCCGCCATCTCCGTTCGGAGAGCTCCTGATTCTCTTCTACCTATATGTTAAAAGTAAAATACCGCATTCCAATAGAGAGAGAGACAGAAGTAATCAAATGTTTCGTTATCTTGTTGAAAACGGAAAGCCAAACACTTGGAATATCGTAATGGTGAATTTGTCTTTTGATCCTATATATATATATATATATTTATTACACATCTATTACAAACTCGCCCCACTTTTTTCTTTGGTCAAAAACTTATTCTTAAACAATGTATTTTGGTGCATAATTTAACATAGTCTCTTATAATTAATTCTGCGTAAATCTATAATATTTATATTTTACACAAATTATACAAGACTCCTAAATGTATTTTACTTCTCCTGTTGGCCTTACAAAGTTTCAGAAAGTGCAATCGAAAGTTTAACATAATCCCTAAATTTTTCTTTACTAATTGCAAGCATCATGTGAAACATTATTGTTAAATATCCATGTAAATTTGTATTGATTGATTATAACTATTTGGTTAGTTTCGTTAACAAAATCATGAATCGTAAAAAATGTATGAAAAAAAATGTACAAAAGTAAAATATAGAAATGTATGGTTCTAAGAAAATATATCTAAATTATTTAAATATATAAATGTATGTACTATATCTGCTTATATTAAGAGATATAATCCTGAAGGATCATAACTGTAGGAATCGAGAGAAGTCTGGAATAGAATGTTACTAGTAGAATTCTCCTATGGTGGCCAGAGGCTAGAACAAGAGCCAAGTTCTACACGGCTGGATGCCCTACAAACTCTCCCCAAGGCTGTCCAGAACATCCATCACCGTCATCCAAACAACGGATTCTTACTGAAACTTCAGCCCTCCCAGTTATAGAGCTACAATCCTTTCTTTCTTACCAACAACATGCTCTTAAGAAAGGGTAATTTCTTGATTGTAAACATAAACAGACATGCCATTGAAGACAGATTTCCTTTGCCACCTCGCTGTGTATAAACAAACAAAAGTTGATTGATAGGTGTCGTTCATCTTCTCTTCAAATTGTTTCAAAGATCCCACGATTATTGCATAAGTTCAACTCTACTGTTGAGTGCAAGTGTGATTTAGAATGTGTAAGTGAAAAGTTGCATTTGCTTCTATGTGTAAGGGTATGCGGTGCATTTAGGGTATAATCAGTCGCTAAAACCCTTACAAATCAAGATTATATATCTTATTGGTCTGTGTATTTTATATAAACTTGGAATAAATAACAACATGCATTTTTTCGAAAAACTTGAGACGTGGGCATGAAAAGATCACTGGTGTATAATGGCTTTCAATAAGGAAAAAACCCTTAACAATAACCAATATACCTGGAACCTAATATTTTTAGCTGTTTATGAAAGTTATTGATTGAAAAACAAATAGCAATTGATTATTTCTCTTCTGTTATATTCGAACGCTCTCTCTCTCTCATGTGATTTTCAAGTTAAAATTCATGCTTACCAATAAATATATATAAATCTATTGCAAAGAATATATCTTAATTTTTTTAATTCTAATAGCGAATATTTTTAAAACACAAATAAAAATTCGTATATTTTTAATATTCTTTAAAAGGCTAAATATGTAAAATGGGGTTAAAATATTTTTGAAGTCTTAAATATATCACAATATATAAACAAAAGACTTATTCCTGTAAAATAAATATTATTATCAAATTAGAAAATTAATACATTTATAAAAATGTGTGTTATATAGATGTTTTATAAAGATTTGAAAATCTGGTCAAGAGTGTAAACACGTATTTTTATATATAATAAACCGCTTCAAAATTTAATTATACACATTCATACTAATATATATTTTTTATTTTATTTATTTAATAAAGTCAAGCTTAAATATAAGAATATTAATCGTCAGAAGCCAAATGTACTTTAAAATAAACATGGCGCCACATTCCATACCAAGCGATCATATATTTTCATATTTTTTTAAAATAATATTTCAACAGCGTATAGGTTAATACTCTAAGGGTGATAAAGTCATTTTTTTCTTCATATTTTTTAAGCAATCAACCCTCACATTCACCTTGAGACATCGTGCCAAAAGAAATATTTAGAAAAAAAATGGCGGGTCCATTAAACTGCTACTGCGAAAATACATTACGTAAAGAGAGCAATTAGGACATTACATAAAATTAGATTAAGAATACATTTAAAATCAAAGCCAAATTTTATTCTACTTGGAACAGTGTGGGAATCATAGACAATTACCAAAAAAAAAAAAAGAGATTTTTATACCTTTCTTTTATACAAACATCATTTGGTAAAAGTATGTAACTTATTTTTTGGCATTAGCGTCAATCTTAATTATTTCTTTAATTCAAAGAATATTTTTTAAAAAGGTTAAATATGTAAAATGGGTCTAAACTCGTTAAAATATTGTTGAAGCCTTAAATATATCACAATATATAAACAAAATACTTATTCCTGTAAAATAAATATTATTATCAAATTGGAAAATTAATATATGTGTTTATTAAAATGTGTTAAATATATAGGTAAATTAAATTTAATTGCCATCTATCGTTAAAATTTTACACAAATAAATTTACTGGCAATGCGCTTCTTTTAAATATCATCAAATATTGCAGTAAGGTCTGTAGAGATAATATTTGATTATATTTAAAAGAAGCGCATTGCCAGTAAATTTATTTGTGTAAAATTTTAAATATATAGGTGTTTTATATATATAAAGATTAGAAAATTAATATGGGAATTTATTAAAATGTTTTAAATATATAGGTGTTTGGTAATAATTATTTCTTTGAATTAAATTTTTATAATCTCACAATTTAAAAAATACTTTAAAGGATATTAGAATAGCTATATTGTTTTAATTAGTAATTTTATATGAGAATGTGGCTTGAAAATGTTTTGTAATATAAAATATATGGCATTTTTAGAAAATAATTTTAAGCTATTCTCATAGCATAAATCGGTATTAAAAAATATTTATAAATGGAATTTTTGAGAAACTTTTTAAATACAAATTTTAATAGTTAATAGATTATACATTTATATTATATATATTATGTGTGTATATAGATGAATTATAATTATTTTTAAAATAATAATTAATATTAATTAATCTAATAAAAACAAGCATAAATATATATTTTGTCAATTGTATATATTATATTTTTATAAAATGAAATCAACACTATATTTAAACAAGCAATAAAATGTAGGGGAAAAGTAGAACAAATGTGAATTCGTAATTGATCATGTATATAAGTTAAGAACAATGATTTGAACAATGAACAATGAATTAAAATGAATAACCGCTAAATTTAGTAGAAAAATATTTTAAAATTAATAAAATGCTAGAATTATAGGAATTGATATATTTTTGATTAAAATATTAATTAAAAATAATGTTTTTATAATGAGAAAATTAATTTATATTCTAAAAAAAGTGTCTTTCAAATTTTTAAATATTTATTCTAATGTGAAACTTATAAACAAACTTTTTGGAATATTTTAAATTCAAATATATTTCAATAGTCTATATAGTATAAAACTCGAGAGATATGCCTTCATACAAAGTTTTATTTATATACGAAAATATGTGCTAAAACATATATTTTACAACAATACAACAATTTTATTAACATCATGAAACGCGATATCCCAAACTCAGGGATATTTGCGTTGATACCTCTCTCTACATCACAATGTTAATAAAATTGATGTTAATAAACATATATTTTTATATTGATGATTTTGTTGTGTATATATAATGCTTTTCCTAAAATATCTAATTAACTTCAAAATATTTAAATAAGCTCACTTGTTTTTATTAAATTTCCGCTTTTAAAAGAATTTTCCTTCTAAAAATTTTAAAATATATATTCTTTTGATTTTTAATTTGGGTCAATAGTCAAATCATATTTACTAAACATTTTTATAATTTCGATATGTAGACTAAACTTTTTACGTGCTAAAATAAAATTGGAAAAAGTTTTATAAATAAAATTGCAAAAGATTGAAAATTCTTAATATCGAATTTAAAAATAATAATATATTTTGAAATGCGTTTTAAAATCTGAATGTATCTATAATAAATATTTATACTATTTGAATTATATAAAAATGTAAGAATAAAAATGGTAAAAATTTTGAAAATAAATTTAAATGTTAATATATTTTTTACGTTATATTATACATATATATATATATATTAATTTTGAAAATAGAGCAATCCATAAATAGATCTTTAATTAAAAAGGCATATATTGGATCAAATATTATATATATATTAGTGTTTTTAAGGGATGTAGATAAAAGTGTTGTTCAAATTTACTTTTAATTTTTCGAAATTAAGCATGTATCAGAGATGCGCGTTATACCAATAAATTCGCTACATATCAAATGTCAAGAGTTTCCTAAAATAAGGTCGAGAAAGCTAAGACTTTAAAAATAAAATCCCCCCCATTTCAAACCTAAAGACACCCCTTTCAGTGAGGTTCTATATATAACTTTGTGTAAAAATATCTATTAGCATAATGTGTGTTAACCTGTTGAATTTTGATAATTACAAAAAAAATGTATTATATATAATTTGTTTTTATAAGAGGTAAAAAGATCCAGACGAATATATTTAACGGGGTGTGTGAAATGCGATAAATTCTTTAAAAATATACTTTTTTAAAATTGAGAAAAATTGCTAATTCAATTATAGTAAAATTTCATTAAATTTTTTGATATATTAAAAATAATAATTTTCATATTTCTGTGGCGTGTGTTTTATTTTCAATTTACTTTTGTAGGTTAATTCAAAAGAATAGTATAAATTCCCTCTTTCAACCAAATAATTGTTTGTACTTAAAATATTTTGGGTAAAAAATGAGATTTTTTGGAAAACCTACCTCTTAGACATCTGGGCTGGATTTTATTTAATCCTGAGGGGGATATGATGCACTCATGAGTCGTATGCTTTCGAAATATGAAGAAGTGTAGAGAGGGCGCCACTTGAGGTGGGGGTGGCGCGAGTTATTAGGCGGGAATCCAGTCGGTACAGCTCGCAGACGATGGTGCGGTACAAAAGGTTCCTCAAAGGGGTAAGATGAGTAGACCACGTGACACAGGATAAAAATAAGGAAGGAGGTTGGTGGAACTCCCTGCCGTCGCTAGCATTCCCGCCCAGATTCAAGTGATCGTCTGCTCGGAAATTGTTTGTTTATTCGTCTGCCAAGAAATTGCTTGATTGGTCCGTTTTTGTTTAGTCTTAACGACTATTTTAGGTTTCTTGAATAAATATTTGTCTCTTTATTTTTCCACACGTCAAACTAATTTTAAAAGTTTTATCTCCTTTAGTAGTTTTCTCTTCTATTAGGAAATGAATTGATTAGCCTTTGGTTTTCTATAGTTTAAATTTGTTATGAGTATTTTGTTACTTTTTTATTTACATGAAAATGGGTACTCTCTCCTTGCATTGGGAATAAGGTTGTCTATCTGTTTAAAATGAATTCTAATGTTATCAACGGATTTTTAAAATGTTTAAAAACAAGATTACTTATATATGACGATTATATAAACGATATTTAAAAACATTTTGAAATAAAATGCTCCTCAGGAAAAAAGAAAAAAATCTTAAGTGATATCAATATATATTAGAAAAATTAAACTTACAATAGAAATGATAAAAATAATCTATTTTGTGGTTTTGTATCATCAGAAGATATATGAAGAGTTGCAAATTGTTATTTTTAGACTCACAATAGCAACCATCTTTTGAGATATTTCTTAGCTATTACTCGAAATTTCCCATTCCAACCATTCCATTTATTCATTACTGAACTCTTCATAGCACCTTCTATAGCAATCATCCTATAATATATCTTTACAGCAAGTACTGGAGGGTTACCATAGCAACGATTCTGTTTATTCCATTGTTGGACCTTCTATAGCAATCATCCTATATCTTTACAGCAATACTGGAGGGTTTCGTTAGCAACCATTCTGTTTATTCCATTGTTGGACCTTCTATAGCAATTATCCTATAATATATCTTTACAGCAAGTACTGGAGGGTTTCCTTAGCAACCATTCTGTTTTTTCCATTGTTGGATTTTCTATAGCAATCATCCTATAATATATCTTTACAGCAAGTATCTGGAGGGTTTCCTTAGCAACCATTCTGTTTATTCCATTGTTGGACTTTCTATAGCAATCATCCTATAATATATCTTTACAGCAAATATCTGGAGGGTTTCCTTAGCAACCATTCTGTTTATTCCATTGTTGGACCTTCTATAGCAATCATCCTATATCTTTACAGCAATACTGGAGGGTTTCGTTAGCAACCATTCTGTTTATTCCATTGTTGGACCTTCTATAGCAATTATCCTATAATATATCTTTACAGCAAGTACTGGAGGGTTTCCTTAGCAACCATTCTGTTTTTTCCATTGTTGGATTTTCTATAGCAATCATCCTATAATATATCTTTACAGCAAGTATCTGGAGGGTTTCCATAGCAACCATTCTGTTTATTCCATTATTGGACTTTCTATAGCAATCATCCTATAATAAATCTTTACAGCAGGTACCTGGAGGGTTTCCTTAGCAACCATTCTGTTTATTCCCATGTTGGACCTTCTATAGCAATCATCCTATATCTTTACAGCAAGTATCTGGAGGGTTTCCTTAGCAACCATTCTGTTTATTCCATTGTTGGACTTTCTATAGCAATCATCCTATAATATATCTTTACAGCAAGTATCTGGAGGGTTTCCTTAGCAACCATTCTGTTTTTTTCATTGTTGGACTTTCTATAGCAATCATCCTATAATATATCTTTACAGCAAGTATCTGGAGGGTTTCCTTAGCAACCATTCTGTTTATTCCATTGTTGGACTTTCTATAGCAATCATCCTATAATATATCTTTACAGCAAATATCTGGAGGGTTTCCTTAGCAACCATTCTGTTTATTCCATTGTTGGACTTTCTATAGCAATCATCCTATAATAGATCTTAATAAAAAAAGTCGGTGGACGAGTGGGTAACCCCCTCGATTCCCGACAGTCATGAACCGGGATTGAATCCCGCGTTTAAAATTTGTTTAATATGTGAATAACTTTCACATATTATTCATTGTTCAATTATAATGAACTAGGTTGCTCTTGCTGAGCGGTACCTATTTATGTGATTTGAACCAGATAATAGATCTTCACAGCAAGTATCTGGAGGGTTTCCTTAGCAACCATTCTGTTTATTCCATTGTTGGACCTTCTATAGCAATTATCCTATATCTTTACAGCAATACTGGAGGGTTTCGTTAGCAACCATATTTTTTATTCCATTGTTGGACCTTCTATAGCAATTATCCTATAATATATCTTTACAGCAAGTATCTGGAGGGTTTCCTTAGCAACCATTCTGTTTATTCCATTGTTGGACTTTCTATAGCAATCATCCTATAATAGATCTTCACAGCAAGTATCTGGAGGGTTTCCTTAGCAACCATTCTGTTTATTCCATTGTTAGACCTTCTATAGCAATCATCCTATAATATATCTTTACAGGAAGTATCTGGAGGGTTTCCTTAGCAACCATTCTGTTTACTCCATTGTTAGACCTTCTATAGCAATCATCTTATAATATATCTTCACAGGAAGTATCTGGAGGATTTCCATAGCAACCATTCTGTTTATTCCATTGTTAGACCTTCTATAGCAATTTCCTATTTCTTTACAGCAATACTGGAGGGTTTCGTTAGCAACCATTCTGTTTATTCCATTGTTGGACCTTCTATAGCAATTATCCTATAATATATCTTTACAGCAAGTACTGGAGGGTTTCCTTAGCAACCATTCTGTTTTTTCCATTGTTGGACTTTCTATAGCAATCATCCTATAATATATCTTTACAGCAAGTATCTGGAGGGTTTCCTTAGCAAACATTCTTTTTATTCCATTGTTGGACCTTCTATAGCAATTATCCTACAATATATCTTTACAGCAAGTATCTGGAGGGCTTCCTTAGCTTCATTCTGTTTATTCCATTGTTGGACCTTCTATAGCAATTATCCTATATCTTTACAGCAAGTACTGGAGGGTTTCCTTAGCAACCATTCTGTTTATTACATTGTTGGACTTTCTATAGCAATCATCCTATAATATATCTTTACAGCAAGCATCTGGAGGGTTTCCTTAGCAGCCATACTGTTTATTCCATTGTTGGACCTTCTATAGCAATCATCCTATAATATATCTTTACAGCAAGTATCTGGAGGGTTTCCTTAGCAACCATTCTGTTTATTCCATTGTTAGGCCTTCTATAGCAATCATCCTATAATAGATCTTTACAGCAAGTACTGGAGGGTTTCCATAGCAACCATTCTGTTTATTCCATTGTTGGACCTTCTATAGCAATCATCCTATAATATATCTTTACAGCAAGTATCTGGAGGGTTTCCTTAGCAACCATTCTGTTTATTCCATTGTTGGACTTTCTATAGCAATCATCCTATAATATATCTTTACAGCAAGCATCTGGAGGGTTTCCTTAGCAGCCATTCTGTTTATTCCATTGTTGGACCTTCTATAGTAATCATCCTATAATATATCTTTACAGCAAGTATCTGGAGGGTTTCCTTAGCAACCATTCTGTTTATTCCATTGTTAGGCCTTCTATAGGAATCATCCTATAATAGATCTTTACAGCAAGTACTGGAGGGTTTCCATAGCAACCATTCTGTTTATTCCATTATTGGACCCTCTATAACAATCATCCTATAATATATCTTTACAGCAAGCATCTGGAGGGTTTCCTTAGCAGCCATTCTGTTTATTCCATTGTTGGACCTTCTATAGCAATCATCCTATAATATATTTTTACAGCAAGTATCTGGAGGGTTTCCTTAGCAACCATTCTGTTTATTCCATTGTTAGGCCTTCTATAGCAATCATCCTATAATAGATCTTTACAGCAAGTACTGGAGGGTTTCCATAGCAACCATTCTGTTCATTCCATTATTGGACCCTCTATAACAATCATCCTATAATAGATCTTTACAGCAAGTACTGGAGGGTTTCCTTAGCAACCATTCTGTTTATTCCATTGTTGGACCCTCTATAACAATCATCCTATAATATATCTTTACAGCAAGTATCTGGAGGGTTTCCATAGCAACCATTCTGTTTATTCCATTGTTGGACTTTCTATAGCAATCATCCTATAATATTGGTTTTCGACCGCTACGGCCCTGTTTCGATTCCCGCATCGGGCACTTTTTTTAAAATTTATTTAAAATAAATGCTCCAATGGCCCCCGATTCTTGCAAAAATTCAATCCCACCAGCGAGTGCAAGTAGCTAAACGGGGCTCTGGGACATTTGTAAATGCAAAGTCGAACTGCTTTTCACATGTGTTGATATGTGGTGTACTTACAGTAAAAGCAGTCGTCAACTTCTACTCAACATGATTATCATGGCCTGTACCACGTGTACTAGGGGGATAAGCAAAAAAAAAAACAATATATATCTCAGAGAGACATAATTACGACGTTGGAATATAAACAAAGATCAAAGGAGAGAGAAGAAAATGAGGAGTATTCAATTTATTGTTTAAAAATGAAAAAATAAATAGACATATTTTTCTAAATAATAGAATATTTAAACAATAAAAATATCTTAGTTTCTAGTATTTATTCACCTACGGAACACTTACATTTATATGTATCTCAAAACTCACACTTGGACAATACTTGAAATATAGGATTTAAAAATATATATAAAAAACTACCCAAAGTATATATATCAGTTCATTCGTCAAGGTTATTAGTATTTAGAATATATAATGAAAATTTTATCTATATAGAATTATAATTGAAAATAGAGAAATCCGTAAATAAAATCTTTACTTAAAAAGGCATATATTATATCAAAATATCATTTATCTTACCAATATTTCAGTTGGCTGAACGCCAACCTTTATCAAGGTATTATATAAATATACAGTTATCAGCGTCATAATCAAGCAACAATTCTTAATCAATTCTGTCACCGTTTGCTTTGTGAATGGAATAAATACCCAAATATGGCCAATTCTCATAAGCATCGGTGGTTCAGTGGTAGAATGCTCGCCTGCCACGCGGGCGGCCCTGGTTCGATTCCCGGCCGATGCATTTTCTTTTTTTTACAATTTTTAAAACTCATTTATATATTATACAAGAATGACATCTACGGCGCCAATATATAATTATAACGAATAGTATTTGAATAAAAGCATTTAATCGAGTAAAACCCGGGCGTTGCCCGGGTCATTTGGCTAGTAACATATAACAACGTTCATCCATTCTGGCATCTGCCAAGTCTCTATAAGTATTATATCAACATAGAACTGAGAGTCCTTGTCTGGAGGAGGACAAGATGGAACCCTTCCTGAGAACAGATTTTATATTTTATCACTAAATTGTAAATTTTCATTATTTTTTTTTTAATTCTCATTAATTTTTGTATCAATTGACTAAGGGTGTCAATAAAATATTTTTGAATTGTCTTGTCTCCTGGTACACCACGGCATATCGGTTGCTAAACACTGGCTTAAATACAGAGAATCGGAACTGTCTTAAACCTCTTGTATCAGGTTAAATCCAGGAGGTCTCGTAGTTACGTAGAACTTCTGTTTTTTGGCATCCCGTGTTATCCAATCATTTTGCTTTGGATATTTACGGAAAGTTGTAACGTATTCTCCAATGGAAGCTTTCAAAATCTCTGAAGTATATGAATCGTCTGAAGAATTCAATGAGGTCGGTGGACGAGTGGTTTAAAACCCTCGATTCCCGACAGCCATGAACCGGAATCGAATCCCGTATTGGACACTTTGTTTTAATATGTGAATAACCTTCACACATATTATTCATTGTTGCAAATATCATAAGCTAGGTTTCTCTTTTTGAGTGGTACCTAGTAAAGTTATTTTGGAAGTAGGAAGAATTGAATGAGCCCTACAGAACTATTGTACACAGATGAAACCCTATCGTATAAACGGGGCGAGGTATTTCCACACATCGCTGTGAAGTCATCCCGATGCTAAAACAGTCGCAAAGACAGACATGCCAATTGACTTCTTCCACGTGTGAGTAATCCTCCCAGAATAGCCACTGGTGGTCTATTTGTCCTGCCAGGTCAGCACCTTACTACATCGGCTCTCTAAATCTGCTTCTAAGAATGGGCCGCGGTTAAGAGGAACACCACTAGAGACTGGAATTCCAGCATGCGGCTACACCATACACTATAGACTGAATCATACAGATACTGTACGATAATCTCCCAGAGCTATATGAATTATTTCACGTCTTTGCACCAGCGTTTCTTAATTACATTATGGAAAGCTTTCGAGCATTGAAAACTCTTTTACTGTGCAAAAATATGCAAAGAAAAACTAGTAATAAGAAATTTATAAAATATACACATATACACAAAGACTTGAGACTCAATCATTGCATGACTGGGGTAAAAATACTCGTATTAAAACTGCGATTATTTTCCTATATTTACAAATTGTGGCGGAGAGAGAGAATATTCTATTTCTACATAATGTAAGAAAGAATGGTTGTTGCGGAGTAATGAAACATTCCATGTGGAATATCTGCAATTTACCAAGATAGCTATAGCTCAACTATGGAGCAGAAAACGATCACCGTTACATTATGATGAAGACTCAATATAAACCTATCCTTACAAGCTTCCTAACACAATCCTTCTTCTATGGGTAATTTGAGTACTTCAAGTAGTGTTCCAAAGTTTTCACGGATAGGTTATATTAAAAAGGAACTCTTTTACAGTCGTTTTTAAACAGCCGCGACCCATATCGAACCCCGCATTGGGAACCTTTTGCTAATTTAAAAAAATATTGCAAAAATCTAACCCCACCAGTGAGTGCAAGTAACCAAATGAAGCTCTGGCACATTTGTAAGTGCAAAAAATCGAACAGCTATCTACAAGTGTAGTCATGTGATGCACTTACAGTAAAAGCAGTCGCCAACTACTACCCACCGTAATTATCAAGCCTGTACCGCTTGTACTAGGGATCATAATAAAAAAAGAAACTTTACCCACCCTAATGCAGCAACGATTGATCCTTATATTCCTCTCGATTTGAGACCAACCTAGGGAGGCACCGAAATTCCACATGTAAGTAGTTGAAAATATAGTTTAACCTAGAAGCTATTTAAAATGATTGCAAAATTATCCCAATAATGATTCAAACAGCATTATTCTTGGGTCGTTAAATGATGATTATATTGCTCAATCCTACATCACTTCAGCCTATATATATATTGAGATAAATAATAATTTATATGAAAAAAACAATAGAAAAAAAATAATAAGTGGGTCAGGTTTTGATATTTAAAATAAAAAAGGCATATCCTGACCAGGAGCAAATGTGCTTTTCAGAAGGCAGAGCGCCATCTGGTGGAACAGAAATCAACTAAACATTGATTTAGCCTGTTCCCTGATATTTGGCCAAACCAATTTCTTTGGTCAGGATATGCCTTTTTTATTTTAAATAATTTATATAAGCATATATAATAGCTCAACGTTTCTTAAAACAATATTCGTTGGACAAATGTTCATTTGGTAAGAAACCGGGCGAAGCCAGTTCTTTCGGCTAATATTTTTAAAATATTTTTATTAACACAGTGTGTGAATGTATATATTTTGTCAAAAATTAGCGTCTCGTCAGAAATAATGGAATTGAAAAACTATATGTGTTCGAAATGTATCATAGGTGATAACAAAAGGCTATTAGTAAGGACATCGCTTTACACGTTAGCGTATAATTTGTACCAGAAAAAGGACACAAAGCGCGACAATTTGTCGTCACAGGGGGCGACAGTTGTTCCGCTGACATCCGAGAGGATCTGTCAATCGGCCGTGAAGTTTGGAGTTCGGCCAAGGAAAAGAAGACAACTTAGGAATCTATTTTGTAAACGTTAATTATCCGAACCCTCTCACTTTAATATTGTGCTGGTTTTGCTGTACTATAGATAAGTTCCTTTCTCTATAGGACAATATCGTTTCATTTGAAGTACGGTAAGAGAACTAGTTCAAGAGAATGGCCACATTTGTCAGACCAACTGAAGAGGGAAAAAATCAAGACAACGTTTTACTACCAGTTAAGACTAGCGATCGATCATTTTTGAAAGACCTAATTACGTATCAGTCTTTAACTGATTTACCTAATTAATAAACAAATAAGATGACTAGTTAAAAACGCACCTTTTGATGGATAAGACAATCGATGAGAAGACACTACAAGATTATAAACCTTGCATAGTATGGATTGGCCTATTTCTACTCCGCAATTAGCCAAGAAGGGTTCTTCCATCTTTGAATTCAAGCCTAGCGAGGTCTTCTATCAATCTTTGTTCGTCGCAGGAAGGCAGGCGTCTTTGCCTTTTGTCGGGACGCGTACACCAATCTTTGCCTATAGCTGCAATATGTACATCAATCTTTGCTTTCTCTGTCGTTAGGTATCTTTGATTCTTTGCAATATGCTGTGGACCAGGCTCTTCCAACTTTCACATCAAGTGGAATGTTATGTTTCATCACAGGTCGACATTAACCTGGAAGTTGTTGATTGAATTCTTTGAGACATACATAGGTCTCTTTTTTAACCACAGACCAAGTAATTTCATCTTTGAAACACACAACGAAATTTGACTTTCAATCTTCTAATTCTAATGTTCTCTTGAATTTGGGATTCTTTAATCACTAATTGACGTCGTCTTGCGAATAGCAATTTTTTTCTGAATAGAGTGCTGATCACAATTTTAAAGATGCAGGTTGAAATTAAGACAGACAAACTTAGAGATTGCTAATGGGCTAAAAATCTGATGATAGACAAATTTGAAAATGTTTGATAAGATAGAAAAAGATTAAATGAGAGAGATTATCATAAATAAGAAGATATATCTGGTATTAAATATCAAACATTAAAATAATACAGTTTTTGATAGGATCAGCGCTACTTTAAATAAGGTTTCTGAACTCTGGAATACAATTACAACTTTAAGACATTGTAGAAACACAACTGGAGAGATATCAATCTTAGACTGGCTTAGTGTTGAAATACATTCCCCTGCTCCAACTCTAGAACTGAATCTATCTCCCTTTTGATCAAACCATGACCCTAATTTTATGGAGAATTTACCCTGGAGAAAGGATTTCGTAAGGAGGGATGCCTCTTTTAGAACACACATTATGTATAATATTTGGAAAGATTCTGTATGAAACCGGGTCGTTTTTCTAGTATCTATAAAAATGAAGGGATAAAAAGTTCTTATTTCCCGTCAAAACTACTGATACAATCATTATGAAATTTCCCCTGGGAGTAGCTGAAGATATGGTTTAACATTTAGGCTACTTAAAATATAATAACTATGATAAATTTAAAAAATGGAAAACCAAGAAGCTTTAGCTCCAGCCTTTAACTACAACGGACAGCACTCAGGTAGGCAAATTATATTTATCCTCCGAGAGAGATAAGATTTAAATATATATATATAAAAATCGCCTCTCCCAGCAAAACAGACGCTAAAACTAAACGCCATCTATTAACCGTCCCCGCAAACTTGCGGGCTCAGGTCCGGTGACAAAGCCACAACACTAACTTTGGCAAACTGAGAAGCGTGCACCTGGAGACCATGGTTTCTAACTAATGGCATTCGTCAGTCTAAAGCGAACTAGAGAGAGAGAGAGAGAGAGCTCGAATTTGCATATTCTCCGACTGTTACAGAATATCTATAATTTATATCTTCGTGTAATTTTACATCCATCGATAATTCGACTCTTGTTATCTATTTCGATGGGAACAATACCATTGTGTTGCCTATAAGCTATCCGCCAATACTTAAAAATTGGTTGTTGATCTTTTTGATATCCATGCCTGAAGAACGCGGACCTCGCCCGCCGAGAGAGAGAGACAATTAACAAGGTTTATTGGCCAGAATTACTATTCTCACAGGGCTTCATTTCCAGGGATAGTCTTTTGATGGTATCGTAGGATCTTCTCCGAAATTGTCCATTGAGTCCCACTCTCTGACTCTTCCTCGTCTTTCTACACTAGTTATAGCGGTCTAGAGTATAATATTATATCAAGATATATAAAAAACTGCTGGGAGTGTGTGTTCACAACTAATGAGTCAAGCCGTTTCATCTCCCATTTACCGGATGTATAAATCGGTCTAGATGTCATCCCTAGGTGTTAAACTGTGCGTGCTCCAGCTGTATCTCGGCAGGCAGGCAGGCGCAGACAGAACCTGGGCTCTCAGCTGGCGGAAGGTCTAAGATTAGCCGAGCTGGAACCTCGCCACGGAAGGCTGATGTAACAAGTAGGACTGTTTTGAGCTCTGCTCTAGGCGACTCTTCTAAATTTAACAATGGTACAAGCAAATTAAATAAGTTTCCTCGCAACCCACTCGCTCTGAATGAGGTCGTGTTGTTGTTGCTTTAACTCTACGTAGAGCTTATACCTGGCTTCAGCAACAATGGTATTCTTTGATGGTACAACCATGCTACCGGCTATGATCTGGAATAGCCGTTGCCTGGGTATATTTGGCACAAGTGGGGAAGTCTGATTGAGGTTATGCCGATGCCTATCTCATTGTAAAACATATCAAGTCTATATTTTATGATCAACAAAGAATTCTTCATTAGTGTAACCAATTCAAGTTGTGTTTTGGAAAACCACCCAGTGCTTGGTGAAATTTGGTAAAAGTGGGGCAGTCTAAAAGAGGTTGTAATAACGTGTATTATGACAACACAGTTATGAAGGCTATTTCGTGAGTTGAAAATGTCGAATCCAAAACTTCTTTCTATTTGACCCTGTGTATATGTAATAAATAAAGAAAGAAAAGAGATTTTCTGCTTGAATTTAGATCATGTTGAGGATTATGGTAATGCAGTCGTGGTTAAAATCTTGAAATAATAATAAAAATGGTTTTGATCAGAGGTTGCTTTAATTGAGCTAAGGAATATATATAAAAGACGATTTGGTAAAAGTACTGCCTGGCTTAAGGCGTAAGAATAAAAAAAATTAAAAGCTTATTTACATAATGTACAAAAGTTTTGAGCCGGCCATCGGGATAAAACAACAACGAGTTTTTATATGCAAAGCGCGACCTCTGGCGGTCGGTTTAACAGAATATTTGAATCTATGATACATAATTTTAAATAAAATAATATTTTTATGATCAACAAAGAATTCTTCATTAGTGCAACCAATTCAAGTTGTGTTTTGGAAAACCACCCAGTGCTTGGTGAAATTTGGTAAAAGTGGGGCAGTCTAAAAGAGGTTGTAATAAAGTAACATATATATGGCTGGAATTGGCATTTATCGGTTGAAAGAGTGTTTATTTCAGATCAAGTGTGTTAGTACACTACCTGTGTGTGGCTTTGAGGTGGGTTGAAGTTGTTCACCTGTCGCCTAATCCTAAAATTATTCCTTTAATTCGCCATTGTGTATAATGTTTGGGGTTGGTTGGTTGGTTTAATACCTGTCTTTATTAAAGTCATTACATATCTTTAATGGCCACTCTATTTATCTCTATTTGTGATTATAGATTCGACTAGGCCTTAATAAACCCAAAATGATTATTTTAAAAATATAGGTCGCTCTCTGTTCGAAATAGACCTTCAGGATTCATCTGGCTTGTTTCCTTCTGCACTGGCATAAACGAGGTTCAATCTTTATGATCACTATTGTTAGTCTACGAGCCATATACAGATCTCTTACTTTATAAAGAAATAACTACTCTAACTCTGTACGCGATGGTATAGTCATGGCTCAATGGTTATGCGCCCTTTAAATGACTAGTTTAGACAAAAACAAAAGATGTGGTCACAGCCGATAAAGCTTCGAAGATTGCGTAGAAAGCCGAGAATAACTTGCTGGTAGAAATAAACAGTGGACTATATAATCTGGTAAAAAGATGATACTATGGAGATTCTTAAGATTGTATATACAAAAAAGAGGTAAAAGTTTTTAAATATCGCTTATCGGAATGTATAGAAAATAAAACATTTTGGCTAACAAAGACAATGGTCATATCCAACTGACCACTCTCCTAGACCTCACTAATTACGGGAAGAGTGAATTTAGTCCTAAGAACCATGGCGAGGGAAGATCCAAACTAGGATCAGTATTTCCAATATAGAAAGATTGTAGGACAGATACACTTATGAATCTTCAATAGCCTACTCTCCTTACCCAGGTCCAACCGCACCAGTGAGTGCAAGTATTCAACCGGGATTCTGGCACCTTTCAAGTACAAAATTCTATCTGCTTTCTACAAATGTAGGTATGGAATTATGCAAAGGGAGATGTAAATTAGACTGAGAGAAACTCGTTATAAAAAATATAAGGCTACCTTTCAGTCACAACATAATAAGAACATAAGTTTTTCGTTTATTTTTTGACAGGAAAAAGACAGCCTTTAGATTTTAAGATCAATATCTTTCATACAAAATTTACATTCGGGGTTTAGCCACAAAATTATTCATTTTTCGAGCTAAATGTCTCTTTGAAAGTTTCATGAAACCATCTTGTATTACACTCATTGACAAAACTTAAGGAAGTTGTACCTTTTAGCATGTATATCGGGATTATGACAATAACTCTGAAATATATTACAGTGACTTTTGTTGAAGACACACGAGATAACCAAGTGTCAACAAAATTGTCTCTGCCTCCTTAAAAAAACAGACGAAATCAAAGACTTTCCACTTCCTTAAGTTTTGTCCATGAGTGCAATTTCGCAAAATTTTATGTAAATGAGTTCGTAATCTGACTTGAGAAAGGGCGGCTTCACTTCTCCATATTTTAAACAACAACAAAAATTGACATTTCGTCCAAGGAAGAAAAAAGGTGAACAATAATAGAAAATATCACCAAGTAAATAGGTCATCAGCAATCTTGGTGTGGAGAGACATAACAAACACTACGTGTCTTCTAATCACATTTTACGTAACAGTCTTTCTCTCAATATTTACATAGAGTGCATAAACTCAAGATAAAATTATGAACGATACGTTTCTTTTTACTAAGAAGTGAGAGAGGGAACCTTTCTAGCTCACACTCTTCACACACAGGCACACAACGGGCCGATATATCGACATCTGAAACATTTTAACCTTATAGACGCAACAATCCCCTACCAGAGCATTCACAAGAAATAACAGAAAGAGAGGCTGCTATAGAGTCCTTCATATCTTAAGAATATAAGACAGATTGTCCTTTCGTTATTAATATCACTTATTGGAATGGATAGAAAAGAAAACATTTTTGACAAAAAAAAAAGACAAACAATTCTACTGTCTTGAAAGCTTATATCCATAGTTTGCTTGAATACCATTTCTAAGATTCCACCCTTCAGTGTATCAAATATAAGCATTATCGTACATAAAGAAACTTATTTATTATTTTATATATAAAAACTTTGAGCAAGTTTTTTTTTTCTGTATAAGTTTGATAAATCGCCCACTTAAACCAACAAGCGCAAGCTTTCTCCATAATAGTAGATGTGGAACTGTATCAAACGCTTTTTTAAGACCAACAAAGAATACGTAAAGTTTCCTCCTTTTGCGGTTTAATGTCATTTGGATTAGTGATGTAAGCGTGAAGATATGGTCTTGGCACGAGTAGCCCCTTTTGAATCCTGCCTGGTTTTCTGCTATGAGTTTTCTATTTCCAATCAATTACTTAATCTATTTTTTAATATGGATGTAAAAGGTTTTGACAAGTTGCTTATAAGGGCAATGCCCCTATAATTTGATGGTGTATTCGGATCACCATTTTTAAATATTGGTTGGATGATGTTTTTTTTTATATTCTACACATATTTATGCTTGTTCAGTATATTTTTAGATCCTGAATAAAGTGTACGATATTCACAGATACGTCATAAGGAATAAGAAATTTCATCATCAGAGAGATATCGTTTTACTTTTGAATATAGATTGAGTTACGAAAATATATCATCACATTCACAGTAAAACTCTCCATGACAACATGGGTCATGGCCGGGGAACGTGACGCTGCAGAAATATGTCCCCCAGTTTAGATCAGATGAAAGCGACACATTGAGTTGATCTTACCTTGCGCCATGGAGATTAATGGACCAGCCAAAATATCTCTCAGAATTTGGCGGTTGTCGCACCCCAACTCTTTTGCAAGTTTTATCACGAAATGTATATCAATTAAAACAAAATGTTGTTACCTAATAAAAGATGTGTAAAACTCTAATGATTTGTTCCTTATAATAGTTGAGTAAAAGCATTGAAGTTTTCTCTACACAATGGGCTGCTTTGTGCTGTGTGTGTTTAGTTTATTGTGTTTTGTGTGTTAAGAAGAATGTTCTGTTTTCTGAAACAACACAAACAAAAAAGAGCTTTATCTTCATCGAAATGTGAAACAACTTGAAAATATGTCCGATATTTCAATAGAGAAAATCAATATAGTTCTACCTTTTCTATTTTCTAACTTATTCTCTTCAAGTTAATATAATTTAAAATACAAAAATTGAATTTTAGAATAATTTTTATTCCTCAAGCGTCAATATTAAGAAAGAAAACATAATAACTTCTTATTACTATATGTACACCACATGTTTACACTTGTCAAATCGATTCTCCACCTATTTTGATTATTATTCTTATTTTGGTTCACCCTCAAAAGAAGTTAATTTTCATTTTTATAGTCTCTTAGATGGTCTATTAGCTTTGTCTTTTGTCGATCTATTCTCCGGTACATATTTAAAAATGTTGATGGAACTTGAATTGATCAAAACTCAACCTACAAAAATTAAAGTATTCTTTATATCTTTACATTTATTACACAGAACCCGTTATAAGTTTTGTTGAAAAAGGTACAGAGTAAGCATATAAAACACCTATACCCTGAGTATAAGTACAGTGAGAAAGAGATAGAAGTATATTTATACAGAGAGAGAGAGAGAGAGTAAGAGGCATATATGAGATCTCAAAAAGGAATTGATTTACCATTATTTCGGTTAGCTAAACAAACCAGTTATTTTCTATCGTTGTTAAGCTTTGACAAGGGTCGGTATTCAGTCGATTGAAATATAGCTTTAAAAATATATATTTTGATCCTATATATACCTTTTTGTTTAATTTTTTTATTATAGATAGCGCGCTCTATTTTTAAAACAAAATATATTTGTAAAAAAAATGAGAATGGAATACATGGAATACGAAGTCATCTAAGTTCGAATGAACATTCGAAATTGCTGGATGTGCTAGTATTAAAACGATTATGTGTGATGGTTGTTGTTCAGATAGTCTAAATTTTCTGGTGCGCGTACAACGGGCTAAATGCACACACACACACAAGCCTTTATTAAGACATCCCGTCTTATACAGACTATTTTCAGGTTAGAAATGAATATTTAAAAATGAGAAGAGTACAACGGGCTAAATGATGTTCAGCCGTTTAATATACCTGAGACTACGCAAGACTTGTTGGTTCCTATTGTAGCATCAAATAAAATTTAAATTAACAAAATATTTTTATTTAGACATTCCGTCTTTCATAGAATCTCGTAGAATGGGGTAAAAACAGAAAAGTATCAACCAAAAATTGGCAATAATCTACATACAGTCTTGGTGGAGAGGCATAGCAAACACGACGTGTCTTCAAGTAATCTTTTCGTTTTCTTATGATATTCTCAGATTTTGTCGAACCACCCTGTATGTCATCAAAAGTTCCTATATGCCATAAAACCACTATTTGTGTCATCAAACTACTCTGACAATGACAATGAAAATAATTTTATTGACTGTCAGTCAACGTTAACACTCAATCAGGAGGGTGTGAAAAATATTTACAATTAATTCAGTCGTCAGGAATTAAGGCATCGCCACTGAAGCCTATACATATCGGAGCCAACGTTAGGATGGCAATCCTGGGCCTGTTCTATGGCCGCGCCTAGGAACTCAGCGAGGACATTCTTCAACGCAGGTGAGAGTTTCGCCATGAGGGACATTCTGTCATCGTGGCATAGAACGGCATCCATAAGTTCACTCATATTAATCCCTGATTGATATAGGGGCCTTAGGCAGGTTGTGTGCTTCAGTTTTCTGAAGATTTCAACAATCATAGTTATCTCCTGCGTGATTAACGTTGACTCGTCATCCTCCTCCATCTCCGTCGGGGCGGGCGGCGGTGGTGTCATCACAGCAGGCATCAGTTTTTCGCTGTGGGAAGTAGGCGGCGTTGAGCCAGAAGGCCGAGGCGCAGGCAGTGGGGGTGTTGGAGGCACTGCTGGTGTTGTCCTGAGCTCAGCCTTGACTTGTCCGAGGACTTTGTAAAGGTTGCTGGCTGCTCCGGGTCTCAGGTCCAGGATTTGCCCGATCAGGCCGACGAGGGCGTCGCACTGCGGAGGCGACAGGAGAGGTCCCTTCCTCTGCGCCTTGGTCCTCGAGGAGAGGAGGTCCAGGACCTCCTCCCGCCCAAGACCAAGGGCGTCCGTCTTAGCGAAGGACACGCTGGGGTGCCCCTCGATGAACGCATCGAGGTCGACTCTCGTTGCGTTTTTTGCCGATGACGTGGAGGACGCAAAGGTCTCCTCCACGATGGACATCTCCACGTCCGGTGTTGGGGCCGCAGGCTCGCGACTCCCAGGTGTTCGCAGGGACGGAGCAGGGGTCACTGGTGGAGGGGCAGGAGGCGTGTCCTCCAAAAGTAAGGCCGAAGGCGCTGGTGGTGATGGCTGGAGTGCAGCAGGTGGAAGGGGCGCAGCTCGGCTCGCGGGAGGCACGTCGGAGACCTCCATGGTTGAACTGGGGGACGCCGGAGGTGGAGGCCGGGCAGATGGCTGCTGAGGCAGCCTGGGCGCAGTCGCTGGTGGGACGCTGGTGGGAGAGGTTGGTGTGGCCGGTCCAGGAGCGGAGCCCTACAAGCATGGGGCAGTTGGCCCTACGATGTCCTTGGCCACGGCACCTGGAACACCTAATCCCGGAGGACAGGTATGCGGGCCAGGCCTCGCCCTTTATTGAGATGTCGAGGCGGGTGGGCAGCCTCTCGATGGTCATTCCTTCGCGGAGGATGATGAACGCCTCTCGGCGGCCGTCGTTGTAGACATATGGGCCTGCCTTCATCAGCTTGGGGGCGATGGATGTTACTCGCCCGAAAGATGAAAGGGCGCTGATGACGGCTGCATCCCCCACGAAGAAGGGGAGGTTGCCCACCGTAATTCTCTCCGCCCTCTTGCGGAACGGGAAGGCCCTGTGTAGAGTTCCCTCCACCTCGAGGCCCTCGTTGACGAGGCGCTCGGCCAGGCCTCTGTTGGCCAGTCCCACCAGGAAGTGACCGTTCATCTTTGTCATCTGGAAGACCTCCCTGGTCCCTCCGAGCATTCTATCAAGGGCCCTCATGTAGTGGTAGGGCTCCAGTTCAGGGCTGCGCTCTATATAGACGCAGTGGTCTTCTGTTGAGGACGCCTGCCGCGCCCTGGCCTCCGCGATATGCGCCCTTGTGGTCCTGACCTCCTCCCCCCGCGGTGCCCATCCCGTGGATGATCGCGGCCGGCGAATGGCTCCTGCGCCTCTGATGTTAGAGGAAGGCGCAGCCGCCGCAGGTGATTCCGCCGAGCCACGGCGTCTTTTCTTTCTTTGGACAGTGATGAAAGGGTTCTCAGATTCATGATTGTTGTCCTCCGCTAAGTCTGCCCAGCTTCTATTGGCTTGGGCAGCGGCCTCGGAAAACGAGGCAGTAACGAAGTCGGTCGGCGTGGCCGGATTTGCATGATGTCCGCCGGCGGGCGGATTTGAATAGTTTTGATTATTGATGAAAAGATTTGAAGCTTTCTTCTGCAAATCTTCTTTCTTATATAATTCAGCACATGGTTGTGCTTTTTCGCTGTGCCTTACAGGCTTTTGCTCGGCGTTTGAAGGGCTTTCAGCCCGTGCCAAATTCGTCGCCATCCGCGACGTTATTCCGCTCGCCAGAGGCGAAAAACTCAGGAGCTCGCGCGACGCGTGGCCGCACGGCCGAGTGTAGACATCAAGCCACCATTTATGTCATCAAACCATCCTGTATGTCATCAAACCATCCTGTATGTCATCAAGCCACCATTTATGTCATCAAACCATCCTGTATGTCATCAAACCATCCTGTATGACATCAAACCACCATGGAAGTCATCAAACCACCCTGTATGTCATCAAACCACCATGGAAGTCATCAAACCATCCTGTATGTCATCAAACCACCATGGAAGTCATTAAACAACCATGGAAGTCAGCAAACCACCATGGAAGTCAGCAAACCATCCTGTATGTCATCAAACCACCATGGAAGTCATCAAACCATCCTGTATGTCATCCCACCATCCTGTATGTCATCAAACTATCTTGTATGTCATCAAACCACCATGGAAGTCATCAAACCACCATGGAAGTCATCAAACCATCCTGTATGTCATCAAACCACCATGGAAGTCATCAAACCACCATGGAAGTCATCAAACCATCCTGTATGTCATCAAACCACCATGGAAGTCATCAAACCATCCTGTATGTCATCAAACCACCATGGAAGTCATCAAACCATCCTGTATGTCATCAAACCACCATGGAATTCATCAAACCACTATTTATGTCATCAAGCCATCCTGTATGTCATCAAACCATCCTGTATGTCACCAAACCATCCTGTATGTCATCAAACCACCACGGAAGTCATCAAACCACTATTTATGTCATCAAGCCATCCTGTATGTCATCAAACCATCCTGTATGTCACCAAACCATCCTGTATGTCATCAAACCACCATGGAAGTCATCAAACCACTATTTATGTCATCAAACCATCCTGTATGTCATCAAACTACCATGGAAGTCATTAAACCACTATTTATGTCATCAAACCATCCTGTTTGTCATCAAACCACCATGGAAGTCATCAAGCCATCCTGTATGTCATCAAACCACCATGGAAGTCATCAAACCACTATTTATGTCATCAAGCCATCCTGTATGTCATCAAACCATCCTGTATGTCACCAAACCATCCTGTATGTCATCAAACCACCATGGAAGTCATCAAACCATCCTGTATGTCATCAAACCACCATGGAAGTCATCAAACCATCCTGTATGTCATCAAACCACCATGGAAGTCATCAAACCATCCTGTATGTCATCAAACCACCATGGAAGTCATCAAACCACTATTTATGTCATCAAGCCATCCTTTATGTCATCAAACCATCCTGTATGTCACCAAACCATCCTGTATGACATCAAACCACCATGGAAGTCATCAAACCACTATTTATGTCATCAAACCATCCTGTATGTCATCAAACCATCCTGTATGTCACCAAACCATCCTGTATGTCACCAAACCATCCTGTATGTCATCAAACCACCATGGAAGTCATCAAACCACTATTTATGTCATCAAACCACTATTTATGTCATCAAGCCATCCTGTATGTCATCAAACCACCATGGAAGTCATCAAACCACTATTTATGTCATCAAGCCATCCTGTATGACATCAAACCACCAGGAATATCGTCAAACTAGCCTGTATGACATCAAGCCACCACTAAACCACTCGGTATGTCCCCCCGTGGACTACAGAGTCACAACTCCACCGCTGTTAAAATAAAAGAAGATCCAGACCGCTATAAATGGGGCGCCTCCCAGCCAATGGCTGCTCGCCCTCCCACGCCATGACGTCACTTCCGCCAGGTAGTGTTTCCCGAAGAATGTCAGGCCTCGGTACTTCCTCTGGAAATAGTCCGTGGAGGTTTTAAACTTTTCTAAGAATACTTCCGGCGTCCATGGACCCCACCGCATACTTGGATCGATGGTGGTTGTTGGGCTGCTTCACCATCCTACTATGTGTAGCTAGCTATACGAAGGAATATCTCACTTCCACCCGGTATATATATAACAATATATACGTATTCTGATGCATTAGCGCGCCATCTGTTACGGCGAAACCGCTGGGAGGGTTCACCACTGATGAGCCAGCCCCCCCATTAATTTTTCCATTCCAGTAAGGGCAGTAGAAATTGATTAATTTTTAAAAGAATCATACACGTCTATAATAGTTTTCGAATATATACGTATATAAAACTATATACAAACCTTTCATAAATAAGTCATTTAGGCATTATTTAAACCTCAGACATTAGCGCGCCATCTATCGTCCAGAATGGGATTTATCTCAACACCTCGTTTTCAATTAAAATCAATTTCCAATAGCAATGGAGAAACAATAGTGGGGGAATATGGCGAATCAGTGGTGAACCCTACCAGTCTGTGTACGTCAGAGTTTTACTTGGTATTTAAGGCAAATATGCACATAAGTATTGAGCTTTAATTAAACACCAGGTCTGTTGAGCTTTAACTAAACACCGGGGGGATTCTAGCGCGCGCCATTTCTCTAAGAATTAAATTTACTTAAACGTTCTGTTTAATAGATGCCTAACATGCTCTTTTGTGAATTTTTTACGGACAAAAGCAGTGTTAGAAGCATGTATTTGTTTACATCTGTACCCCAAAGTTTATGTGCATATATATTCACCTTAAAATACCACCATTAAGAATCCTTCTAAATTGACGGCTATATGACCAATTAGACAAGTGTATGATATTAAAGCGGTGTGGAAAATTAGCGTGAAACCTCTGGGAGGATTTGTCATTAATAAGGAAGACCCTCCCAATATTCTTCTAATCGCGTTATGGATCGTTGAAAATCGTTTTTTACTGGTAAAAAGTGTTCGGGAATATAAAAATTCAAATCTTTATTATAGCGACGATCTAAAAACTAGTATTAAATATAACAATTTTGTTCTCTCTGTATCCAAACTAAATACTTGTTCGGCGGTACAATTGCTACAATAGGAACGATACAGAGAAGATTAGCATGGTCCCTGTAATACCAGTTCGGCGGTACAACTACTACAATAGGAACGATACAGAGAAGATTAGCATGGTCCCTGTAATACCAGTTCGGCGGTACAACTACTACAATAGGAACGATACAGAGAAGATTAGCATGGTCCCTGTAATACCAGTTCGGCGGTACAACTACTACAATAGGAAGGATACAGAGAAGATTAGCATGGTCCCTGTAATACCAGTTCGGCGGTACGAATACTACAATAGGAACGGTACAGAGAAGATTAGCATGGTCCCTGTAATACCAGTTCGGCGGTACAACTACTACAATAGGAACGATACAGAGAAGATTAGCATGGTCCCTGTAATACCAGTTCGGCGGTACAACTACTACAATAGGAACGATACAGAGAAGATTAGCATGGTCCCTGTGATACCAGTTCGGCGGTACGAATACTACAATAGGAACGGTACAGAGAAAATTAGCATGGTCCCTGTAATACCAGTTCGGCGGTACAACTACTACAATAGGAACGATACAGAGAAGATTAGCATGGTCCCTGTGATACCAGTTCGCGGTACAACTACTACAATAGGAACGATACAGAGAAGATTAGCATGGCACCTGTGATACCAGTTCCGCGGTACGAATACTACAATAGGAACGGTACAGAGAAGATTAGCATGGTCCCTGTAATACCAGTTCGGCGGTACAACTACTACAATAGGAACGATACAGAGAAGATTAGCATGGTCCCTGTGATACCAGTTCGGCGGTACAACTACTACAATAGGAACGATACAGAGAAGATTAGCATGGTCCCTGTGATACCAGTTCGGCGGTACGAATACTACAATAGGAACGGTACAGAGAAGATTAGCATGGTCCCTGTGATACCAGTTCGGCGGTACAACTACTACAATAGGAACGATACAGAGAAGATTAGCATGGTCCCTGTGATACCAGTTCGGCGGTACGAATACTACAATAGGAACGGTACAGAGAAGATTAGCATGGCCCCTGCTCAAGAATGACACGCAAAATTGTGAAGCGTTCCAAAATAAATTGGATAAAGGCGGACAAGTCCAGCCCCCAAAATAAACAGTAAAGGCACCTATAAATGTTTTACTATCGAAACCGGATAGAATTAGGTGTTAAAAGGTGTTGGGTGTTTAAAAGATAGTCAATAATGAATTGGTCACAAAAGAGTGCAATATAAAATGTTCTTCACTTCTTTTACATTTGATAGAATTAATAAGGAATCGTGAGATTTGGTTTCTCTTCTCATTTCTTTTATTTCTCGAGCTTTTAGGCCAACATGCTCTTTAACACGGGGGGATCCAGAAGTACAACTTTGGGGACAAAAATGTATTTAAGAAAATTATTAAAATTAGTTGTGCTCAATGCTCGTCGACAAAATACAATTTTGGATCGTCTTTACGACGAAATTTCAGCATACATCCAATCCTTGGAATCATTGAATATTCCTTCGGAATACCTGGAGGTCTTTCTTTTTCCGCTAGTGGAGTCTTGTCTGCCCACACGAATACTGCAAGTATGGCAGAGAACACTCGAGGCCGGTTATTGCCGGGATGACGACAAGATGTAGAACAAGGAAAGGGAGACCGGCTGAAGGCCTTGATGAGCTTTCTACAGGCCGAAGTAAAGGCTCAACATCGAATAAATTTTTCAAGGATTGAAAAAAATTTAGCCATTATAACACTGTGTCTAGAAGTTGTACTTCTGTATTTCCGTGTTGAAGAGCATGTTGGCCCGAAAGCTCGAAAAATAAAAGAAATGAGAAGAGAAACCAAATCCCACGATTCCTTATTGATTCTGCCAAAATAGAAAATGGCCTAAAATGATCGAGAGGAGCGATATAGCCATCTGGAAATGATTGGGCAGGTGAAGAACCAGTATGTTTGGACATATTGTTCAGCACTTACAGTGGTTAACGGATATACTGGTCGGATGGAAGACGAGAAATAGAAAGATCGAGGGTGGAGTTCATGGACAATTTCGGTAAAAAAAAATTTTTTTCGGGTTCTTCTAGAGATTAGTAATATTCTGAAGAATTTCTTCAAAATCCTAACATTTTTTATTAATTTATCAGTTTGTTGCTCCTTTTTAAATTGTAAACGAAAATACCTTGATATAAACTCCTTGTTGATAAAAAATTCAATATGTTTTATTTATTTAAAAATATAAGCGCGTTAAATAGTGTCAATTCTCACACATAGATGGCACGATATTGACATTTATTTATGGATTGTTAGTGTAAGGGATAATATACATATTTTCCTTAAATAGTTAACCAATAAATTCTCTCTAAAATGACGGCTATATAAGCCAGCCCAAATACAGAGTGGTATGTGAATTAAACTGGCACAACAGCTAGGAAGGGTTCACGATTGATTCACCAGCTTCTCCTAATATCTTCCATTGCAGTAAGGGGAGTAGAAAGTTGTTTCATTTATATTTTTACTAGCCGAATGACCCGGGCAACGCCCGGGGTTTACCCGATTAAATGCTTTTATTCAAATACTATTCGTTACAATTATAAATTGGCGCCGTAGATGTCACTCTTGTGAAACGTCCCGCCCCAAACCATCGGCCGGGAATCGAACCCGGGCGCCCGCGTGGCAGGCGAGCATTCTACCACTGAACCAAAGGCAAACGGTGACAGAAGTGTCTCGCGCATTGGCGGCACCAAATGATGGGGGGGGGGGGGGGGGGGGGCAAAGGTGGCGTGATCGTAGCCGACCAATAGGAGGGCGCCGGCAAACCGTGACAGAGGCCATGACGCTCGTAACTGTATATAGAATAGATGAAATAGAAATGCACGCTAAATAATTCCTAATGTCATGTACTTATTACGCACAATTTCCTTATATTTAAAACGTTAATTTCTTGATGATTTGATTGGCCTATAGTCACTCCTCTACCCCATTCCTGAATTCACATCTTGGTAGAGAGATTTATAATTTTTAATTATTATATGTTTCTTATATATATTTAAATACCCTGGAGTGTATAAATAGTCAAATATATTGCGAAAGTTACAAGGGAAACACCACAGTAACAATTGTAAATCTGTGGAAAACGCCACTTTGCAGGTTGGTTTTATAATCTATAACTGAATCATTATAAATCTATCTCAATGATATTCATCCGATGATGGATAAAAACAATCGAATATCTTGAAAAGTTACACCAGAAGTCCCGTAGCAACCAATAAACCATTATTTATCTCCTTGAACTCAATCTCTCTTTTTTGGTACAAATAATCAAATCTCATCCATGTTACGCCATAAATTCCTTGCCAAGTATTGTTTATTTTCTCATCTCAATTACAACTCAAAATCCAATGGAAGGTAAAAATGTTCAAATATCTCTAAAAGGTTACACCATAAATTCCTCAGAGTACTCAAATAAACCCAATGCTATATCGTAAAGATAGAGGCTGCCTGGCCGGCATTCATATTTCTTCAAATAAAAGACACTTCGGCCAGTAAATCGTTTTATTGTCTCTATTATATATATATAAGATTTACTGGCCGAAGTGTCTTTTATCCAAAGATGTATCTTACGCGAAAGTTTCAGTACCTCATACGATTAACTGTCTGGCCAAAGATTCACAAGCTTTCTTTACTACATTAGTCGATTAGAGCTTTGTCTACTTGTATTACAGTTCATCATAAAAGCCAAGAATCGGCGTTAAAATGGAAGCATTTTTCCATCATTATCATCATAATTCGTTGATGGATGAATTGGAATTGACGTTGAACTGAAGTAACCCCTATGAACGACCTATATGTTGTGGAATTAAAGAAGATTTATTTTTACATAACTTAACCTCTTTATTTCAAGAGAATCCAGGAGCAATCCGTTGTTTTTAAACTTCCCTTTATAGTTACTACTATGAGATCTGTATGCACAAATATTTGGTGTGTCTCCAAGTGCTGTTTTATCTTAATTTGATCTACATATCTCGCTAATGTCAAAATAGAGAGAGAGAGAGAGAGAGAGGTAAAAAACACAGATACTCTAGTCGATCTCGATACTAACACCCTTCCTAACCTTTTCTATGTAGTTGTATGTAATTACGAACGTATACTCTCATGGACAAAACTTAAGGAAGTGGAAAGTCTTTGATATCGCCGGTCATCTTTTTATTTTTTCAAGAAGACAGAGGCAATTTTGTTCACACTTGGTTATCTTGTGTCTTCAATATAGGTCACTGTAATATCTTTCAGAGTTATTGTCTGAATCCCGATATACATGCTGAAAGGTACAACTTCCTTAAGTATGAGTGTATATATCTGTGTAAAATCGAAATGGAATAAATGTCTTTTCACCAAGCTGAGCCATCTTGTAGCTGAATAGTAGTTTATATGTGAGACATAGAAATCAACGGGGTAAGCTGTCTTAGTATTCTATATTCTCTTATAAGAAAGACAACGTTGAAGGAGGAGTGTTAAACTCTTGCCACAGTTCACTATGGCTTCCTTTCACCGATACGCTAGATAAGAACACAGCTTCCTCTACGATCCACAAAAGACAAGATAACTGCACAAAGACAACTTACTACACAAAGAACAAAAAAGGTTCCAAGAGAAGAGCCTTGTTCTCTGATACAAGTCCTGCGATCGGCCCAAGAATCCTGGAGCGACCAAAATAAAAGTGACCGGAAACTGACGCTTGGAGTCAGCAAAGCTATTTATACGTCAGTCCCCGGTATACCGCCTTACTTCGCTAAGTCTTCTGACAGCCTATTCATAACTTGGGTTTTTTCTCTCAGATCTTTCCACTTTTACACACTCCCTGCTTGGGAATATCGTTGCAAATAAAAAAAAAGAAAGAGGTCTAGAAGACATGCAATACTTGTCATTCCCCTCCACCAAGAATGTATGTAGCTGATGACCTTTTTTTTTATTCATACTTTCTACTATTGTGTGCTTTTTTTTTCCTTTATTGCTCTCCGGGACGAATCGATGTCTTTAAAAATAGGATTTTTTTTATATATCCACTCATGGACAAAACTTAAGGAAGTTGTACCTTTTAGCATGTATATCGGGATTCAGACAATAACTCTGAAAGATACACTCATGGACAAAACTTAAGGAAGTTGTACCTTTTAGCATGTATATCGGGATTTAGATGATAACTCTGAAAAATATTACAGTAACCTTTATTGAAGAAACAGACAATCGGAAACATCAAAGACTTTCAACTTCCTTAAGTTTTGTCCATGAGTGTACACATCCTTTTTATTTCTCATCTTTTCAATGAACTTGTAGTATAATGGCCTGCTAGCAGTTGCAGATACTTTGCATATTAAATAGTGGTGCTACCGTTTTGGAATAGAAGATACGTAGGAGTAGTCGCTTGAAGTCTTGTGGCCTACATATAAACAACTCTACAATTTGCAATCCTTTGCTCGGCATTGCATATACTGTATACGTATTTGGCCAATTCTGGAATAATTAAAATATCAATGAGAATAGTTTATATTTATTCCGATAGATGGCGCAAGCCATCAGCAACTTTCAGTTGCACGCAAAGGAGATGCCTTTTTCTTAATTGCATATACTATATCCCTGGAAAAGGTACTAGAGAGTTGTAAAGCACTGGAAACAAATGCAGATTTCCGTTAAATATTAGTAATGAGTCAAACTTTCTTTATTTCCTACGTTGAGGCCTTCGTCGATTTCAAGGAAAGCCATTCTTATAACGTTTGCTCGTTACCAATTTATATATAAAGATCTGATATTTGTTTATATAGTTCATTGTATTTAAAATATCAAAGCGCTGCAACACTCTACAAGTTTTTAACAGCAGATCTTCCTAAATTGACAAGTAAACCATGGTCTTCCTTGAAATAGGTGACAGTGGATTGCCGAAACGTTGGAAACAAAGAAAGTGACTCATTAATGATATTTATAGGTCCAAGCTACAAAGAATTTGTCTATATTTTAGGTAACTATGTGCTAGCGTGGGGAAAAGAGAGTAACGCCTGCTCTTTCAACTATTTAACCATTTAGAAAATCGAAGATCCGGGGATAAGATAAGGGATTATTCCCAGATCTTCAATTTTTCCTAATTGAGAACAGGGGATTAATATATATTTAACCATCTAATCGATAATTTCTATAACTTCAATCGTTTTATCCATCTGTGATAACAGATAGGAGAGATAATTAGAAACTAGTGACATCACACAGAAAGAATGTCATCTCAATCGAAGACCTGTCTCACGTTTCTTCAGAAGCCTTGTGTAGTGATCAACAAGAAACATAAGCAATTAATGTAGATGGGTATTTGTATCCGAAAAAACATCATAATTATTTTAATTTGGGAACGGAAGATAGATCTTCGCTGAGACCAATTCCATTTGATAAAAGACTGATCCTAAACAAGAGCAGAGCGTTATCATAAAACTTTTGGAACTGCACATTATACACCTAAGTGACTATCGTACCAAAGAGGATACATTATCCCCATGTTGATTCAGCAAAAGTACAAATTTAGTTCTTCAGGAACGACTTTCCTTTTGCTGAACATCCCATGTTCATTAAAACATGTGCTGTACAAGAAGTCAACCGTTAGGTTTACCGACATGAAACTATACGAGTGATAAACTTCCCCCTAAGTCGATCTCTCTAACTGCCTGGAGTACATATGGTGTATTTATAGTACAAGTGGGAGGAGAAGTTCGACCGCACTTCCCTGCGGTCCCCCCCTTGGAATATTTGACCAAATTATTGTCCGTTTTCAAGGTAACTAACATGGCAACGGCATCTATTTTCCAACGAAGTACAAGTGTTTACAACCACCTTGAAATTAGTTCCCATAATTTCTTAGTTATACATTTGTAGACATGTAGTACTCTTTCATGGAGAATCATGTCCAAGGTCTATCAACCGGGTCTGTTCAAGTCAGGATTTTTAAAGAATAGACCAAAACCTGGGTTCAGCTGGCCCAGCTGATAGTACCCTGTAAGGGCTCCTAATCCAGGTATACTGGATGAGCAGCATTTCTACTCCATGTTAGGAGCGGCTGCACATGGTGTCTGTTCCCCATGTCAGAGGCGGCCATTTCTTTTGGAGCTAAGTCGGCCTGCCACTGAGTAGTGCTCCCAGTCTTAATGACAGGGGCAGACGCATTCTACTTCACCCAGTGTGGAGATAAGAAAGAAGAAGAAGATCAATGGTAACTGTTTACCTACCAAATACTAGACTGTAGTTACAGTACCCCACCATACAGTATAAGCCAAAGAATTAACTCCAGAGCGTCCCACTTGTCAATCGACCACCAGGTGTTGAGGGGGAGTAGATTACAATGTAGTCCAGTTCTGGAATAAACCCATCTTTGCAGTGGCTGTCCTTCAACCACTCTGGCTGGAGTCCAGCTTTCTCCTCGCCAGAAATAAACAAATGTTGCGATCCCCACAACTTCTTTGCCACAACTCAGATAGCTTTTGTTGTATTGTTAACTTCACTCTCTGCCATAATAAATGGACAGGGTAGAGAATACCTCTCCAGATCGTTCTTCTATCATCATTGTCTATCTTTCTACGAGCCATGCGCTGGCGACGATGACCAACCGACGCTAAGTCGTTATGCGCCACGACAACGTGTCGCGAAAATATGTCACGAAATTGTGTCACAGAGATTTGTTATGGAAATTAGCCCTACATTTATTGCTTATTAATAAAAACTTTAGGCCATCTATATAGCAAACTAGGCGACTCAGGTCGGTGACAAAGTCACAACACCATCTTTGGCAAACTGAGAAGCGCCCATCTGAAGTCTCGGGCTAAAGTCACCCGTCAGTCCGGGGCGGGATTTATTCCATGAGATCCACAAGAGATCAAATGAAATCTCCACAATCTGCCAAAGAAGTGTTTATCTGGCAGAGTAGCTTGGTCAAATCTATGGCCAAAATATAAATTAAATTTTTCCCGGGAGAAAATTAATCTATTAAAGCCAAGGTCGCCTCTTCCATCAAAATAAACATTAGAACCTGACGCCCTCTATTGACCATCGCCGCAGACGAGCGGCCCCAACAACAGCACGAGGGCCATTAGCCGGAAACAATGGTATACCGGTGAGTGCTTCTCAGTTTGCCAAAGCTGGTGTTGTGGCTTTGTCACCGACCCGAAGCCGCTAGTTTGCGGCAACGGCCAATAGAAGGCTTCAGGTTTTGACGTCTGACGGTAGAGCGTCCTAAAAGCCTATGACTCTAATTTCACTACATATTTCCGTTGAGCATATTTAAGACCACTTTGATTCTGAGAGAAAGGACCTTGATAACATTGAAAAATCATTATTTTGATAAATCACACCTAAGACTTGTGTGATCAAGACCTCCTCTAAGACATTCGAACCATTGTTTCCAATTTAGGTAAGATGTTGCCTTGGATTTTATCTTCAGTTGGTCCCCAAGAGGGGCATCCTCTTAAGTTTCAACGTGTTCTTTATAATGCCTTAGCGCAAGTATGCCGGCAACTCCTGTCATTGGCGAGAGTACCAGGATTATAGGTGTTTGTACGTGTAAATTCCTGGAATTTTTACTTGCGTTTTATTTTTCCATATTTGAACCTTTGCTTTTCTCCATCTTGATTGTGAACTCAATGGTTAACTTTTCAGTGCTTAATGGGGTTGATCTCGATTCTTCCTTCCGGAAAGTCGAGCTTAAAGCTCGTGTAGGCAAATGGAGTGCTGAAACATTGCTCATGTTCGAGGTTCTATCCCCTGAAGTTAGGTTGAGCTTAGAGGAGAGATGGATATACGTATTAATAGCAGATTCGAAAGTATTGTTATCAAACTGAAGATACTGTACCCTAAGGAAGCATGAGATATTAGGGAATGCCTTGAATTAATAGGTCTTAAGCAGAGAGTTGGGGAATCATCGGGTTTTTAAGGAGAAATTCCTGGCCATTTGAGATAAAATAGAGTTTGAATACCCAAACATAAATACAAATATATTTAGTTCACACGTATTGACGTAAGTAGGCTAATCGTATGGCCTTAAAATAGGCTTTAAAAAAGGCGGGAATTGCTCACACCTATGGCGCCATTCCTCGGCCAACGGCGGTCGCACCTCGTTATCGTTTGGTTAAAAATAAACCGCCCACCCACTTCCTGGTTCCACTACCAGTCTTCTAGAAAAATCTTACGTTTCCTCTTCTTCCCAAAGTTACGGGACATATTCCACCATTCTACAGTGGCCCTGCTGTAGCTATCCGTGGTTTTCAAAATAAAGACAGGTATACAACGCTTATTTTATAATTGAATCAAAGATAAAAATAAAAACTACCACTATAACAATGATTAACATAAGAATTTTTTTTTCAATATGGGGAGTTTTTCATTATATAAAGTGAAGACAAAATATTAGGATTGTATCTATCACAACGATAATTTGTGTTTAATTTGAAAAACATGAAGTCCGTCAAAGAACTACTAAGGATACAGATAGAATCCCATTTTACCTAACATTTAGTTGAATTAGCGCACATGCTGAGTGCAGCACGCGGTTAAGAACTATGCATCGAGAGTAATGGAAACATTCACACAAGACTAAGGTTCTGTAATAGGTTTCCTTGTTGCTGAGGGAGCCAAACCTTCAGAAATCTTCCGTTTTGGTCTGAAACACCCTCCATACAGTCCAGACCTTTCTCCAAGTATTTGTACCTTTAAAGAAAGCCCTGGAAGAAAGGCTTTTTGAATCGGGCGCAGAGACAGAAGGGTAGTTAACGGTAAGCGGAACACTGTAGGTTCGATTCCCATCCTTGGACACTTTTTTTTTCGTTTATCATTACTCTTCACAATTCATTCTTTCATACTTCATCCCTAAGGTTAGAAATAATCGTTTTTTCTCCTTAAAATAAAATTTCGATTTTTCTCTCGTTCAAAAGAAACATCTGCGGTATAATTGTCAAACTTCGTTGTTCCATAATCATAAGCCGCATTATATTGTATTATAAACGTCCTCAATGAAACGAGATCCATGTCCTGTCTAAATGCCAGAGCGTTCTACCTCCCAACCTGCCACCTTGCTCTCCGCAGATCCAACCCTGGCTGCTGAGTTCCTGAGCTGTGAGGATTCTATGCCTCCACCACTCCTCAGATTCCCCTGGTGGATTTTCTGAATCCTACGTTCGGTTTGCTTAGTTCAGACATTCGCGAAGTTAGAAGACCATCTCAATTTGGTCAGTTAACCTTACCCAAAGTCAGTCAGTCGGTTGTAGATAGGAATGAGAATTAAGATCACTTTTATATATCGTCGGTTCTGGTAGAAAGATCCATTTCATAAGAATCTACAAGAGGAAATTGTATAAATTTGATCAATATAGAATCTATCTATCAACATGGCAACGTCCATTTTAGCCTTGAAAATTCTTTAGCATTTATCGTATATACCAGGTGTGTAGGAAGTCGGTGTACAGTCAAAAGTTCCTAGAACCTGAATAAGTAGTTGTTATATAAATATATTTGTTCTGATTAAATATACACTCATGGAGACACAACTTAAGGAAGTTGTACCTTTTAACATGTATATCGGGATTCAGACAATAACTCTGAAAGATATTACAGTGACCTTTATTGAAGACACACGAGATAACCAAGTGTAAACAAAATTGCTTCTGTTTCCTTAAAAAAAAAAACAAAACAGACGATCGGCGAAATCAACGACTTTCCACTTCCTCAAGTTTTTTCCATGAGTGTATTTTAAAAAGGCGTGCCTGGATCTGTGATAGGCTTTTTTTTATTATTATTAGAAGAATTTCTCCCCATTTTTATCAATTTATTTCACCAAAAAAAAATTAAGTTAAAAGTTTTCAGTGCAATAAAATTGATAAAGATGGAGAAATCGCACGAAGGTTTTCTTTCATAGATCCAGGTACGTCTTTTTAAAATAAGTTTAATCAGAACACAAATATATTTTGTTTCGAATAAATAATATAACACGTTTTTAATAATACCAGCCTACGCACAATAAATACTGGAAATGTCCTTGTATAAAGAATAGAAGGTATCAACACTTCTCTCACATAATCTCTTACATATGATGTCTTAATATCTTTATTATTGTGTGAATTGATTAAGTGATTCTAATAATTTTTGACTGCACATTGAAGATTCAGACAATCTATTAGAAACTCCTTTTTATATTTAGCCTACTTAATATCCTTCGGTTGATAATACACTCATGAACAAAACTTAAGGAAGTGAAAAGTTTTTGATGTCATCGTCGGTCTTTTTTTTTTTTTTGAAAACAGGCAATTTTGTTCACATTTGGTTATTTCGTATGTCTTCAATAAAGGTCACTGTGTATCAAATATCGTATTGTATGAATCCTGATAAACATGCTAAAAGGTACAACTTGCTTAAATTTTGTCCATGAGTGTACATTTAGTTAACCACCTCTTTTTTAACAGTTCAAAATCATTCAAAAAAATAGATTTATTAAATTGGTAAAGTATAAACACACCACCTTCCAACCTTTCATATTGGAAAAAAAAAACAGACAACTAATACTTAATCAGTTATTTAAAGAATGAGAAAGTTTTACTAAAACGATTATTAATTCTTTCTTTGCTTTTTTGTTTTTATTGTAAGTATTTGATAAAGCATTTTTGAATGTAAAATTTTCGATCTTAATATGTTTTTAAACTCTTTTTTGTCTTTTTTATCGTTTAAATTATCAAAATTATTGTCTTAAATTATAAAAATGGCTTTAAAAATCCTAGTAAACATGCGTAATTCATGCGTATTTGAATCAATATTTACCGTTCTTCTTCATCTTCTGCTGCAAAACGCACGACCAATCAAATTATTAGATAATCATAAATTATTTACACAAAATATTTTATCTATAGTATATATTAACAGAATTTTTACAGCTTTTGAGAAATGGCTTATTTTTATTTTCATATTAAATATTTTCTAGTTTTACCTAATATAAATAAAAATATATTTTGAATACAATTAATACTAATGCGTCAAATTGTAACTAGAGGCAGGAATATTTAATATTGTGATTTTAGATATCAAAATATAAATGTATAGTAAAAAGAAAAATCTAGAATAAATAGATTTTAAAAAATAAATGCTCGTTTTATTTAAATTTCAAATATATATCTACCTTTTAATTATTATATATATATTCTTTATATTAAGTTTAATCTAGTGAAAAATATATTCAAAATTAAATATTTTAAATGCAATACAAAATAAATATGTAATTTAAAAATATTTATATATACTCAATAGAATATATACAACGTGCTTTACTTTTAAAATAAAAATTCTAAACGCTCAATCTTTACTCTCTTTTGATGATAAATTTTCGAAATAAATATTTAGATTAAAATTATTTTAATTAATTTTTTAAATATATTTTTAGTTTTTTTTTTCAGAGAAAATAGTTAAATACTTTTTATTTTCAAATATAGACAATTATTTTAAAATGGCCATTTTATTATCTTTCTCTTATTAAATTACCCTCTTAATACAACCTCTGTGTAATACCCTCTTGTACATTCAGAAAGGGATGTAAGCATTTTAGAGAATTTGATAAATCCAATATTTTTAATTAGTTTATTTAAAAGGGTTTAACATTTTAAAAAGTATATAGTTTTTTTCTATTTTATTTTATAATTTCACTTATCATTTTATCTTATTAAAATATTTTACAATATATTTCTTTTTTTTTTTTTTTTTTTGAGATTACGAAAAAAAGAGAGAATATATATTTTGTGAAATGGTTTATAAATAATTGAAAGGCGTGAAACCCTCTTTTAACGCCTAAATATATTTAACAGGAATTAATTTTTGGGTGTTATCCAAAAATAAATATTTGAGACTAGAGGTTGAAAGATGCGGAGTTGCTTGAGAAATCTTTGAAAGCTTTATGAGCAAAACTCTGCCAATTGGCTGGGGAAGTTTCCAGAAAAAAACGTGCGCACCCATTATTCATCTCATGAAAAAATGCCCAGTATTTTTAATTTTATTTTTATATAAATGCCTTTTACTCATATTTTCTTATTAAAAAAATATTAGCATCTTTATTCAAATCTCATCGAATATTCTATTTAATCAAAATAAATTTCTCGTTTAAAATTTGAAAATAAGAAAATTCAAACTTTTCAACACATAAATTTCAAATCTAAATATTTTCATATGTGAAAATCAATAAATAAAAATGTTTTGAAAATATATTTTCAGAAGTTTTTTGACAAAGAGAAAGATTGAGTTACTTACTGAAATTAAGATTGATGATTCCTGATGTTTCACCTCTAGAATTAGAGGCAATAACTTTATATTTTCCTGCATCCTCATCATCGAATGTTAGCAAGCGAAGACACGCATAGGTTCTGTTGGCATCTTTTGTAATTATATTTGTCTTGATCCTGATATCATCTGCTTTAAGAAGTGATGGTCCAGATGGTCCTAGACGATACCACGTCACAGATGGCACCGGATTTCCTTTTGTTTCACATTCGAAGACAAGTTCTTCGCCATCCTGGCGGATGCGGGGTTTGATTAGGAAGCTCGGTGGGGAAGAGGACATCTCGGGCTGATCACCATCGCGACATATTGACGACTATTGTCCGTGGCGGGCGACGGCGCTCCTAAAATAAACCGATGCCTGCCCTCACCTCATCGAACTCCCCCATGCGCACTTCCATATCCAAACATCCAGAAATACACGCCTCTCGCTTGTTGGCTGCCAACTTGTAGCCTTGTAGCATCTCAGCTTATCCTTCAGATTAGATCATAATCCTCTTTTGTTGCTGTTTCCTCGACGTTCCGCCAAACTAAGATGATTCTACCGTAACCATATACGTCTCTTGGATTTCAAGATTTTACGTGTCATCCTTGCACAAGAGCCCTTCTAATCTTCTATGAATTATTCCAATTTTAGTATAAGTATCGCCGAACAAGTGTGTATATTGGATTCCAAGATCATTCTATCATGTCATTATGAAATATAAAAGTGCATTTTCTTCCAGGAATTGATGTCACTAACCTTATATCTCCAGTTTTAAGCCTGGAAATACAGGTTGCTGCCTATTGGTTCACTCAACATTCCATAATGGCTCCGGCTTCCAGTGATAACTATTAAAAAATTAATGATATTATTGAAAATGATATGTAAGTGGTTATCATAAGTTGGATAATCATCTGGAACAGTGAATTATCAAATGAACAAAATCGTGAGACAAAGAGTTTCTTGTAAGGTTTTTATTTAGTCGAGCTTTCTAGCATTTCTACCCATCTACAGGAGTAAAATGAGAACGTATATAGGGGTTCATTTAAATGTATTTTCAGTCAAAAAACTAATTAAAACTTTTCTTAAATCGAAGAGATGGTTAAAATGGGGTGGAAACGAGGTTGAATTAAAATTAAACTCTATTTTCATTATTTATTTATATTGATGTGCAAAAATTAAGAAACAAAAAAAATTTTTTACAGGAAGATTATCAAAGAAAATTTGCATATATATTACATATTAAACTTATGTGTAAATACAAAAGAAAGAAAAATTACACGTTTAATTTTAATTGATTATGTTTGTAAAATCATGTTTACATTTGAAAATATTAAGATTAGATTCACACACATATTTGAAAAAATGTTTGATCTATCACTATTTCAATTTTATCTTTTAATTCACAATATAAAATATAATTTTTTATTAATTTAGTTTTATACATCATTATATATTGCAGTACAAAAATTACATTTCCACATTTTTTAAATTCATAGATGTTATTTTTATATGTTATGACAGTTTAGTCCCACTGGTCACAGTTGGATGGTCCCCATCCTTATATATTTAGGAGATTGGCGTCTTCTTATCAGTGGGGCCAAATCCAGAGTCCATCTGTCACAGAGTAATGAGGGGTAACGACTCAGTGATTGGTCTATTTATGGGGGCCATAATGTCTTCTCGCAGTCTGATGAGGTCGCAATCTATGGGACCGTTTTACGACCTCTTGTCACGTTAAGAATTCCATCGTTCTGAGGATTTATAATTTATGGTCTTTCAGAGTTTTCCTTCTAATTTAAAGAAACCATATCCATAAACCTTGTTCTTGTTCCAAAATCATTTTATTAGGTACCGCTCAAAAAGAGCAACCTAGTTTATGAAAATTGCAACAATGAATAATATGTGAAGGTTATTCACATATAAAACAAAATGTTAACGCGGGATTCGATCCCGGTTGATGACTGTCGGGAATCGAGGGTGTTACCTACTTGTCTACCGACTTTCTTTTTTTGACGTGACAACGTCTTAAATTAGGTTGCGGCTGGGAGTCACTTATGAAAAAGTGTAACGCCCGGTAACGTTACGATGAGTCATCGAACGAGAGTGCTGCGCGCGCAGCGCTAGAGAATTAGGCGCATTGAATCGGCGCATGCTTGTCTCTGTCTTTGTCTTTCTCGAACGTTCTTGGCGTTGGAAAAACAAGAAAGCGTCATAATACAAGTTCACACGTGTGGTTAAAGTATCGTCAGCTGTGTCTGTAGTGAAAATGTGGAGTGCTTAGATTCGTCATTTACAACAACTACAACAATAAAGGTAAATAATTGTACACTGATATTTCATTATCGTAAACTATGATTGATTGATTAATTGTTAGATCGACACAAAAGTTGAGAAACTGAGTTTATAGGTTATGTCATACTATTGATAAATGTTGATAGTGTTAAGTAAATTATTAGTTTAAAATTAATTAATTAATTAATTATTATTTTACAAATTTTAAATAGTTTCAAATTTATTTAGCAAAAATTTGAACCTTCGATCTGAATAAATGTTTTGATTTTCGAATTGATTCTTTAAAATTACAAATATTAAGAAAAAGTGGCAGATATAAGAAAACTTTATTTAAACTGTGTTGAGCAAGAATTTTAACATCTAATTTAAGTAAATGTTTTAATTTTCAACTTCATCATTTACAATTACAAATTTTATTTAATTTCAAATTTATTTAGCAAAAATTTGAACCTTCGATCTGAATAAGTGTTTTGATTTTCAAATACCAACGCGGCTGGTGGAGTGGCGATCTATCGTAAATTATCATCGACATCTACGGCGGAAGTGTTCCAAGTTGCGATTACAGACGTAACTCGTGTCATTAAAACCAAGGGTGACATGTGCATGACTGAAGTTACTTGCTTCGCCGCTAATACTAGCTTCAAGTTTATACTCGGTGCTGTATATATTCATCCAGGAGCTAGTATGCAGGATATTGGAATGTTACTATGGCAAGGACTCGGTCCGTACATTCACAACAGCCAGTACGTGCCACCGTTCGTGCAAGTTGATTCTAGTATACCGATTCTTCTGTGTGGTGATTTTAACAAAAACGTAAAGCCTGACAACTCGTTTCTTAAATTCATGAAAAATACGTATAATCTTGATTGCGTATCAAACGTTTCTAAGTCAACTACGTTAAAAGGAACAACTATCGACTTGACTTTCGCAAGACACATTACAGCAGAAACACTTCCTTTCATTTCATATTTCTCCTATCATCGTCCTATCCTCAACAAAATCACTCAAATAGGAATTAGTTAAGTTTTAGTTTACATGTACAATGTTTTAGTAAACAAAATATATTTCTATAGTTAAAATTTGTGCAATTCTTATTTTCATTCAATTCCTTGTTCCTATTGTGCAATTTAATTATATTCATATCAATAAATATTCTACCGTTGTCACGTAAAATCTTCGCCCGTAAAACCGACTTTACAGGCAACCATTTTTTATCCATAAACCATATAAAGAAAAGTCGATATATAAATATATGTGAAAAAATAATAGAAAAAAATAAAAAGGTCAAGTGTTGATATTAAAAATAAAATAGGCATATCCTGACCAAGAGCACATGTGTTTTTCAGAAGGCAGAGCGCCATCTGGTGGAACAGAAATCAACTAAACATTGATTCTCAAGAAGACACTGGGACCAAAAAGATTTTTGGTCGCAGTGGTACAGCCTACTCCACGCTGACAAGTGCCAACAGCGCGAAACGCGTTCGTGGATGGCTTTTCTTGATTTATCAAGAAATTGGGTTGGCCAAATATCAGGGAACAGGCTGAATCAATGTTTAGTTGATTTCTGTTCCACCAGATGGCGCTCTGCCTTCTGTAAAGCACATGTGCTCCTGGTCAAGATATGCTTTCTTTATTTTCAATATATATAGATATAGAAGCAATGGGCGCTTCTCCCGTCAAAATAAACGTCACAATCTGACGCCATCTATTGACCGTCGCCGCAACTAGCGGCATCGGGTCGGTGACAAAGCCACAACACCAACTTTGGCAACCTGATAAGCGTCCACCTAGAGACCATGGTTTCGGGCTAATGGCCCTCGTCAGTCTAGGGCGGACTTTATTCCATGAGATCCACACGGGATCTAATGGAATCCTCACAATCGCCACAATGTTGTGGCTTTGTCACCGACCCGATGCCGCTAGTTGCGGCGACGGTCAATAGATGGCGTCAGATTCTGACGCTTATTTTGACGGGAGAAGCGCCCATTGCTTCTATGGATTAATTTCCTCCCGGAAATTTTTCCATCTATATATAGATATATTAAGAAAAATTGATCGAGCTACTGAATGTTTCTGATGGCTTGCGCCATCTATCGGAATAAATATCAACTTTTCATTGATTTTGGTGCAATTTATCAGCAACTTTTAGTTGCACGATCATTAGATGCCTTTTTTCCCCTAATTTATTCACCTGTTCCCAGTACGATTTCACTTTTGTACTGTTGTTCATATATATACAGAAATTTCAGGCTGTTGTTGTGTATTTATAGGACTTATGTACACTCTTATTCGACGATACAACTTCTAAATTGTAACGACGAGAAGACTAGCATGATCTCTTCGCAAGGATGACACGCAAAATGAGGCGCAGTCTATATATGTAGGTTTTTACAGAAAGGTAATAAAATATACTATTAAAAATATATATATGACGTAACAAAATTCTTTTCAAAATTGTAAAAATTAGGTAATTTTAATTGAAATACAAATAAGGGGGGGGGGGCAGTATAGTCGTAAACATTTTCTTCCGAACTTCCCAGTGTTCCTGTATACAATGCTAGAGTCCAGCTGGCCGAACCAATATCCCGTGCACATAAAGAAATATGAAAAAGGCATCTCCTTATCGTGCAACTGAAAGTTGCTGATGGCTTGCGCCATCTATCGGAATAAATAACAACTATTCTCGTTGATTTTTAATTATTCCAGAATTGGCCAAATACCCATTCTTGATTAATCAAGAAAAGCTAACCACGGACGCGTTTCGGACGCTTTTCTTGATTAATCAAGAATGGGTATTTGGCCAATTCTGGAATAATTAAAAATCAACGAGAATAATTCATATTTATTCCGATAGATGGCGCAAGCCATCAGCAACTTTCAGTTGCACGATAAGAAGATGCCTTTTTCATAATTTATGCACCTTATCCCAGTACAATATCACATTTGTACTATTTTTTCATAAAGAAATATATTTACAGCTTTATATAACACATATGTATAAGAAATATAACAACATGAAGCATGGATGTTACTTTTGAATCCAAATGAAACAAACTCCCATGGAAAATATTGGGAGGGCATGGTTCATCAGTGGGGAACCCTCTCAGCGGTTTCGTCAAATTTAATCTACCTACGTATTTAGAGTTCTAAACTGTATTGGACGATTCTACTTATATATGCAATACTGAACACACTGGAGGATGGAATATTAGGTATGGTATTCACAAGCAAACTATGGACATAAGCTTTTAGGACAGTAGAATTATATATAAATATTTGCATCGAGTAATGCTCTTCCACAAACAATAAGGACAATTACGTTGAGTTTCTTTTATTTATATTTCAATTTTTATTCATATAAAGAAACGCAAGCATTTCCTTTATAATCTGTTAATATCATATGACCCACAAATGTAAATATATTAAAAATAAAAAAGGCATATCCTGACCAGGAGCACATGTGTTTTTCAGAAGGCAGATCGCCATCTGGTGGAACAGAAATCAACTAAACATTGATTTAGCCTGTTCCCTGATATTTGGCTATCCTAATTTCTTGATAAATCAAGAATCAAGTTCGTAGATGGATTTTCTTGATTTATCAAGAAATTGGGTTGGCCAAATATCAGGGAACAGGTTAAATCAATGTTTAGTTGATTTCTGTTCCACCAGATGGCGACCTGTCTTCTGAAAAGCACATGTGCTCCTGGTCAGGATATGCCTTTTTTATTTTTAATATCAACACCTGACCCACTTATTTTCTATTGTTTTTTCATGAAAATATATGTGTAATTTTATCATTATTAGTCATATAGAGCTAGAACTAGATCTGTACATGAACCATGCGGTTGTACATAACTTGATCTAAATGAAGGTTTAGCAGACGATGTCGCCCTACTTCTAACGGTGGCAGACGACCGACAAAAGGATGTGGACAGTGAAGGATGCGATACGGTCGAGAAATCGTTCAATCTTTCCCCAGGCGCTGACAGTGCCAAGTCACGGCTTGTGCTGGGACAATGGTTTGCTATGTGACACCATCAATTCTCAGGTCGACGTCCAGATTGGATTATCTTCTTTTTTGATCAATAAAATATGGATGTTAAGATGAGAATATCCGGGGATATAGGTTTCTTTTAAAACATCTTAATTCATAAATGTCCAGTTTTCGTTCATGAAAGCTAGAGATTCATGAATTAAAATATTTTAAAAGAAACTTCTTCCTGGAAGCCTGATATTCTCACTTTAATACTGATACAAAGAATTATATTTTATAATACATTATAAATGACTGCGGCGTATGATTATAAAGCAATACTTAAAGTTTAACCGCATAAGTTAGAAACTTATGCGGTTAAACTTTAAGTATTGCTTTATAAAGAATTATATTATTGAAAATATGAATGTATTATAGAATTTACCATAGGAGTCCCCGCTTTTATTTTCAATCTTCAATTTAAACTTTGGAAGTTTTCTTAACCACTTTTTTTCAACTGGTTATCTTCATTTTTTAAATTTTAATTGAGATTCTATTTATATATATATATGTAGTAATCCCGAGGTGGAATGTGCTGGGCAGTCGTGGTAGTGGGTGCGTGATGGGATTCCCGCACTGGGACAGCAAGAGACAGAGGCAGGTCTAGATGGTAACTCCAAGAAGGTAGAGGTAGACCACGGACGAAGGTAGTCGGACCATGGACGTCACGGATGCCCTAGCCTACGCGGGTAGAAGGGGGGGGGGTGAGAGATCTGACCGACCGTATGACAGCGTCGCTCTGAAACAACTGAAACAACTACTTTGTCCCAATCTTGGGGGGCTTTTATATGAGACGCTCGCAGATGGCGGCGAGTTCTGATTGGCTCCCGTAATCACGCCACCTGTCAAGCGCTGGGTTATTAATTATGTCTGGCCACCTGTTCGGCCACCTGCTGACGGGGGAATGAACTCATTAGCATAAACACCTGTTAGTCTGGGTTGTTTATCACGTCTGGCCTTTGTCGTCTGGACTACCTCTACTCCTTTTGTTTTATTTGTCATTTCTATTATTACAAGATCGATACATTTTTATATAGATATGGGGTTATATAATTAATATCAGAAGAAGGTTGTGAATCTATCTATGTCAAAATATACTACAGAATGTGTCCCCGGTGATGAAGGTTTGGTTGGGGGAATGACATGTAATGAATGATAACCTAACAAACCTATTATAAAAAATAAAAGAAATAATTTGTATACAAATTAGTTAAAATTATTATTAAGCTACAAGTTAAACAGAGAAAGATGTTGTAATGGTGGTGTATTAATGAAATAAAAATCAAGGTTATAAAAATAAAAACGTACAAAATGAATGATAAAAGATTAAGAGAAAGTATATAATACAAAATGTTAAATATGTTAAAATGAATCGTACAAGGAAATAATATCTTATTGCATTAAAGATGAGAGGAAAAAAATGAAGTTAGTTTATTGAATGAACGTATAATGTGACGCTAAGGTTGAAAAAGGGAAAGGGGGTATCTGAGCATGTTTCTGCAAAAGTAGTATCCCAAGCATCCTGCAATGCAATGCGAACTTGTTTAAGTGAGGCATTGTTTTCATTAACAGAAGGCCTAAGATATTCCGTCTGCATCATTAGCTCAGACAGTGGAAAGAGGTGGGAAGATTGATGGAGGTAAAAGGGGGAGGTAGAGGTAAGAGGGATCCCTGTTGTCCATAATGATTGTGCCCAATTGAATTGTGAAAAAAAAGTGAAAAGTTGAAAAAATGATGAATTGATATGATGCGTCGGGCGATGAGAAAAAAAATAAAAATATCGCGCTGGATATCCTGAACTCATTATCGGGAATGGTATAGCGAGGAAGGATTGTTCCAGTCGGATTAATCAATGAAAAAAAACAAAAATGTTCGGCGAACTGGAATCCCTTGGAAGGTTGGAGGTTTGAAGGATGCGGAAAAGGAGAGGTGGGTGTAAGAGAATTATTGCTGTCAATTTTGATTGTGTTCGGCTTGTGTGGTGAAAAGAAAAAGTTGAAAAATGAAAAAATGATGAGCCGGACGATGAGAGAAAAAAATAAAAAACTAACTGGGTCTCCTGAGCTCACTGTTGGGAAATGTACAGCGAGGAAGGGTCTTCTAGTTAGTTAATCAACAAAAAAAAAAAAGAAAATGGTTGACGAACAATAATCTCTTGATGGCTGTAAAAAGTTGGGAGGAAAGGTTCATGGGGTAGAGTTAGAGGTTGTAAGGGAAGCGTCAAAAATAACATTTTGAAATCTACAAAGAAAAATAAAATGATAAATGTTTTATCTGTTAAAGAAATATTATAAATATTGTTAGGTGTAGGTTTTTTAAATGGTGCCTAAGATAGTTGAAGTTGGAAAATGCTAAGTCTGAACATGATGAGAAAAAGAGAAAATAAAAATATTAAAGGTAATAATATATAAAGGGTTGATTGGTATTTGATGGCATTAATGCTGATGGTTAATAAACAAAATGATATTATCGATTAATAGTGAAATATTTTATCTACATCTGTAAGTTAAAAAACAAAGTCCAACACCACAAAACTAGTAAAACTGTAAGTCTATTTACAATAAATGAGAGAAAAGCTAGCAAACCTATTAAATGGGAAATACTTTGGGGCACAAAAATTAGTTACTAGAATAAAATAAAGATAAAGGGGAGTAGTGGTGACACATTGATATAATATTATAAAACTACAAAAAATATATGAGTAGATAGGAAGGATACATTTAAAGTAAACACACACAATAGTGAAAGTAAATATTTGGGAAAGTTGGTATACTAGTTACAGTCTTTTGTTACTTAAGGTGCCTTAAGTATTTACAACATAGTTTCAGGGATGTAATACAGGAAGGAGGAGAAGTAGAGATAATAAAAGTAAAATAAAATATAAAAGAAATTTGACTTAAGAAAATCGTTTGCGATAGGTAGTGACGCAGTGAGGAATAAAGGAAGAAGGTCTGAATTGGTTTCTGCAAAGGACATCTCAGGAATCCTGCCCTGCAATACGAGCTTAGAAGCGAAGTATTGTTTTCAGGGTTCAGCAATCTCAAGATGTTCTGTAAGTATCATTAGATCAGATGGGCAAAAGGTGTGAAGATCGAAGGAGAGGTAGGTAATGGGAGAATATGGGAAAGAAGATTTTCTGAGAGAGGTTAAAAAGAGATGGTGGCTCAAGAACTGCGCTGCTGTCGGTGATTGAGCTCGACCAGATGAAAAATAAAATTAAACGAAAAATGAGTGGGCGCATCGTGCTGTGATGACCTGGGTCGAGCATTAGAGAAAAAAAAATCTCGCTGGTTACCCAAGCTCTCAGTGTGGAGTTAACATGGGGAGGAAGAGTGTACCAGGTCGATGAATCATTAAAAAATAAAAATTAAAAAAGGTTGACGAGCAGGAGTCTCAGGAACCGTTGAAGAGGTTAGAGGATGGAGGTAGATTGTGAAAACAGGGCTCGACTGTTGCCATTGATTGATTGAACCCGGGTTTAAGGAAAACAGAATGAATAAAGAATGCTGGGACGGCGACCTGGGAGTAAATAAAAAAAATCGGCAAACAGGAACTCTGCGATGGACGAGGGGTGGTTAGAACGAAGGCATAGAAGGCCAATGGAAAATGATCAAGAGACGAGAGAAGTATGGAAGGCCTATAATTGAATGATTGACAGGTAAGAGTGTTGCAGTAGGAAGGACTATCTCTGCTAATGATGGATGCTAATGATGTAACAAGGTCATTCCACCCCTTTAGAAGTAGGGAGGGAAAAGACGAAGTAGAAAAAACAATTAGGGGGAGATCAGTGCGTCCTTGATTTGTTTGTCGTTGGGATGAAGATTGGAATTAATTGTTCTTTAATGTAGGCCAAGATGACGTCTCATATGGTGTCATGTACAGGATCGATTTTTAGAGATGGTGGGGACCTAATTTTTAAACGGGTTGACAAAATTATAAACTATCCTATAACATTATAAAATTAAGATTTGGTATAAAAGGATTTTTATATAATTTTCCTATCCGTTTTAATCTGGCAGGTTCCGCTGTTAGAAGGATATTAAATTTAATCTGTAATATTGAAATCGTGGGTGTGAATAATTGGGAAAAGGTAGGTTATAAAAGAATTAATTAACTAACTATTGTATAAATAAATGTGTTATGATTATGCGAAATGTGTTAATGGGATATGGGATATGCGAGAGGAATTAAAATTGATGTGAACAATGTAGAAAGTGCGAAATAAAAATGTATTTAATACGTAAATAACAATTTAACACAGGCAGGAATGAAATGCAATGGGGTATGGAAATTTTATGGTATGATATTTAGTCCTCGCATATTACATTTATAGTTGTATTTGTAATTGTGGGACAAATGGGAGGCACATTTTGAGATGAGATAATTTAAAATTGATAGTTATAAAAATACAAATCTAGGACTAGTTTTTAAAACTTTTAAATATTGAGAAATATCAATTTAAATATTAATAGGTCAAGTAAAATAAAGAGTGTAATAAATTTAATTATTAATACTATGGCCACAAATAAGGTATTAAAAAATAACACAAATGAGTTTAGAAAATATGATTCGAGTAATTAAAATATAATATGATTTTTTTTTTGTAAAATTGAAAGTTGCATATTTGGATAATGCCATTTTAGGTGAATTTAAGAAAGGTATGTAAGATTAATAAATTGGCAAAAATGCGTGATTGAATATTTTTAATAATAAAGTTGAAAATGATGAATTAAAGTTTATAATTTGATTAAAATAAGGTAAAAATGATAAATGAGAGTATGAAAGTTTTAAAAATTGAATAAAAATGATATAAAAAAGATTATAATTGATTTTAAAATGCTTAAGGTGAAAATATAAGAATAAAATTTATGGGGAAAATGGCAGAAACAAAGTTTAAAGTACCTTGAAATGGCTGATGCTGGCTGGAGTTGATCTCTGGAGATGGTTGTATGGGAGAAGGCTGCTTGTTGCGTGGGATCCGTCGAAAGAGGAGATAATGGCTTCGTCCGCACGAGGCACGGCTTGTCCCCGCATGGCGTCTGCCAGGTGGCCTACTAGGTCGTCGCAGTAGGGTTGCATGTTGGTGAGGGCATCCGCGACGTAGTCGTCCCTGACCTCCATCATCCTCTGCAAGCTGCTGTCCTCAGTCATCCTGTCGACTTTAACGGGTTCTGTAGTAATCCCGAGGTGGAATGTGCTGGGCAGTCGTGGTAGTGGGTGCGTGATGGGATTCCCGCACTGGGACAGCAAGAGACAGAGGCAGGTCTAGATGGTAACTCCAAGAAGGTAGAGGTAGACCACGGACGAAGGTAGTCGGACCATGGACGTCACGGATGCCCTAGCCTACGCGGGTAGAAGGGGGGGTGAGAGATCTGACCGACCGTATGACAGCGTCGCTCTGAAACAACTGAAACAACTACTTTGTCCCAATCTTGGGGGGCTTTTATATGAGACGCTCGCAGATGGCGGCGAGTTCTGATTGGCTCCCGTAATCACGCCACCTGTCAAGCGCTGGGTTATTAATTATGTCTGGCTACCTGTTCGGCCACCTGCTGACGGGGGAATGAACTCATTAGCATAAACACCTGTTAGTCTGGGTTGTTTATCACGTCTGGCCTTTGTCGTCTGGACTACCTCTACTCCTTTTGTTTTATTTGTCATTTCTATTATTACAAGATCGATACATTTTTATATAGATATGGGGTTATATAATTAATATCAGAAGAAGGTTGTGAATCTATCTATGTCAAAATATACTACATATATTTATTCAAAATTCTATATTATATATATGCACCATTTCATGTTCTATTCTACATTTATATTGGGTTTATAAATATTTATTTTGAAAATATTTTTATCGGCGGAATGCCAATCATTTTCAAGATGTTGTAGTAAAATACTTTTGATTTAAATTTTAAACAATTTCAATTATATTATCCTCTAGTTTTTATAAAGATTTAATTATGGATTGCACTCTATTTTAAAAATATATAAATACACCTATCCCCCGATTTATACGGTAGATACGTTCCTGAGAAAAACGTGTAAATCGAAAATTAAAAATTTTCGCGAAATTTTTATGCGAAGAAATACAGACACAGTGTGCGTGTACAGCAAGTCAGCACATAAGCTCGGGATTCCTCGTGAGATGTGTACACAGCGCATGTGTTCAATCACAGTAGCATTTAGTATAATGCGATAAAAACAAAAAAAGAAACTTATTTGGAAAGCCGTGTAAAACGAAAACGTGTAAAACAAGTACCGTGTAAATCGGGGAATATGTGTATATCAAAATATGACACACATAGTGTATTTCAGAATAAACATAGTAGATAGAAAGTTGCGGATGTTTGTACTATGAATGTATCACGCCTATACTGAGAGAGTCCCCAAAGTACTAGAAGAGTATGGAAAATGTCTTAATATAAAGTTCAATATCCTAGGAAAGGCAAATTCCTACCATACGCCTCTACATGGCGGAAGGTAGACAACACCCTAGAGCGGCTAAGCCAGGAGGGGGCCGAGCATTCACCATGATAAGTCTCCAACTCCTTTTTAATATGGATAAAGACACTTACTTTCCTTTGAGCTGTGAAACGGAATCTAAAAGAGGATGAATTTAATATTAGGTCAACGACATATGGATACGGAAGACGTGGAAAATGGGGAACCTACCGTATTTTTTCCATAATGGACCAACTAAACCAAAGAAACGTCTTACCACCATATTGCTATAGATTGATTACCTTGGAGAATCCTGATTGAATAGGTATGCCACTTTAAGGATTGGTTATATTCACCTGGCATAATAAATACTTGTAAATGCATATACTTATATAGTTGTAAATGCAACTTGACTTTGCCTAAGTACCTGGTATTTTATTATTACTAAGGACTTAGCCTTATGCAAGAATTAGGATAGGGACATGAAAATAAATAAAATTAGCTGTTTCTTATGTGGATTTGAACATGGATCGTTGTCTTTTTCTTCTTCTTTCTTATCTCCACTCAATCACGCTAAGGTATCAAGCTTGTAAAGCTTGAGATTTTTGATGGTGTCTGCCGGGGAAGAGTAGAGCTCATCAATGGATGAGTCAATACAGTCAATAATATGTCTTGGGGTTGCAGGCTGAGAATTGTACTTAGTATATAGTGGGAAAACCTTGCAACCATTCTGGAAAGTCATTGTCCGTAGATGACCAGACTTAAGTCTGGAAATCAAAGACTGTTGTTCTCTTGGGAGGACAGAACCGGTGCTTGTACCTCCTGCTCTGTACCAGTCATGTGTGCAGCATCAGATTTCCATTCCTGCAGGCATTGGATTTTGATGGTACGGAGGAGGTCTCTTTCATCTAGTTGGGTGGTAGATTCTCTTGCTTCAGGTAGGCCAAGAGCTCCAGCCTTTGCCAGAGAGTCTGCCAGCTAATTACCAGGAATTCCAACGTGAGCTGGAAGCCATTGCACTGTGACTGAGCTGTTGGCTGGGAGTCGGTTTACAGACTTAGCAATGCTCTTGAGGAGAGGTTCTTGACTGGAGAAGCAGCTTTGAAGGGTATAAATGGCTGCTCTTGAGTCGGAGTAGATTATTATTTTGCTTGGCGAGTTGATGTTGATGTCTTTTAGAGCCGTATCTATAGCAGATAGTTCTGATTTGTAAACTGAAAGATGTCTAGGGTGGGAGAGGGAGATTTTTCCAGGATCTTATCTTTGTAGATAGCAACTCCACTGCCAGACAGTCCAGTTTCAAGTTGGCTACCGTCAGTGTAAATTGTGATGTCGAAGAGAGAGCTATTTTCCTCAATGATTTGGAGGCCAAGAGCTTTAAGTAATTCTGGCTGAGTTTCATGTTTGTGGGGATTGTCTGGTAGATGAGGGAAACAGATGAGTTTGTTACGAGTTTTGTGTAGGAGATAGGAAGTTCTGTGTTTGGGATTAATTGGGATGTCTAAAATATTAGAGTTGTGAGCCAGGTTGAGAGGAGTGGGGCATTTTAATCTTTGGTTTGGGACCCAATTTCTAATAAATTTTCCTGTAAGATGTTCTTTTGGAGAGTTAATCTTTTTTGTTATAAATTTTTAAAAGCAGATTTTTCTCCTTAGGTGCAGGGGAAGAAGGTTGGATTCGAGTTCAGCAATGCGATTTGGACAGGATCCTCGAAGTCCGATGATGATTTTAGCTGCGCTTGCTTGGATTCTGTCTATTTTGGATAGGTTAGTTTTACTTGCATTGATCCAGGCTGGTGTAGCATATTCCAAAATAGGTCTTACGAGTGCAAGGTACGTTGTGCGTAAGACATTGGCATTTGCACCCCAGTTTAAGCCTGATATTTTTTTCAGGATTTTGAGCCTATTTTTGGCTTTGCTTATCATGGTGTCAATATGTTTTTTAAAAGTGAGCGCAGGGTCGAGTGTGATACCAAGATATCTTGGGGAATCTGAATATTGAAGTTTTGAATTATTTAAGAAAATATTTGGAGTCCAGTGGCGAAGGTGGTTGTTGATGGTGAAGAGGCCGATTTCAGATTTGCTGCTGTTGATGGATAATTTTAGTTTCTGAGTTACCTTTTGCAGATTTTTCATGGCTTTATTCAAAGATTGTTCTGCATCGGAGAAGTTGTTTTTGGAGACCCAGATGATTATGTAATCTGCGTAAAGGGAAATTTTAGCTGGCGGTTTGATAAAAGTGTGTACATCATTTAGGTAAATATTGAAGAGAATAGGGGTTAGGATTGATCCTTGGGGTAGACCTTGGTAAATACGAGTTGTTTTTGATTTGATGTTGTTGAAGTTAACCTGTATGGTGCGTTTGGATAGAAAATTGCTGATCCAACTCAGCATACTTCCCTCTATTCCAAGTTCGTCGAGTTTGAGAATTAGCTTTTCCTTCCAGACTCTGTCGAAGGCTTGGGAAAGGTCGATGAAGGCTGCTATAGTAGATTTTGTAGGTTTATGATGGAAGCTTTCCTGGATTTGTTGAACGAAGTAAAAGATTGAATCTTCTGTACTTTGATATTTTTAAAAGCTCCTTGATGAGGGTCTAGTAGGTTGTTGAGGTTAAGATAAAAAGTTAACCTATTGAGAATCATGTGTTCCATGATTTTGCAGGGAATAGAGGTCAGAGAGATAGGTCTGTAGTTGGTTGGGTGGTTCTCAAGCTTGCCTGGTTTGTGGATGGGGATAATTGTGGCATGTTTCCACTCTTTAGGGAGGGTAGACGAGCTCCAACTGTAATTGAAAATGCTTAAGAGTTCTAGTTTGGCATGGGAACTGAGGTTTTTCAACATGGGTCCAGTGATGTTGTCTGGACCAGGAGCTTTTGTAGGGTCAAGATGACTTAAAGCTTCGTCCAGTTCATGCTCTTGAAAAGGTTTACTGAAAATGTTGTGGCTGGGTTTGGATTTTTCAAGGTTTCTGGTGAGCCTAGATTTTTCTACCTATTATTTTATCCTGTAAATTAAAATTAAGTTTTGGGGTGGAGCTGTAATGGTGGGCAAAATGATTTGCTATGCTGTATTTGTCTGTGAGGGGATTTCCAGAATTATCCTTGAAGGTATTTGAGCTGCTGTGAGATGGAGTGTCCTGATTGAGGGCATGTAGTAGTCTCCATAGTTTCGTGTCGCTGGTTTTTGGGTCAATGGAAGAGCAGAGTTCAATCCACTTATTCTGTTTGATTTGGTCGGCCTTAAGCTTAATTTTTGCAGCAAGGTGATAGTAATCTCTGATGAGGGTGGTGTTGTTGTTCTCAATGAGGTCTTGGTAAACTTGGTTCCTATCTTCTATTTTATCTTTCAAAAGATCTAGTACCTCTCTATATACAGGAATGTAGAATTTTCTGTTTCCTCTGGGGATATTTTGTTTGGCAGAAATTAGGACTGCAGACTTCCAGTTCTTCCACCTGTCTTCCAAAGAGGAATTTGGTGGGATTTTGCTGAGAAGACTATCTAACAATGTTTTAAATGAATTCCAGGAGGCTTTCTTATAGTTCCAGAAAAGTCTTTGTGAAGATTTTGGGAGGGAAGTGGAGGTGGAGATTTCTGTTAGCAGAGGAAGATGGTCGCTTCCGATGCTTTTCAGGGTGCTGTTTTTTTATGAACTGTTGCATAGATGGGGAGGTGATGGTGAGATCTAGTGTTTGCGGAGTTCTATAGGAGTGAGAGATGTAGGTAGGACCATGGGACACAATTGTGAGGTTGTTGTCATCAATGAAGGTGCTGAGGAAAGAGCCCTCAGTGTTGTTGAGGGAACAGCCCCAAGATTGATGCTTACTGTTGAAGTCTCCAAGGATGAGTATATTGGGGTCAAGTAGGTGTGCAACTAAGTCTAGTTCTGGGCCTGGTTTTTGGGGTGGGTGATAAGTATTCACAATTGTTAGGGGTCTCTGATTGGGTAGGTGTATTTTGAAGGCCTGTAGTTCAGTATGGGTTGTTGAAGGAGTGTCAATTTCTTCAAAGGAAAGGTCTTTGATGAGATCAGGAGCCCTCCTCCTCCATCTGCTGAAGGCCTGTCTTTTCTCAGTATTTTGAAGCCCTTTACCTTAAAAAGGTGGTTGGGCTTAAGCTTGGTTTCTTGCAGACAAATGATATTAGCACTTTTGGAATCCGCCAGTGATAATATCTCGTCCAGTTTAACCTTGCTCTTACTAGTAGATATGCCATTGATGTTGCATTGAAGAACATTCAATTTGGCATTGGGAGGCTGTAGGGAATTTTTCGAATGAACCCCTCTGCCTAAACTCCAGACGCGGCCCTGATTATTCTGCGCGACGGTCGATGCAACATAGTGGGGAGATTTGACAACCATCATGATTGGGTAAGGTTAAATGCGTCTGCCTTTGTCATTAAGACTGGGAGCACTACTCAGTAACAGACCGACTTAGCTCCAAAAGAAATGGCCGCCTCTGACATGAGGAACAGACGCCATGTGCAGCCGCTCCTAACATGGAGTACAAACGCTGCTCATTCTGTATCCCTGGATCAGGAGCCCTTACAGGGTACTATCAGCCGGGCCAGCTGAGCCCAGGTTTTTTAGTGAGCTTGTTATTGCTCCCCCTCCTCCTTTTTCATCCTGGCTTGGGACCGGCAAAGACGGAGTTATGGATCGTTGTTGTTGTTGTAAGTGACTATTCAGATCACTACAAACTTTTCAACGATAATATTTCACAAGTTTTCGAATTTTTCATGACAAATAAGAATTAACTCTTGTTGAAGTTTGAGATTGAATCAAGGAATAAAAGGATTATTTATTAAACAAAGTAACTTAAAACAAGATGTTAAAGAGTAACAACATTTTTAAAGGCAAGTAGATATGTGTTGACGTCGACCGCAGCGCCGCCGCGGCCGTTGATTGGTGGATCCCCCACGCCATTGGCTCCACGCCAATCTTTGGATCGCTTATTCCAACACTCCCTCTCGATCCAAAATGTTCAGTAGACCTCTTAAGTAGTGGAATTTGTTTCGTGGAAGAGGTTTAGTCATTATATCAGCTAGCTGTTCTGAGCTGCAAACATGATGCACTTTAAGTTCACCTTCTTCATGTTTGGATCTAATGAAGTGGTAGCGAACATCAAGTTGGTCTTGTTCAGTGAAGAGAATTCCATGTGTGGAGTGCCTTTCAGATAACGGAAAATATTCTTCACTGTTGTACAATGTGCAGGTCCTGGATATTCTAGGAATTTACTCACTTGTGAAACTGCATAAGTGATATCTGGACGTGAAACACATGATGCAAACATAAGGGATCCAACAGCTTCTCGAAAAGGGAATTTAGGCATCTTTTCCTTTTGTTCTGGAGTAGGACAGTCCTGCTTTGTTAAGATGACAGAAGGATCCATAGGCACCGAAGCAGGAATACAGTCAGCCATATTAAATTTACTCAAAATTTTGTCAATATATGATGACTGGTGAATGAAAATACTTGCCCTATCTTCTGACTGCTCTATTTGTAGCCCAACAAAAAAGTTAACACTTCCAGATGTAATTTCAAATGCGTGTTCTAACTCATCCATTATAATAGCTATTGCCTCTTTATCTTTAGATAGAATAATTCCATCATCAACATAGAGAGCTAAGATAACATTTGAATCATTGTGTGTTCCAATGAAAATGCACGGGTCGGCGTCTGATGTTTTGAAATTATGGCTATACAAAAAATTGGTAAATTTCTTATTCCAATTTCTAGAAGATTGTTTAAGACCATACAGACTTTTATGTAATCTATAGCAGCTATTATCATCTCTCTTGTAGCCTTCTGGTTGTTCAAGATAAACAAGTTCCTCTAATTCGCCATTGAGAAAAGCTGTCTTTACATCGAATTGCTTAAGAAACATCCTTTCAGAAGCAGCGTGTGATAAAAGAATGCGTAACGAATCGTACCTGACTACTGGGCTAAACGTATCGAAATAGTCAACATTTTTGATTTGAGAATAGCCTTTTGCAACTAATCTGGCTTTAAACCGTTGAATTGTACCATCGGACTCCGTTTTAATTTTATAAACCCATTTACAACCGATAGGTTTATGACCATCTGCCAAACGTTCTAAAGTCCATGTTTTATTTTTATTTAATGCATCAATCTCTTCATCCATGGCTAATTTCCATCTTTCTGAATCTGAACTCGCCATTGCATCCACATAGCTACTGGGTTCATCAGCGAGCAGCGCAAAGTTACATTTGCTATTCGAAACCTTAGAGCGAGTTATCATGGGATGCGAACTGATATCGGATACTGGCAGCATTTCCTGCACTGGAATGTTTGGTGTCGCAACTGGTGATTCATCCGGACCGCCGCCAATCTGAAAAAATATTTCCTTCGGTTTGGTAGATTCTCTATCTGAAGTAGCTTTCTCATCGAATGTGACATCTTTAGAAATTCTTATTTTTCTAGTTTTCCAATCCCATAATCTAAAATTTTTGCTTGTATTCTCATAACCTAAAAACATAAGTTTTATCGATTTATTATCCCACTTTTTACGGTTTTCTTTGGGAATATGCATATAAGCATTACAGCCAAATATTTTATAGTTAGCTACATTAGGCTTTGTGCCAAAGAAAAGTTCATAAGGTGTCGTTCCAGGGGTTTGCTTAGTCGCACTTCTATTTAGAATATAGGTTGCTGTGTTACAGGCCTCAGCCCAAAAAATATCCTGGAAGATTTCGTGAATTTAGCATGGACCTGGCTGCTTCCACAATCGTACGATTGTCTCTTTCTATACGTCCTATCTGTTCGTGCACATAAGGTGCAGTGAACTCGTGAATTATCCCAAATCTTTTACATAAATCTACAAAATTATCGCTTTTGAATTCTAGCGCATTATCAGTCCTAAGAACTTTTATCTTATTTCCAGTTTGAGTATAGATTAGAGTAGCATATTCTTTGAATATATCTAGCACATCTGATTTGTTTTTAATAAAATAAATATGGCGATAACCACTAAAGTAATCTTTAAATAAGCAGAAATGCAGATATTTACTTAATGATTGAGTCTGCATTGGGCCACAAATATCAGCATAAATAAACTCACCTAGCTGGTAGTTTTTGTCATCTGAGGGATAGCACGACTTTCTATGGGCTTTTCCAAGTTGGCATCCTTCACAGAAGAAAGATTCTCCCTCTAAATCTTGAGGCTGCAGACCATCCACCAATCCTTTGGTCGCCATCTCTTGAAGTGTAGCAACTGGAAGATGCGCAAGTCTCTCGTGCCACAACTGAAGCTTGTTCTCGCTGGTGATGTAACCTTGTGATGATGACGTAACCTTGAAGAGCATCCTGTAGAGGTCGTCATGACGCACTCCTACGGCTTTTAGGTCATTATCCATGAAGATCTGTAGCTTGTCATGTTTGATAATGACGTTGAATCCTCTTCTTGTGGACGTAGAAAGGCTATACAAATTTTTCTTTAGTTGCGGCGAGTAGAGCACATTTCTTATGTACGTATTATACCATCCACCGTCGACGTAGGCTTGAATCTCGATGTCTCCCATGCCTTCTGCAAGTAGTGTCGAGTTGTCTCCCATGTAGATTGGATGATCACTGGTGAACGGCGTGTAGGTCTTGAACCACTCTCGTCGAAATGTCATGCTGCAGCTTGCACCGCTGTCAGCATACCAAATATCATTGGGCTCTACTTGATTATCGCACAAAATAAGTCCATAATCACTTGAACTTCCTTTTGAATCATGAAGATTTTTGGATTTATTTTTCTCATTAGCTAATCTTTTTCTACATTCGCGGCTCCAATGTCCAATTTTGTGACAATAGTGGCATTTAGTGTTCTTCTTGGCATCTTGAAAAGAACGTTGTGTATCTTTAGGCTTCGTTCGTGCTTGCCTGTGTAATAAGGCCTCATCTTGTTTAGAAGAACCGCTTTGTTGATTCCTTGTTTCTTCAATCAAAAGTCTTGCAGTTAAATTGTTAAGAGTTTGAGCTTTCGGATCTAACGATTCCCACGCTGCAACAAAGTAGCGCATACTCGAAGGCAAAGTATTTAAAATTTTTGCTACCTTTTGATCTTCCGTTATGGTTCCGCCCATTTGTGAAATTTGTGCAGAAATATTTTCAATTTTTGCTATGTAATCACTTATTGTTTCCGATGTCAATCGTGCATCGAAGAATTGTTGCCAAAGTAGGCCAATAGTAAATTCGGATTTTTGTTCATGAATAGCAAGTAATTTCTGCCACATTTGTGAAGCGGAAGTACAGTTCATCAGGGGCTGAAGAAACTTCAATTCGATTGCCTGTGATAACAACATCCTTGCCTTAACGTCCTTTGATTTCCAATTCTGTAGTGAACTTTCAGAGTTACTGTCGGAGGAAACAACATTCGGCTTTATTTCTAAGCCTTCCAATAATTCTAGTAATTTTTGTTGTTCCATAAGAAGCCTGAATTAACCCTTAACTGGACGGGTTGGGTAGATTCCGCCCATGCATAAACTTAATATAGGAAAAAAATATATTTTTCGTTTACTGAGAGCTAACAGCTTTGGTGTATTCTAATTTTACAGTGATACAAACAATTTCCATTCATCGTTTAAAAATATAAGTTTTGGGAGGGCGGTTAAATTTGCATGTGTGGGCGGATTCCGCCCATGCCGTCCAGAAGCGTGAGAATTTTTCATGTTAGGGTTATAGCTGATTGCTCATTCTCGAGTCGCTTTCTTCCGCTATTTTTTAGCTTCCATTCATAAAATAAGACTTCTTTCTTTGGCTAAGTAGAATTTATTCTTTTAGATTAAAAAAAACAACTTCCTTAATTTTTTTTTATCAAGGTAAGACTTTATTTTTGAAATTCTATTTATAATGGAAGACGAAATTTTGAATAAGAATTTTGACGATGATTCTGAAACTGAAAATTATTCATTGAACGAATCTTCAGATGTCAGTACAGATGAGGAATGTGATTCAATTCTTACCACTGTTCAAATGTCTTCAAGTAATTGTTTCATTGGGAAAAAATGGCTATAAGTGGAACAAGAATCATGCAATAATTGGAAGAACCCGTTCTCATAACATAATTACACACTTACCTGGTCTGAAAGGCCCTGCTAAACCGAAGCCAAATTGTAGCATAGATATATTCAACTTATTTTTTACTGCCGCAATTATAAAACAAATATCTGAATTTACAAATGCAAAAATTGAAGAATTTCGCCAAAGAATTTCAGAATTGACCAAAAGTACTTACTCAAATTTTACAAGTGAAATAGAAATAAGAGCATTCTTAGGTTTGTTGTATCTAGCTGGAGTTTACAAATCAGGTCATGAAAATGTAGAATCTTTGTTTGCCTCTGATGGAACAGGCCGTGACATTTTTCGCTCTGTGATGAGTGTGTAGCGTTTCCTTTTTCTATTACTTTGTATTAGATTTGATAATTTCAAGACAAGATGCAAAGTAGATAGACTCTCACCCATAAGAGATATTTTCCAAACCATTATTGAAAAATTTCAAAGTTGTTATACACCTGCTGAATACCTTACTGTTGACGAAATGCTTGTAGGGTTTCGGGGAAAATGTCCATTCAAAATTTATATACCCTCAAAACCTAATAAATATGGGATAAAAATAGTGATACTAGCAGACTCAAGAACACATTATATGTATAATGCAATGGTATATACAGGAAAATCTAAAACTCCAAAGTCAAAAGAACTATCCCTGCCAACACAAATAGTTTTAGATATTAGTCGACCACTTTGGAAGAGTAATAGAAATATTACAGCAGACAACTGGTTTACTTCAATAGAATTAGTTGATAAGTTGAAAGAACATGGCCTTACATATTTAGGAACGATGAGAAAGAACAAACCTCAGATTCCACCACAATTCCAACCGCATCCTAAAAGAGAATCAGGAACATCTATTTTTGGTTTCTCTGGAACAAAAACTTTAGTCTCCTATGTTCCCAAAAAAAGAAAATCAGTAATCCTTATATCTTCGATGCATCATGACAATAAATGTGATAAAACAACAGGAAAACCTGACATTATAATGGATTATAATCTAACAAAAGGAAGTGTAGATACTATTGACCAAATGGTCTCTAATTTTTCTACCTCTTGTCGATCCAGAAGATGGCCTTTGGCACTTTTTTATGCCCTTTTAGATATCACAGCTCTGAATTCTTACATCATCTTCAACTATCAGATTGATAAAAAGGATCAAAAAGAAAGAAGTACCTTTATTGTTGATCTTGGGAGATCCTTGATTGATGAACACCTGGCCACACGTAATCTAAATTCCCTCCCGCTGGAATTACAGACGACAATAAAAAAAATCAAAAATAATGATGGTTCAAGTACATCAAAAGGATCTACGATGCCACAAGAATCTGATACTCCAAAAAGGTGCTACAAATGTCCATCAAAAAATGCGGGAAAAGTGAAAACCTTATGCTCTGTATGTCAACTAAGCGTCTGTAAAAAACATTTCTTAATTATTTGTGAAAACTGTAAATAGATTATATTTAGAATTTTTAGAAGTCAAAATCTGTATATTAACATTTGTAATCATTAAATAATCTTTCAAATATTGATTTAATTCATTATTTAGTGCTTATTTCGTAAAGGTACATAAGTGGGCTGAATCTACCCACCCCGTCCAGTTACGTAAGAAAAAATCACCCGTCCAGTTAAGGGTTAAAAACTTTAATCCTTGAAAGACAATCTTCGCTCATCTTCTTTGTCTTGGAATCGGCCAACGACAAAAGAAACTAGGGTTATGGTTGGCGGTTGACGCCTAAACTTCGAGCAAAACAAAAGGCTTATCACTGCTGGCGGTAAATCCTTTTAGGCGCAGTGGAAGCGTGCTGGGCCCATAACCTGTTGAAGTTTGAGATTGAATCAAGGAATAAAAGGATTATTTATTAAACAAAGTAACTTAAAACAAGATGTTAAAGAGTAACAACATTTTTAAAGGCAAGTAGATATGTGTTGACGTCGATTGCAGCACCGCCGCGGCCGTTGATTGGTGGATCCCCCACGCCATTGGCTCCACGCCAATCTTTGGATCGCTTATTCCAACAACTCTAATAAGAAATGTGATCTCAATTCATGCTAAAAATGTATTTTGAGAGTGCATTTTCTATATAATTGTAGCTTCTCAGCATTTTTAATTTGATTTTATAAATTAATTAAACAAATAGACTTAGTTTGGCCTGGGTTAATACGTTTAGTTTTAAAAAAATTGCATGAAAAATAATAAACCAATTTTTTATTATTCCAACCATTGCTGCTTCTAGTGTTAAAAAGTAAAACAATAGAAAATTGGTTGTTTTCGATTTATTAAAATTACTAGTTTTTGAATTATTTATTCTTAGTTTTTGAATAAATTTGTTGGAATAAGCGATCCAAAGATTGGCGTGAAGCCAATGGCGTGGGGGATCCACCAATCAACGGCCGCGGCGGCGCTGCAGTCGACATCTACCTTACTTGCCTTTAAAATGTTGCTACTCTTTAACATCTTGTTTTAAGTTACTTTGTTTAATAAATAATCCTTTTATTCCTTGATTCAATCTCAAACTTCAACAGGTTATGGGCCCAGCACGCTTCCACTGCGCCTAAAAGGATTAACCGCCAACAGTGAGTAAGCCTTTGTTTTGCTCGAAGTTTAGGCGTCAACCGCCAACCATAACCCTAGTTTCTTTTTGTCGTTGGCCGATTCCAAGACAAAGAAGATGAGCGAAGATTGTCTTTCAAGGATTAAAGTTTTTAATGGTGAAAACTTTTCACTATGGAAATTCCAATTCAGGCTTCTTATGGAACAACAAAAATTACTAGAATTATTGGAAGGCTTAGAAATAAAGCCGAATGTTGTTTCCTCCGACAGTAACTCTGAAAGTTCACTACAGAATTGGAAATCAAAGGACGTTAAGGCAAGGATGTTATTATCACAGGCAATCGAATTAAGGTTTCTTCAGCCCCTGATGAACTGTACTTCCGCTTCACAAATGTGGCAGAAATTACTTGCTATTCATGAACAAAAATCCGAATTTACTATTGGCCTACTTTGGCAACAATTCTTCGATGCACGATTGACATCGGAAACAATAAGTGATTACATAGCAAAAATTGAAAATATTTCTGCACAAATTTCACAAATGGGCGGAACCATAACGGAAGATCAAAAGGTAGCAAAAATTTTAAATACTTTGCCTTCGAGTATGCGCTACTTTGTTGCAGCGTGGGAATCGTTAGATCCGAAAGCTCAAACTCTTAACAATTTAACTGCAAGACTTTTGATTGAAGAAACAAGGAATCAACAAAGCGGTTCTTCTAAACAAGATGAGGCCTTATTACACAGGCAAGCACGAACTAAGCCTAAAGATACACAACGTTCTTTTCAAGATGCCAAGAAGAACACTAAATGCCACTATTGTCATAAAATTGGACATTGGAGCCGCGAATGTAGAAAAAGATTAGCTAATGAGAAAAATAAATCCAAAAATCTTCATGATTCAAAAGGAAGTTCAAGTGATTATGGACTTATTTTGTGCGATAATCAAGTAGAGCCCAATGATATTTGGTATGCTGACAGCGGTGCAAGCTGCAGCATGACATTTCGACGAGAGTGGTTCAAGACCTACACGCCGTTCACCAGTGATCATCCAATCTACTTGGGAGACAACTCGACACTACTTGCAGAAGGCATGGGAGACATCGAGATTCAAGCCTACGTCGACGGTGGATGGTACAATACGTACATAAGAAATGTGCTCTACTCGCCGCAACTAAAGAAAAATTTGTATAGCCTTTCTACGTCCACAAGAAGAGGATTCAACGTCATTATCAAACATGACAAGCTACAGATCTTCATGGATAATGACCTAAAAGCCGTAGGTGTGCGTCATGACGACCTCTACAGGATGCTCTTCAAGGTTACGTCATCATCACAAGGATACATCACCAGTGAGAACAAGCTTCAGTTGTGGCACGAGAGACTTGCGCATCTTCCAGTTGCTACACTTCGAGAGATGGCGACCAAAGGATTGGTGGATGGTCTGCAG
>CP092879.1:67989937-68107942 GCA_030710605.1 Cordylochernes scorpioides
GTTGATATTAAAAAACAAACAAAAAAAGCATATTCTGACTACTCACATGACCATTTTAGATTCTTTAGTGGAACAAAAGTCAACTAAACGTTGATTTAACTTGTTCTGTTATATTTGGTCAACCCATTTTCTTGATTGAGATTTTATTTTATTTAACAATTACAGAATACACCCTATATCCACAAATCCGATATTTGCGTGTGAAATATATACATTTGAATGAATGAAAGAAAAAGTAGTTTAAAGGGATATCTACATATTTACATCTCAGTATTGATTACATTAGTAGTCACTTATTTAGTTAAGTACATTCTGCAGAATTTGTTGAATCTTTGGTGTATGTCCTTAGTGTAGACCACATGTTTGTTATGGGACGTTGATTTAGTTCCCTAAGGTCAGCGGGCAGTCAGTTAATAAGTGTCTGGGGTTCTGTTCTTCGCCTCCACACGAGCATCCAGGTGATTCAGCTTTGCCAATTTTGAACAGGTATGAGTTGAAGTCGCCATGTCCAGTGAAGAATTGCACATTATAGAAGTTAGGTTTGATATACTTAGGAATTTTTGGGCCACTGAAGAAACTTTTGAAATTTTCATTGGTCGCTTCGTAGTATTCCTGTTGTTTCAGGTTTATAAAGTTAGATATTATGATTCTTTTTACTGGGACAACTCGGTTGTAATCTATATTTATTTTCATTATATTTGATTCAATGAAGTGTGTGAGCTTTGGTGTTCTAGCAATGATATGCTTATAATTTGACGATATTGAGATGGAGAGAGAAAGTATGGCACTATGGTATCATCAGTAATGTGTGAAAGAAAACGAAGGTATTTTTAGGGCGTTGTTTGAAGGTTCCAAAAGGAAAGAATACATCTTGGCAATGGATGTCCCTCCACGTGCGGTGGATTTTTGGGTTATGACACGCTGGGATGTCGCCAAGTGTCAGCCTGTCTACCTGTCGCCAAGGAGAAGGAGTGATTATCATTACTATTACTATACTAGTTTAATTACTATTAGTTCTCTGTACAGGTCGCCAAATACAGGGGAACCGCAATGAGCAGATACCTACCTCTCTATAAAGGACTGTTTTCATCGATAAAATAGCTTTTTTTTACCAATTAGTTTCTCTCCGGTAAGAGGACACACCTCTCTATCAATTGAAAAAGCCCTGTACGATTTATAAATGAATAAAATAAAGCATCAAGGGCTGCGTATCTTTATTAGAACGATTATAATACGAGCTTTCGGGCACATACGCCCTTCTACAGGAATTAATAAAATAATAATCCAACTAGTTTGAAATAAGATTTATATATAATTTAACGTGCATATCCACGATACACGTGCATATCAACTTGCAAGGTATCCCATCAGACATGTGATATCTTATACTGTGAATGCATTTTTTTATCTTATTTTATTTAGGTCTATTGAATTATATGCTTCTGGTAAATCAATTCTGCGATTTATACTGCTATATTGTTTGGACACTATTGCTTCAATTATTAATCTTTGATATTTGTTATTGATATTGTTGTAATGTACTTTAGGTTAATTTAAGTTAAATGTGTGTCCTGTTGAATTGGAGTGCTGTACTATTAATGATAATGGGTCATTTCTGTTTATGTTTCTTCTGTGTTCAATGATTCTATTATGTAATTTTCTTCCCGTCTCTCCCACATATTTGGCATTACAATTATTACATTCTATAGAATAAATTACCTCTTTTCTGCTTGATATATATTCAGTTTGCCTGTTTTTTGTAATCGGGTTTCTTAAGATATCTGATAAGTTGGGAGAGTTGCTATAAAAGGTTTTTATTCCATATTTATCTAGTGTTCTAGAAATGTGGATGGATTTCGGGGAATATGGGATGTAGCAATTCTGCCTGTATATTTTAGTTTTTTGTGCTGACATGTTAGATGTGACCTGTGCCTGATAGAAATGTTTTAAAATAAATGTTTTGGGGTAACCAGCTGATGTCAAATTTTGGATAACGGTTTGCGTTTCTTGCGTTTTGTATTGATTTAAAGAACAATGAGTATAAATTCTTTTAGTTAATGTTTTCACTGTGTTAATTTTATGACTAATGGGGCAAAATGAATAAAATTTTATATAATTGGGGGTGAATGAAGGTTTGTAGTAAACTGTTGTTTGCAATCTATTATCTATTTTAATTATTTTAATATCTAAAAATGGCAATGTGCAATTATCTTCTTTTTCTATTGTGAAACATAATCTATTGTTATAATTGTTGAGTGAGGCTAATATGTTGGGAATCTGTTTTTCTGTACAAATGCAAAATATATCATCTATATATCGTCTGTATAATATGATGTCTGCTGGATATGATGAAGTGATCCAATTGTCTATTTCTCTCATAACTATTTCGGCTAATGGAGTTGACAATGGACTTCCCATAGGGGAACCCTTGATTTGTTTATATTGTTTCTGGTCAAAAAACTATGGGAAGTCCATTATCAACTCCATTAGCCGAAATAGTTATGAGAGAAATAGACAATTGGATCACTTCATCATATCCAGCAGACATCATATTATACAGACGATATATAGATGATATATTTTGCATTTGTACAGAAACACAGATTCCCAACATATTAGCCTCACTCAACAATTATAACAATAGCTTACGTTTCACAATAGAAAAAGAAGATAATTGCACATTGCCATTTTTAGATATTAAAATAATTAAAATAGACAATAGATTGCAAACAACAGTTTACTACAAACCTTCATTCACCCCCAATTATATAAAATTTTATTCATTTTGCCCCATTAGTCATAAAATTAACACAGTGAAAACATTAACTAAAAGAATTTATACTCATTGTTCTTTAAATCAATACAAAACGCAAGAAACGCAAACCGTTATCCAAAATTTGACATCAGCTGGTTACCCCAAAACATTTATTTTAAAACATTTCTATCAGGCACAGGTCACATCTAACATGTCAGCACAAAAAACTAAAATATACAGGCAGAATTGCTACATCCCATATTCCCTGAAATCCATCCACATTTCTAGAACACTAGATAAATATGGAATAAAAACCTTTTATAGCAACTCTCCCAACTTATCAGATATCTTAAGAAACCCGATTACAAAAAACAGGCAAACTGAATATATATCAAGCAGAAAAGAGGTAATTTATTCTATAGAATGTAATAATTGTAATGCCAAATATGTGGGAGAGACGGGAAGAAAATTACATAATAGAATCATTGAACACAGAAGAAACATAAACAGAAATGACCCATTATCATTAATAGTACAGCACTCCAATTCAACAGGACACACATTTAACTTAAATGAACCTAAAGTACATTACAACAATATCAATAACAAATATCAAAGATTAATAATTATAATTGAAGCAATAGTGTCCAAACAATATAGCAGTATAAATCGCAGAATTGATTTACCAGAAGCATATAATTCAATAGACTTAAATAAAATAAGATAAAACAAATTCATTCACAGTATAAGATATCACATGTCTGATGGGATACCTTGCAAGTTGATATGCACGTGTATCGTGGATATGCACGTTAAATTATATATAAATCCTATTTCAAACTAGTTGGATTATTATTTTATTAATTCCTGTAGAAGGGCGTATGTGCTCGAAAGCTCGTATTATAATCGTTCTAATAAAGATACGCAGCCCTTGATGCTTTATTTTATTCATTTATACACCTCTCTATAAAGGACAGTTTTCATCGATCAATTGACCTTTTTACCAATTAACTTCTATTTGGTAAGAGGACACACCTCTCTATAAAGGACTGTTTTCATCGATAAAATGACCTTTTTTTTTTTTTTACCAATTTACTCTTCGGTAAAAGGTTTAAATTAGAGAAACCAATGGGAGAGTTCCACATGATGAGCCGGACCTCCCAATATTTTCCATCAGAGTAAGGACAGTAGAAAATTTGTTTCATTTGGCTTTAACATTCATGTTCTTTAGTTTTATTTCTTATAAATAGCAATTAAACGTTGATTTTTTTATTTAATAATACTCTGGCCACAAAATGATTTATTCATAAATCAAGGAAAGTTGTTCAATTACAAGTTTCGGATTGTTTTCACCAAATCAGTGAAATACAAGAGAGCTGTACGGATATATTAGGAGAGAGATGTATGATATATATTTTTAAAATTAAATTTTATAGAATACTAGCGGATGTGTACCCGGCTTCGCCCGGGGTTTTATCCGAGTGAAAGTTTGCCTAACGAATATTATATATTATGAAGTATAATAAACAATGTTAAAGATTAGTTTTAATTATTAATCAAGATTGTGTGTGAATATGTGAGAAAGATGTAATATCGTTGTTGTTTTCTTGGCTGACTGTTTTACATATGGTGTTATCTTAAAATTGCCTGTTTTGAATATTTTTTTAGATTGAGATTATTAGCTAGTATGTAAAAATATTAACTCTGTTGAATTTTTTTTGTATTTATATATAAATAAAATTAACTCTGTTGATTTTTTTTGTATTTAATCGATAACACGCTTGTTAATGCTAGGAAATATATTTTGATGTTAAGCAAAACCTGCTCCATCTCGTTTTACATAAATGTTGAAAATTTGGTTGAAATTGATGCATTGTAACGAAAGTTTTTAGCGAACAACACTTATGAAATTTGCATTTTATTAATATAGATTTATATTCTTATTTCTATGAAAAATAGACACTTCGGCCAAGTTAGAGTTTATATTTTTCTCAACGTTTCAACAAACATCTTTTGTCTTCGTCAGGAGAAGTAGTTTAAAAAAAAGTAGAACAATTTTTAACGCCTTGCCAAATGCTTTATTTTTATTTACTTCTCCAGACGAAGACAAAAGATTTTTGTCGAAACGTTGAGAAAAAAAAAAAAAAAACTCTAACTGGCCGAAGTGTCTATTTTTCATATAAATAGGAATGCCGGCCAGGCAGCCTCTATCTTTACAATTTATATTCTTGTCGCCTGAAATCTTTAGTTTCCTCTTTTATTCACATTAATTCAAATTGTGTCGTTTCAATGTGATTTGTTTCATCATAAGATGATCGCATTAAAGTGGATAAGACAAAGGATTTGTTGCTACCGGTTATATTCCGAAGGTAATCTCGTTTAGATGAGATAAACAAGAGTGGTTTGTTTAAAAAGTGGCGGGAAAGAGATGGAAAAAATCGGAGAAGGATATGGAGGATTGCAACCTTCATGTTTTAGACCTCCGTTATCTAATCTGGGGGTTCTTAAGTCGTGATGATAACAGGTGTATGGATGGCTGGTACGTAGATGTATGGCGTGGGCGACATCCGCACGTTCTTTGGAACTGGATGGTCCATGGAGCTGGTTGATTGAATACAAGTTAGAACTCTGCTAGATAGACGTAACCATAGGACTTTATCCCTACACAATCTTTATAACTGGATGGTCCATGGAGCTGGTTGATTGAATACAAGCTAGGACTCTGCTAGATAGACGTAACCATAGGACTTTATCCCTACACAATATTTATAACTGGATGGTCCATGGAGCTGGTTGATTGAATACAAGCTAGGACTCTGCTAGATAGACGTAACCATAGGACTTTATTCCTACACAATCTTTATAACTGGATGGTCCATGGAGCTGGTTGATTGAATACAAGTTAGAACTCTGCTAGATAGACGTAACCATAGGACTTTATCCCTACACAATCTTTATAACTGGATGGTCCATGGAGCTGGTTGATTGAATACAAGTTAGAACTCTGCTAGATAGACCTAACCATAGGACTTTATCCCTACACAATCTTTATAACTGGATGGTCCATGCAGCTGGTTGATTGAATACAAGTTAGAACTCTGCTAGATAGACGTAACCATAGGACTTTATCCATACACAATCTTTATATCTGGATGGTCCATGGAGCTGGTTGATTGAATACAAGTTAGAACTCTGCTAGATAGACGTAACCATAGGACTTTATCCCTACACAATCTTTATAACTGGATGGTCCATGGAGCTGGTTGATTGAATACAAGTTAGAACTCTGCTAGATAGACGTAACCATAGGACTTTATCCATACACAATCTTTATAACTGGATGGTCCATGGAGCTGGTTGATTGAATACAAGTTAGAACTCTGCTAGATAGACGTAACCATAGGACTTTATCCATACACAATCTTTATATCTGGATGGTCCATGGAGCTGGTTGATTGAATACAAGTTAGAACTCTGCTAGATAGACGTAACCATAGGACTTTATCCCTACACAATCTTTATAACTGGATGGTCCATGGAGCTGGTTGATTGAATACAAGCTAGGACTCTGCTAGATAGACGTAACCATAGGACTTTATCCCTACACAATCTTTATAACTGGATGGTCCATGGAGCTGGTTGATTGAATACAAGCTAGAACTCTGCTAGATAGACGTAACCATAGGACTTTATCCCTACACAATCTTTATAACTGGATGGTCCATGGAGCTGGATGAATTGAAAACAAGCTAGGACTCTGTTAGATAGACCTAACCATAGGACTTTATCCCTACACAATCTTTATAACTGGATGGTCCATGGAGCTGGTTGATTGAATACAAGCTAGAACTCTGCTAGATAGACGTAACCATAGGACTATCTCTACACGATCTTTATAACTGGATGGTCCATGGAGCTGGTGATGGATTGAATACAAGTTAGAACTCTGCTAGATAGACGTAACCATAGGACTTTATCCTTACACAATCTTTATAACTGGATGGTCCATGGAGCTGTGGATGAATTGAATACAAGCTCTGCTACTGCTACTCTGCTAGATAGACGTAACCATAGGACTTTATCCCTATACACGATCTTTATAAGTGATAGATTTAAAGCGAACGAGGATGCGTTTCTTATAAGTTTTAATAAAGTCAAGCTTTCGGGTCAATAACCCTTCTACAGGACATCATATCTGAAGAGAATCTTGCATCATATATTCCTATCCATTTTGAGAAAAATTATCATATTTACAAGAAAAATAAACATGTTAGCAAACCAGTGAGAAAAACAATAGTAAGAAATATCCGCGTGCCCTGAGCATGCCAAGAAGAAATTCAAAATAAGCTTCATGATTAAGACACGATTCAATTTAAGGCTGCATGAGTAAAACAATCCAAAATAAAACGTACTTGCAATGGTCCCCTAAGGTACACTATGGTAATATTGCTTTATATATATCAGGGATGTCTATGTGTCTATTAATACTATTATGTCTTAAAGAGAGTAATGCCTCGACGACCAATCTTTTGTATTTGCTCTTGATTCCTGAGTAATATGCCTGTGGGTGAGAGGTATCGAAAGAATGTCCTGTCTGTCTAATGTGTTGCACTATGAGAGATCTAGGTTCACTGTTTCTGATGTTTCTGTGGTGTTCGTCTATCCTATCCTTAATTCTTCGGCCTGTCTCTCCTATATACAAACTGTTGCAATCTGAGCATTTTAAGGAATACACGGAGTTTGTAAGATATGGCAGGGTAATGGGAAAACTATTTCTGGTGATGGGGTTTCTAACTATTGTTTCTAATTTGGGAGTGTTGGTATAATAGGTGCGGATTCCGTACTTGTTTCTTACAAACTCCGTGTATTCCTTAAAATGCTCAGATTGCAACAGTTTGTATATAGGAGAGACAGGCCGAAGAATTAAGGATAGGATAGACGAACACCACAGAAACATCAGAAACAGTGAACCTAGATCTCTCATAGTGCAACACATTAGACAGACAGGACATTCTTTCGATACCTCTCACCCACAGGCATATTACTCAGGAATCAAGAGCAAATACAAAAGATTGGTCGTCGAGGCATTACTCTCTTTAAGACATAATAGTATTAATAGACACATAGACATCCCTGATATATATAAAGCAATATTACCATAGTGTACCTTAGGGGACCATTGCAAGTACGTTTTATTTTGGATTGTTTTACTCATGCAGCCTTAAATTGAATCGTGTCTTAATCATGAAGCTTATTTTGAATTTCTTCTTGGCATGCTCAGGGCACGCGGATATTTCTTACTATTGTTTTTCTCACTGGTTTGCTAACATGTTTATTTTTCTTGTAAATATGATAATTTTTCTCAAAATGGATAGGAATATATGATGCAAGATTCTCTTCAGATATGATGTCCTGTAGAAGGGTTATTGACCCGAAAGCTTGACTTTATTAAAACTTATAAGAAACGCATCCTCGTTCGCTTTATATTATTTAGAGGATTTCAACCTTCTTTACATGATCTTTATGGCCCATACTATGTGTACTTTGTATGCATACCACCGGCCATAATTCAACCAATTTTAACAACTCCCAACCATTTCCCCCTTTCAATTTACCTACTTTAATTAAACACGAGACTTAAATCAACCCCCTCCCTTTAAGTGTTGACAACAAAATGTCAACAAGCAATTGCAGTGAATTGATAATAATCTTAACACCGAATATAGTTCGACACACTTTAATTAACTAAAGTGGTATTGAAGAATTTGGACTAAATTTTAATTGGTTTATATTGACTGGATCTCAAGGTTCACTTTTTATTTCTTATGTCTGCTGGGGATCAGTAGAGCTCATCAATACAGTCAATAATGTGGTTTGGGGTTGCAGGCTGAGAATTGTACTTAGTACATAGTTTGGAAAACCTTGCAACCATTCTGGAAAGTCATTGTCCGTAGATGACCAGACTTAAGTCTGGAAATCAAAGACTGTTGTTCTCTTGGGAGGACAAAATTGGTGCTTGTCCTCCCTGCTCTGTACCAGTCATGTGCAGCATTAGATTTATATTCTTGCAATTATTGGGTTTTGATGTTACGGAGGAGGTCTTTTTTGTCTAGTTGGGTGGTAGATTTTCTGGACTCAGAGTGGTCAAGAGCTCCAGATTTTGCCAGTTCATTTCCAGGAATTACAACATGAGCTGGTAGCCATTGCATTGTGACAGAGCTGTTGGTTGGGAGTCGGTTTACAGATTAAGCGATGCTCTTGCTCCCAAGCCCAGATGAAAAGAAGAAGGGGAAGCAGTAACAAGCTTGCTAAAAAACCTAGGCTCAGCTGGCCCAGCTGATAGTACCCTGTAAGGGCTCCTGATCCAGGGATACAGGATGAGTCTGTACTCCCTGTTAGGAGCGGCTGCACATGGCATCTGTTCCTCATGTCAGAGGCAGCCATTTCATAGTGGAGCTAAGTCAGCCTGCTACTGATTAGTGCTCCCAGTCTTAATGACAAAAGCTGATGCATTCTACTTCATCCAATCATTATAGAAAGTTGACTTAACAACACCTAAATTTTCTCATTGGTGCTGCTGGCTACAGTACAATTCAGTATGCGCGACCATAGACTTTGTAACTTCATCCTGACAGCTTGTATCAACAAGTCTATCAAGCTTGAAGAACCAATACCTACATTTCTCATCTTCCAAGAGCTCTTCTCTTGGCCCTCGCTAAACCCCCACGACAGATCCTATTACAACTCAAACAATCCAAGCGGCAATGCTAGACCAAAGTATAAAACCTTAGACTGACCATCCAGTAGAAGCATAAGCTTTGGTAGTTAAGGATGGGGTAAAGTGGTTGGAAATGATGAGAGAAATGGTAGCGAGAGACTATTAAAGGCAATGAAAGAAACAAAAAAAAATGTTGTAAAGTGTAAATTAATACATACAGTTAAACCTGTCTATAGCGCCCCCTCTTGGGACTCACCAAAATAGGGTGTTATAGAGAGGGGGTGCTATATACAGGTCACTTTTAATGTAAATATCGCATTGTACTACATATTTAAAATCGGGCGCTATAGAGAGGGAGGCGCTATTTAGAGGGGGCGCTATAGACAGGTTTAAATATATATTAAGTAAACCATCGCTAAAACAAGCCAGGGATATATAGTGAACCTTCTCTCATGTTGAACCAACATGAATTCCCAATATTGGTGATAACATATGGGAACCATGGATATAGGGAACCAAAGGTTCATTCCCAATGGGGTTCGCTTTAGCAGGGTTTTAATATTTTTTGCTTATCCCTAGTACACGTGGTACAGGCCATGATAATCATGGTGAATAGAAGTAGGCGACTGCTTTTTTTTTTTACCGTAAGTGCACCACATGTCTACACATGTAAAAAGCAGTTCAACTTTGCACTTACAAATGTGCAGGAGCACCGTTTGGTTACTTGCACTTGCTGGTGGGGTTGGACTTTTACAAGAATCGGGGGCCATTGGAGCTTTTTTTTTTTAAATCAGAAAAAAGTGCTCAATGCATGAATCGAACCCGGGTAGTAATGATCGAAAACCAACGGTTTAGACCATCCTTCTACCAACCTCCCAAAAAAAAATATGCTAATAATAATAAAAAATAAGGAGATGAATTGATGACTAGAACAAACTCAGTGAAGAAATTGCTTGCTACATGATGGTCTTGGAAGAAGGTAAGGTACCAAGAAGAAACACAAGGTAATAACACCAAATCCAAATAAATAGATAGTGTGTGACATTTCAGTAACTGCATTGTTACTGAAAAATCGCACACTATTTATTTATATATTAAAAAAAAAAAACATATAAACAGAACATTGATATCAAAAACAACTTTTTTTTTTTAATTATCCCTAGTACACGTGGTACAGGCCATGATAATCATGGTGGGTAGAAGTAGGCGAATGCTTTTACTGTAAGTGTACCACATGTCTACACATGTGAAAAGCAGTTTGACTTTCACACTTACAAATGTGCCAGAGCCCCGTTTGGTTACTTGCACTCGCTGGTGGGGTTGGACTTTTGCAAGAATCGGGGGCCATTGGAGCATCAGAAAAAAGTGTCCAATGCGGGAATTGAACTCGGGTCGTAGTGGTCGAAAACCAAACGGTTTAACCAGCCTTCCACCGTCCACCGAAAACAACTTATAAAATTGAACTATTACATAACAAATCAGCAGCTGTACATTGCGTCTGTTCCTCATGTCAAGAGGCGGCCATTTCTTTTGGAGCTAAGTCAGCCTGCCACTGAGTAGTGTTCCCAGTCTTAATGACAAAAGTAGATACATTCTACTTCACCCAGTCATGATGGTTTTCAAACAGACACCATCAAGGGTCACAACTTGATACCCTAATATGTTTGAGTGGAGATAAGGAAGAAGGGAAGAAAAAGAAGGCAAATCAGAGAATAGAAGAATAAATACAAATTTACAATTCCTCACAATATACTGTTTAATAATACTATTCTAAAAGATTTTGCTGGACTTTGAAAAAAGCATGATTTAGATCTGATGGCTAAGTGGTTGTTGATCAAAAAAGGTTAGAGTTAAAGTGTGGCCATTTTTGCCGCCAGAGTATTCTTTTTTTGTCTAAATTAGACAAAATCTTGGAGGTCGTGCTTGTAAAGAAGCTCAATAACTCTTCTTGGTTCTCTGTACAGGGACCTTTTGTCCTTTCCAATGCAATTTAGTATATGTTGGGGAGTGGCCTCTTCGGTTTTGCACCTAGTGCACATGGGGAAGCTTTTGGCTCCCTCTTTATAGACTAGAGGGCGCAGGTGAGAGTATTCTTAGAAAGATCAATCTTGTGTCGGCTTGAAGGAAGTGAATGAGTCAGATAATAACATGAAGTTTCTATTTGCTCTTACCTTTGTACCAAACCAGGATGTAAGAATGATAAGGCACAATTTGGATTATAGATTAGAAACACAAGGAAATATAAGATCAAATATCTAAATTAAATAAATAAAGTGTGTGTTTAATTATACAGTAGAATCTCTCTGTAAAGGACAACACCTAATTGTAGAGCCAGAGTGTCCTTTAGGGAGAGGTGTCCTCTTACTGGAAAGTTACTAAATAGTAAAAATGGTAATTTTGCAAATGAAAACTGTCCTTTGTAGAGAGGTGTCCTCTAGCGCGAGTGTCCTCTCATGGAGGTTATACTGTATTAAAATTTAAAATAGGTTATAAAGCACAATTTGGATTATAGATTATAATACAAGAAAATAGACCTAATCCAAATAATTTAATAAGTGTGTGATGTTTCGGCAACAGCATTGTTACCATCATCAGACAAAAGAACATAAAATGAAATGTTCCTGCCCGGGATCGAACCGGGGACCTTGTGCGTGTGAAGCACATGTGATAACCACTACACATTTTATTCTTTTGTCTGATGATGGTGACAATGCTGTTGCCGAAATGTCACACACTATTAAATTATTTGGATTAGGTCTTATTTTCTTGTAAAATTTAAAATAATAAACACTATTTATTTATTAAGATTTGGTCTTATCACCTTGTATAGAATGTAAGAACTACTGTCTTTGACCAACCAGCCATCGCATTTCTGCAAAAGGATAAGTACAATAAACAACAACAACAACAAACAGCTTTATTAAGACCTTTTGGTCTTATACAGATTCTCCTAGTAAAAGAGGGATTATACAGTAAAATATAACAGTAATAGTTATAACAATAATCAGCAATGATAATACACAATTTGGATAATAGATTATAAACACAAGGTAATAAGACCAAATCTAAATAAATAAATAGTGTGTGACTCTACCATTCAGTACTTTTGTCTGAAGATGGTAACAACACTGTTACCGAAACATCATACACTATTTATTTATTTGGATTTGGTCTTATTACCTTGTGTTTAATAATCAGCAATGTTATTTACAATGTATCAAATAAGGGGGAAAGAAAGGGCTTGATATGAACCTATATACAAGCAATCAAGAACAAGCAATTCCTTTTCTTAAAAAACAATAATTATTTATACAGTAGAACCTCCCTGTAAAGGACACCTAAGTTTTTTTTGCTTATCCCTAGTACATGTGGTACAGGCCATGATAATCATGGTGGGTAGTTAGCGACTGCTTTTACTGTAAGCGCACCACATGTCTACATATGTGAAAAGCAGTTCGACTTTGCACTTACAAATGTGCCAGAGCCCCGTTTGGTTACTTGCACTCGCTGGTGGGGTGGACTTTTGCAAGAATCGGGGGACATTGGAGCATTTTTTTTTTTTTTAAACAGAAAAAAGTGTCCAATGCGGGATACGAACCTGGGTCGTAGTGGTCGAAAACCAAACGGTTTAACAAGCCTTCCACCGACCCCTGGACACCTAAGTGCAGAACCAAAGTGTCCTTTATTGAGAGATGTCCTCTTACCGGAGAGTTACTAAATAGTCAAATGAAAACTGTCCTTTGGAGAGAGGTGTCCTCTAGCGCGAGTGTCTTCTCATAGAGGTTCTACTGTATTGACAGAAATTTAGAATAGTACAAGTGATAAAAAGGAATATACAACAATGTATTATGAATAACTACAATAATGATCTTACAAATTTCTTGTTCACATTTACATCAAAGGTTTTGCAAGAAGAACTTTTTTTTTTCTAGTTTGGTTATGTGGAATCATTTTGAGGCTGAGAGAAGTCCCAAAACTAAAAATTGTTGCGAAGATTTTCACAATGCTCTAAACTCTTTGTTAAATTGTAATCACACAAACATTTGGAACCTGGAGAATGGTTTACGGTTTGTTAGAGCATACCTGCGATCAATAATAGCTAATAGCCATAGAAAAATCTAAGGTAATAAGACCAAATCCAAATAAATAAATAGTGTGTGACATTTCGGTAACAGCAATGTTACCGAAATGTCACACACTATTTATTTATTTGGATTTGGTCTTATTACCTTGTGTTTATAATCTATAATCCAAATTGTGCCTTATCATAGAAAAATCTTTTAAAACAAGAAGAATGAGATATTTGGTAATCTAAGAGCAAAAGAGATAGTTTTGAAGATCATTTGTTGATTGGAAAATGATATAGCTCTACATCAACCAATTTTTTTTTTAATTTAGCTCCCGACATTTTTGACTCTCTGTTACTCAGGGGAATGATTATTTCTGAATCTTCTACTTATATCTATAAACTTTTTTTTGCTTATCCCTAGTACACGTGGTACAGGCCATGATAATCATGGTGGGTAGAAGGCGACTGCTTTTACTGTAAGTGCACCACATGTCTACACATGTGAAAAGCAGTTCGACTTTGCACTTACAAATGTGCCAGAGTCCCATTTGGTTACTTGTACTTGCTGGTGGGGTTGGACTTTTGCAAGAATCGGGGGCCACATTGGGGCATTTTTTTTTATCAGAAAAAAAGTGACCAATGCGGGAATTGAACCCGGGTCGTAGCGGTCAAAAACCAACGGTTTAGACCATCCTTCCACCGACCCCCCCCATATCTAGAAACTAGAATTCAGAAATAATCATTCCCCTAAGGAGAGTGACAGAGTGTTAAAAAAGGGCGGGAGTTGAATAATAAAAAAATAGGATGATGTAGCTAAAAGCAAAATATCAAAATTCATGAGAAAAATTGATGCTCTGGGCTAAATAGCTAACAAACCATAATTAATTTATTTTAATAAATATTCTTTGTGAAATAGGGTTACATGGTTTCCATGCAAAGACATGCAAAGTTTCCATGAACCAAAATTTTTCAGAATAATACCTTAATTCAAAATCTAAATTGCAAAAACATAGAAACCAAATTTATCACATTGCCATTTATAAATCAAAAGTTTGCAAGAAATTTTACTATTACAGTTAAACCTGTCTATAGCGCCCCCTCTTGGGACTCACCAAAATAGGGTACTATAGAGAGGGGGTGCTATAGACAGGTCACTTTTAATGTAAATCGCATCATACTACATATTTAAAATCGGGCGCTATAGAGAGGGAGGCGCTATTTAGAGGGCGCACTATAGACAGGTTTAACTGTATATTTAAAAAGTATGAAAAAATAAAAATTGCATGGAAACCATGTAACCCTATTTCTCAATATATCAACAACCATAAGAACACTCGATTAAAATATTCATTGTATATATATATACACAGTGGAATCTAGCTATAGCAATATCACATGGTAACAATACTATACTGATATATTTGAAATGATAAAGTACAATTTGGATTATAGATTATCATACAAGAAAATAAGACTTAATCCAAATAATTTATTACTGTGTGACGTTTCGGCAACAACATTGTCACCATCATCAGACTAAAGAATAAATGAGTTCATTTATTATTTTGTCTGATGATTGTAACAATGCTGTTGCCGAAATGTCACACAGTAATAAATTATTTGGATTAGGTCTTATTTTCTTGTATGATATATTTGAAAAAAGGAAAAATAAAAATCAGGTAAAAAGTTTCTTTTAATTAATAGAGTATTAGTCCGTTGAAGAACAGTATATTTGCTCGAAAACTTGTAAATTCAGAATTAAAAGAAACCTTTTAACCTGATTTTTATTTTTTATTTTTTCAGATAATTTCTGGATAACTTTCTCACATACTGATATATCCTTAATGTTGTCATAACCACACAGTTAAAACAGTTGGAACAACTTAAAACTTTGGAAATTTCAGAATAAGGATGGTACAACCAAGTGGCTGTTATAGAGGAGGGTCTGTTATAACAAGATATTCCGCTATACCTATGTTTTTTATTTTAATGAAAAGGCATGCCCTGAGTTGCTCAATAGCCACACTTTAGCCAAAAGGTCAAGACGTGAGCATTTTAGATGGCAAAGTAAACCATCCTTTGGAATAAATACCAACAAATGATGATAACTTTATAATGGAATAAAGTTATCATTATCATTTTGTTGGTATTTATTCCAAAGGATGGTTTGCTTTGCCATCTAAAATGAAATTGTTGTAAGTTAACAAGTTGTCGACAGGATGGTACACATGACCAGAAAACTACTTATTTTGTTGTTAATTATTTTATTTTTATTCTGTTATTATTTGATAAAGCACAATTTGGATTATAGATTATATAATACAAGAAAATAAGACCTATAATCCAAATAATTTATTAGTGTGTGACGCTTAGGCAATAGCATTGTCACCATCATCAGACATAAGATTGAATTTGAAAGATTCTTTTGTATGATGATGGTGACAATGTTGTTACCACACACGTCACACACTATTAAATTATTTGGATTAGGTCTTATTTTCTTGTATCTGTAATTATTTGTTTTAAAAACAGCATCACAGAGATGACAGGTATAAATTGTATTTGACTGTTTACCATCATTTTCAGGCATTCCCAATCTTTAGACCCTCGATCAGAATATACTGTGACGAATTGTTTTAACATGTCCTGTCTCAGCTCCAACACCTCCTACAACCGGCCCGATGAGATCCAGAACTCAACAACCTTCCTGGACTGGATAACGAGCCCAGCATTGGACTGGACCTTAGTGACCGTGTTCCACTCAGATGACAGAGCATTTCCCCAAATAAAAACACTAAGACTTACATCCCCGCCTCTGTCTCATCAATATATTGGTCAACCCTCAAGGCATGCCTTTTCATCCATTTTAACTGCCCGACTTTTTCTTCTCTTTTACTTTTTCTTTTCACCTATTCTAATTGAAATTCTTAACCTGCAACCCCAAAACACATTATTGACTGTATTGACTCATCCATCGATGAGCTCTACTCATCCCCAGCAGACACCATCAACAAGCTCTACAAGTTTGATACCCTGATATGATTGAGTGGAGATAAGAAAGAAGAAGACACATCCCCAGCATACACCATCAACAAGCTTTACAAGCTTGATATCCTGATATGATTGAGTGGAGATAAGAAAGAAGAAGAAGACCTATTCTCATTGTTGAATAAAACTCACTTGGGATAATAAAAGAAAATAAGACCTAATCCAAATAATTTAGTAGTGTGTGATGTTTCGGCAACAACATTGTCACCATCATCAGACAAAAGAAAAAAGAATAGATTTTATTCTTTTGTCTAATGATGGTGACAATGTTGTTGCTGAAACGTCACACACTAATAAATTATTTGGATTAGGTCTTATTTTCTTGTATTATAATCTATAATCCAAATTGTGCTTTATCACCCCACTTGGGATATTAAAGTTTACACCATGAATCAGGAAGAAATGAAAGTTGATGAGCTCTATTTAAATAATTCCATGAAATCTGTGCTTCTCCAATTTAGAAATACACTCATGGAGACAAAACTTAGGCGAGTGAAAAGTCTTTGATGTCGCCACTCATCTATTTACTTTAAGGAGACAGAGGCAATTTTGTTTACACTTGGTTATCTCGTGTGTATTCAATAAAGGTCACTGTAATATCTTTCAGTTATTGTCTGAATCCAGATATATATATATATATATATATTTTGCTTATCCCTAGTACACGTGGTACAGGCCATGATAATCATGGTGGGTAGTTAGCGACTGCTTTTACTGTAAGCGCACCACATGTCTACACATGTAAAAAGCTGTTTGACTTTGCACTTACAAATGTGCCAGAGCCCCGTTTGGTTACTTGTACTCGCTGGTGGGGTTGACCTTTTGCAAGAATCGGGGGGCCATTGGAGCATTTTTTTTTTAAACAGAAAAAAGTGTCCAATGTGGGAATCGAACCCAGGTCGCAGTGGTCGAAAACCAAACGGTTTAACTAGCCTTCCACCGATCCCCCCTGAATCCAGATATAAATGCTAAAAGGTACAACTTCCTCAAGTTTTGTTCATGAGTGTAACTTCTTCAGTATTATTGTGTGTGTGAAAATGTAATGTTGTCAATGCAGTTGAAAATATGTGATAGGCTTATACCAGTGTTTTCCTCAAATTTAGTAGAAATTGCTTTTCTGATTAAAGAATTCAATAGCTAACTATCCATAATTAATTTATTTCAATAGATATTCTTTGTGAAATAGGGTTACATGGTTTCCAAGGAAAGACATGAACCAAAAATATGAGAATAATACTTTAATTCAAAATCTAAAGTGCAAAAACAAAGAAGCCAAATTTATCACATTGCCATTTATAAACCAAAAGTTTATAAGAGAGAAATTTTACTAATATATTCAAAAAGTATGAAAAAATAAAAATTGCATGGAAACCATGTAACCCTATCTTCACTATATCAACAACCATAAGTACACTTCATAAGATGACCTATGCATAATGTGCTCAGAGCAATGTGAAGTCTTTGCAGGATTTACATTATGTTTGTTTAGATGAGTACTGGGCTCAGCTGGTCCAGCTGATAGTACTCTGTAAGGGCTCCTAATCCAGGTATACAGGATGAGCAGTGTTTGTACTCCATGTTAGGAGCGGCTGCACATGGTGTCTGTTCCTCATGTCAGAGGCGGCCATTTCTTTTAGAGCTAAGTCGGCCTACCACTGAGTAGTGCTCCCAGTCTTAATGACAAAGGCAGATGTATTCTACTTCATCCATTCTCAAGCTCTACAATCTTGATACTCTAATATGATTGAATGGAGATAAGAAAGAAGATGTATCATATGTAGACATGTGGTGTACTTACAGTAAAAGCAGTCGCTAACTACCCACCATGATTAACATGGCCTGTACCACATGTACTAGGGATAAGCAAAAAAGAAAGAAGAAGAGATGAGTACTAATGAAATAATTAGGTAAACTATATCTTTTCATGTAGAAAGTAAAGGTTTTAGGAATAATCATAAAAAGTATATTTTTCACAGCAGATGACATGCTTAGAGTCCCCCTCAGTGTTTCCCACTTACAAGTCAATTAGAAATGAACATTTTAACATGGAAGTTGGGTGTGAGGAAGGATTAAATGCTGCAAGATCTTCCTCTGTAAGACATCTTTCTAACCCAATATTGTCAAAATTGAACAGCTAATTCTTGATCAGCAACCTAAACAATGAGAGGGGACCCTAAAGGTATGTTCTACTATATTCTGCAATATCAGTAAAATTATTTATATCAATTTTTAATCATTTTTATGAAGAATATATTAAAAATCAACTCTTACAATAAAATAAGACCTAATCCAAATAATTTAATAGTGTGTGACATTTCAGTGACAGCATTGTTACCATCATCAGACAAAAGAATAAATGGTAACAATGCTGTTGCCGAAACATCACACACTATTAAATTATTTGGATTAGGTTTTATTTTCTTGTATCTATAATCTATAATCCAAATTGTGCTTTATCAACTCTTTCTTTTATTAAGAAAAAGGCATCTCCTTATCATGCAACTGATATGGACAACAACCTTTTTCTTAATTTATACACCTTATCCCAGTACAATTTCACAATTGTACTATTTTTTCACATTCTTCTTTATTATTAGATTAGTTTAGTTTGGGGTATAAGCAGACGGATTCAATATATTGTTTTTGTTTATAATTATAATATTGTGTATTGACTTTGAAATACATATTATAAGTGAATTTAAAGAGTCGAGAGCTCTCAAAATAAATAATAAATAAATATATAGAGATTTTCTTACTTTAAGCTCTGGTTGAGTAATAATTTAAGCAACATTTACCAATTTGGAGGTATCCGTTCCATTGCATTTGGTCTTGTTTGCATTGACTCGGATGTCAAGTGTTCCATAAATTATCAAGGTCATTGAGAGTTAAAGCAAATTGTACTTACTACAATGACATTCTGCTTTGTCCACTTTAGCTAGGTTGAAGCTGTCACACTAATAAAAATATACTTATAAACAAAAACAAAAAAATAGGAGAGAGAGAAAAAGTTTAGAAGTGAATATTAAATGGGGGAAAAGGATGATACTTTGCCATGTTTATTCCCCCATTCCTTTTTTAGATGTAAAATAGCTGTTTCTGATTGGCTAATGAAAACATTTACCAGTTTTAGGTCACATTTAATAACACAATTGCATATTATTTACCTTTGCATATTATATACCTATCTTTTTGATATAATTGTCCAGGATAAGTCTATGAACTTTATGAGCAAATGTTTTTAATAATAATTTTTATTATTCTCTCTCTCTCTCTCTCTCTCTCTTCCTTTTTTTCTAAACAGTAGTGTAGAATTTATAACCAAAACTTGGAAAAGTTTTTTTTTTTTTTAATTTGTGTATAATTTAGGTAGAGGTATACTTTGGTAATTAATTTATTGTTGTTATATAACAAAAAGTTTTTAATACCAAGAGTTTGTTTACTTAGTTTTATTTCTTTTTTGGTATCGTATGTTTTCGGATATTTGTGTATTGACTTTGAAATACATATTATAAGTGAATTTAAAGAGTCGAGAGCTCTCAAAATAAATAATAAATAAATATATAGAGATTTTCTTACTTTAAGCTCTGGTTGAGTAATAATTTAAGCAACATTTACCAATTTGGAGGTATCCGTTCCATTGCATTTGGTCTTGTTTGCATTGACTCGGATGTCAAGTGTTCCATAAATTATCAAGGTCATTGAGAGTTAAAGCAAATTGTACTTACTACAATGACATTCTGCTTTGTCCACTTTAGCTAGGTTGAAGCTGTCACACTAATAAAAATATATTATCGTAAATATGAATATTAAAAACCACTTAAGTTTGCCGCTTCAAAGCAATGTTTGTGGCTTATTTGTTTGCCAACGTTGCCTGATAATATCATCAAAAGACTGAGGCAAGATTTTTAGTATCACTTCCTAAATTCTAGTGCTAAAGCTAAGAATTCACGGAAAATTATTATTTTAGAAAATGGAAGTAACTTTTTTTAGGTACAGATTTTATTTGGATATCCAAGGTAATTATTTTTTTATATTTTTTGAGTAGAGGAAATCTTGAAAAATTCTATATATTATTGAATGTTTTAAAAGAAAATAAGCAATTAAATAGAACAAAAGAAAATATACGCGAGACTATTTCATCTTTCTCTCTAGAAAGAAAGCATTCATAATCGCTTAATAAATAAAATAAAATTATGTATTTTTATTTTTGTTTCTAAGTGTGTATTCTTATAGCCTTCCGAGATCAATTATATTTTCTATTTTCAACATATTAATATGGTAAAATATTTCTAGTTATACATATGTTTGAGTATTATAATCACCCACATATAGCTTGAACAGCTCTTTTTTCAATTTAACACAGTTATTGTTTAAATGAATATTTTGAACTACTTATTCACATGCACATTTAATATTGGTTTGAAGAAAGTAATCTCACAAAAACTATTCTTTATTTTTTTATTAATTTTCTTTTCTTTTGAAGATATTCATTTTAGGATTTTTTTGTAATTGGGCGAAAAATTCATGTGCATCTACACATCTTTAATTGACAAAAAAGAAGTGCAAGACTTGAGAACTATCAGCGCAAACGCATTAATTAACACTTAATATGAAAATTTTAACAAAAACTTAAGAGAGAAAATAAATACAGTAGTCATTCTAGCTGCTCATATAACACTTCAGCCAAAATTAATATCAGCAGCAATTAAAACCTTTTATATTTAAATAACGGGTAGTTGGCGATCATTAGATACACTCCAGGACCCTGGGTTACCTATATGTTGTTTATTTAAATAAAATTCTTATAAATTAAAAAATAATAATAATAAATCAAGTCATCAAAAGTTATATATATTAAAAACATTAGAATATAATGAGTGCCGGAGAATAACACATTTAAAATAGTTTTTTTTTCACAAAATAAATGGCTACTAAAATCTACCCGCCATTATTAACAAGGCCTGTGACCGATGTACTCGTGATTATCAATATTTAAAAAAAAAAAAAAAAAGGTCACAAACGAATTTCCTTTTCCATAATTTCAGTTACTATAAAAATTCAGTTTTACAGTTGTATAATTGGAGATTGGCACTCACTTGACATTGAAGTTGGAAATGGCTTCTAAAGGAAGATGAACATAATACAATATAAGGTCAATGACATATAGGTGTGGAAGGCAATGGGAAACTACCGCATTATTTTCACTTCGAAAATTCTAAATTAATGCTCAATAAAAGTACTAGCTGGAAAGAACATATGTCTCATGAAAATGCCAAGAAAATTTAGAATGACTGTTTGAAGAACTTATTGAAGGCACTACATCAAGAGGATGCCCTCGTACTACATTTGTCCAACCGGAGAAAGAAACTAAAGTACCATATTACCACCAATTGAAAGCAATAGCTTTGGATAAAATTGTATTGAAAGAGTTTGGTTAAGTGTTACGCAAACTTTGACTTTAATCATCATCGATGCTGACGTCCCTTCCAACTTCTACCTTCAACCTTTCTGTTATGTTTTATCGCTAGCTTGTTTTAACAATATTTGTATTGGAAAACAAGTCGTTCCTTAAATAAATATATATTTGTTTTTGTCTAAAGGGATGTCCTCGTAACTACAACATACGTGAGTACAAAAACAACTAGAAATCCTTAAAAAAGAAACATCGTATTTTTGCTAAGCCTATATCAATTTGGTAGCAGACCGTGGTTTGGGCGCGCGAATTGGACTAACCGCCAATTGATCCATTTAAATCAAAAAGAAATTAAATAATTGGACTAACCGCCAATTTAGAAAGAAAAAGTTGAATGAAAATGGATACATATAACTTAGCAAAAATCGAACAGTTAACAGAAAACAACTATACAACGTGGTCCATGAAAATGGAAGCAATTCTAGATTCAAAAGATCTCTTCGAGGACGTAATTGTTAATGACGAGCCAGATTTTACAAATAATAAACTAGAATATGATATTTGGAAGAAAAAGAATCGGGAAGCATACAGCCTAATAATATTGTCACTTTCGGATGACTTAACAATCATCTTTCGAGGCGATAAAAGGGCCAAAAGAATTTGGTACGACATAAAGAAAAGGTTTGAAGGATCTCTAGAAAATAAAAGGATAGACCTAATGTTGGATCTAGCCAGACTAAAATTGAACCCAAATAAAAATGTTAACATGTATATTGTACGAGCACAGAAACTGGCACAAGAGATCACCCAGCTAGGAAATACTGTAACAGAAAGAGAACTTGTACGATACATTGTTGAAGGACTCACACCTAACTTTGACACGATCACAGCAGCACTGTCAATAAACAGAGAAATCTCCTTACCAGACTTGAGACAAACTTTACTGGATTTCGAGAAGAAAAGACAGGACAGAAGCAAAAATCATGAAAATGCTTTCAGATCATCAGGCAACCAATTCAAAGAAAAGTCATGCTACATTTGCAAAAGAAAAGGACATTTCAAGAAAGACTGTTGGTTCAACCCTAACAACAAAGGAAATCAAAAGAATACAACAAACAAAAATAACATGGCCAGTACAAGGAACTACCATAAAGGACCAAAACAAAACAAAGACACAGCCAGATCAGCAATCCAAGAACGAACGGAGGAACCATCCCAACGAAGAGACTCCACTTCAGAATACGCACTACATGCAAGCACAAGGGAGGAACGCCCGACAACTCAGGACGTGTGGATAATTGATTCTGCGTGCACAAGCCACATGACTTCCCATGGTGAATGGATCGAGCACAAGACGGAGGAGAGAAGAAGCATACAAGTGGCGGAAGAAGGGAGACACATCGAATCTGCCTCATCAGGATCAATCCAAGCTACTGTACAAGGTAAGGACAAACTTAACAACGCTGTAACCCTGCATAATGTCCTCCATGTACCACACCTGAAAGGAAATCTGTTGGACACCAGCCAGCGTCGCCACTCAAGTATAATACGTGATCGGAAGGATGACGTCGGCACCCCCCCCTCCAACTGACTGTAAAGTTTTAGCCTGACAACGCTGTTGTTTGTTTACCTTCTACGGAGGATGTAACCTCTTTGTTTCCTCTCTTTCCCTTTTTAATCTTTATATAACCTATGCTTTAATAAATTAGTTAGTGCAAGGCTCTTGTCCTAAGTGTAACCAAGTACCTTGTCTACACCCCTACAAGAAAAGATTATGAGACTAATTGGAGCTGCCTGAAGCATTGAACGGTAAGCCTATTTTTTGTTCTCTCTCCCCCCCTTCAGTGGACGCCATCTTATAATGGAAGCTAACGAAAGTTTAACGAAAATTACCAAGCTAAATGGATTAAACTATTCCTCATGGAGCTTCCAAATTAAGCTCATTCTGATGGACAATGACTTATGGTCAATTGTTGACCCAGGCGAAGTCAAACCCGAGGGAGGGGATGTTGGTCTAATCAACAAATTTAATACGAGGCAGAATAAGGCTTTAGCAAAGATATGTCTCTCTATTGGTGAGGAGCAGCAGAAACATATCAGACATCTAAATTCCCCCAAAGAAGTTTGGGATTGTTGAAGTTTGAGATTGAATCAAGGAATAAAAGGATTATTTATTAAAACAAAGTAACTTAAAACAAGATGTTAAAGTAGCAACAGCCAATCTTTGGATCGCTTATTCCAACACTCCCTCTCGATCCAAAATGTTCAGTAGACCTCTTAAGTAGTGGAATTGGTTTCGTGGAAGAGGTTTAGTCATTATATCAGCTAGCTGTTCTGAGCTGCAAACATGATGCACTTTAAGTTCACCTTCTTCATGTTTGGATCTAATGAAGTGGTAGCGAACATCAATATGTTTCGTTCGTTTGTGGAATACTGGATTTTCAACAAGTTTTATTGCTGCTTGGTTGTCGATATAAAGTTCAGTTTCTTTAGTAATATCACAGCCGATGCCCTGTAGAAGTCTTCTGATCCAAATCAATTCCTTAGCAGCACTGCAGGCAGCGATGTATTCACTTTCGGTGGTTGAAAGTGCGATAATTGGTTGTCGTTGGCTTGCCCAAGAAACAGTTCCTCCGTTCATCATGAAGGCATAACCAGTCGTACTTTTTCTGGAGTCAACATCACGAGCAAAATCACTGTCAGAGTAGCCAACAAGTTGGTCTTGTCCAGTGAAGAGAATTCCCATGTGTGGAGTGCCTTTCAGATAACGGAAAATATTCTTCACTGTTGTACAATGTGCAGGTCCTGGATATTCTAGGAATTTACTCACTTGTGAAACTGCATAAGTGATATCTGGACGTGAAACACATGATGCAAACATAAGGGATCCAACAGCTTCTCGAAAAGGGAATTTAGGCATCTTTTCCTTTTGTTCTGGAGTAGGACAGTCCTGCTTTGTTAAGATGACAGAAGGATCCATAGGCACCGAAGCAGGAATACAGTCAGCCATATTAAATTTACTCAAAATTTTGTCAATATATGATGACTGGTGAATGAAAATACTTGCCCTATCTTCTGACTGCTCTATTTGTAGCCCAACAAAAAAGTTAACACTTCCAGATGTAATTTCAAATGCGTGTTCTAACTCATCCATTATAATAGCTATTGCCTCTTTATCTTTAGATAGAATAATTCCATCATCAACATAGAGAGCTAAGATAACATTTGAATCATTGTGTGTTCCAATGAAAATGCACGGGTCGGCGTCTGATGTTTTGAAATTATGGCTATACAAAAAATTGGTAAATTTCTTATTCCAATTTCTAGAAGATTGTTTAAGAACATACAGACTTTTATGTAATCTATAGCAGCTATTATCATCTCTCTTGTAGCCTTCTGGTTGTTCAAGATAAACAAGTTCCTCTAATTCGCCATTGAGAAAAGCTGTCTTTACATCGAATTGCTTAAGAAACATCCTTTCAGAAGCAGCGTGTGATAAAAGAATGCGTAACGAATCATATCTGACTACTGGGCTAAATGTATCGAAATAGTCAACATTTTTGATTTGAGAATAGCCTTTTGCAACTAATCTGGCTTTGAACCGTTGAATTGTACCATCGGACTCCGTTTTAATTTTATAAACCCATTTACAACCGATAGGTTTATGACCATCTGCCAAACGTTCTAAAGTCCATGTTTTATTTTTATTTAATGCATCAATCTCTTCATCCATGGCTAATTTCCATCTTTCTGAATCTGAACTCGCCATTGCATCCACATAGCTACTGGGCTCATCAGCGAGCAGCGCAAAGTTACATTTGCTATTCGAAACTTTAGAGCGAGTTATCATGGGATGCGAACTGATATCGGATACTGGCGGCATTTCCTGCACTGGAATGTTTGGTGTCGCAACTGGTGATTCATCCGGACCGCCGCCAATCTGGAAAAATATCTCCTTCGGTTTGGTAGATTCTCTATCTGAATGTGCAGTAGCTTTCTCATCGAATGTTACATCTTTAGAAATTCTTATTTTTCTAGTTTTCCAATCCCATAATCTAAAATTTTTGCTTGTATTCTCATAACCTAAAAACATAAGTTTTATCGATTTATTATCCCACTTTTTACGGTTTTCTTTGGGAATATGCATATAAGCATTACAGCCAAATATTTTATAGTTAGCTACATTAGGCTTTGTGCCAAAGAAAAGTTCATAAGGTGTCGTTCCAGGGGTTTGCTTAGTCGCACTTCTATTTAGAATATAGGTTGCTGTGTTACAGGCCTCAGCCCAAAAAAATCCTGGAAGATTTCGTGAATTTAGCATGGACCTGGCTGCTTCCACAATCGTACGATTGTCTCTTTCTATACGTCCTATCTGTTCGTGCACATAAGGTGCAGTGAACTCGTGAATTATCCCAAATCTTTTACATAAATCTGCAAAATTATCGCTTTTGAATTCTAGCGCATTATCAGTCCTAAGAACTTTTATCTTATTTCCAGTTTGAGTATAGATTAGAGTAGCATATTCTTTGAATATATCTAGCACATCTGATTTGTTTTTAATAAAATAAATATGGCGATAACCACTAAAGTAATCTTTAAATAAGCAGAAATACAGATATTTACTTAATGATTGAGTCTGCATTGGGCCACAAATATCAGCATAAATAAACTCACCTAGCTGGTAGTTTTTGCCATCTGAGGGATAGCACGACTTTCTATGGGCTTTTCCAAGTTGGCATCCTTCACAGAAGAAAAATTCTCCCTCTAAATCTTGAGGCTGCAGACCATCCACCAATCCTTTGGTCGCCATCTCTCGAAGTGTAGCAACTGGAAGATGCGCAAGTCTCTCGTGCCACAACTGAAGCTTGTTCTCGCTGGTGATGTATCCTTGTGATGATGACGTAACCTTGAAGAGCATCCTGTAGAGGTCGTCATGACGCACTCCTACGGCTTTTAGGTCATTATCCATGAAGATCTGTAGCTTGTCATGTTTGATAATGACGTTGAATCCTCTTCTTGTGGACGTAGAAAGGCTATACAAATTTTTCTTTAGTTGCGGCGAGTAGAGCACATTTCTTATGTACGTATTGTACCATCCACCGTCGACGTAGGCTTGAATCTCGATGTCTCCCATGCCTTCTGCAAGTAGTGTCGAGTTGTCTCCCAAGTAGATTGGATGATCACTGGTGAACGGCGTGTAGGTCTTGAACCACTCTCGTCGAAATGTCATGCTGCAGCTTGCACCGCTGTCAGCATACCAAATATCATTGGGCTCTACTTGATTATCGCACAAAATAAGTCCATAATCACTTGAACTTCCTTTTGAATCATGAAGATTTTTGGATTTATTTTTCTCATTAGCTAATCTTTTTCTACATTCGCGGCTCCAATGTCCAATTTTGTGACAATAGTGGCATTTAGTGTTCTTCTTGGCATCTTGAAAAGAACGTTGTGTATCTTTAGGCTTCGTTCGTGCTTGCCTGTGTAATAAGGCCTCATCTTGTTTAGAAGAACCGCTTTGTTGATTCCTTGTTTCTTCAATCAAAAGTCTTGCAGTTAAATTGTTAAGAGTTTGAGCTTTCGGATCTAACGATTCCCACGCTGCAACAAAGTAGCGCATACTCGAAGGCAAAGTATTTAAAATTTTTGCTACCTTTTGATCTTCCGTTATGGTTCCGCCCATTTGTGAAATTTGTGCAGAAATATTTTCAATTTTTGCTATGTAATCACTTATTGTTTCCGATGTCAATCGTGCATCGAAGAATTGTTGCCAAAGTAGGCCAATAGTAAATTCGGATTTTTGTTCATGAATAGCAAGTAATTTCTGCCACATTTGTGAAGCGGAAGTACAGTTCATAAGGGGCTGAAGAAACCTTAATTCGATTGCCTGTGATAATAACATCCTTGCCTTAACGTCCTTTGATTTCCAATTCTGTAGTGAACTTTCAGAGTTACTGTCGGAGGAAACAACATTCGGCTTTATTTCTAAGCCTTCCAATAATTCTAGTAATTTTTGTTGTTCCATAAGAAGCCTGAATTGGAATTTCCATAGTGAAAAGTTTTCACCATTAAAAACTTTAATCCTTGAAAGACAATCTTCGCTCATCTTCTTTGTCTTGGAATCGGCCAACGACAAAAGAAACTAGGGTTATGGTTGGCGGTTGACGCCTAAACTTCGAGCAAAACAAAGGCTTACTCACTGCTGGCGGTTAATCCTTTTAGGCGCAGTGGAAGCGTGCTGGGCCCATAACCTGTTGAAGTTTGAGATTGAATCAAGGAATAAAAGGATTATTTATTAAAACAAAGTAACTTAAAACAAGATGTTAAAGTAGCAACATTTTAAAGGCAAGTGGGTAGTGACGTCGACCGCAGCGCCGCCACGGCCGTTGATTGGTGGATCCCCCACGCCATTGGCTCCACGCCAATCTTTGGATCGCTTATTCCAACAGGGATGAATTACAAAGACTTTATGCACCCAGGGATAGCAAACACAGAATTCTCCAACTGCGTCGAAAGTTGTACTCCCAGAAATTCTGTCAACATGCGAACATGAATGCCTATTTGGGAAGAATAAATCTAATAGTGAGTGAACTCACAGGTGTAGGAGATAAAATTGAAGACGGTGATCTAAGCATGCTAATTCTTTGTGGAATGCCCGAGGACTGGGATAATGTTATATCAACAATGTGTAACTTACCAGAGTCAGAGTTCACCAGTGCCAACATCAGACGTAAATTGTTAGCTGAGGCAGAGCGCCGGTATGCTACAACAAATGAAGGGATGGGTACACTGTCAGTCAGGAACTCTAACAAGAAACAATTCCCTCATGAACATCAAGGTTCTAAAACTGTTAGAAAATGTTTCGGATGTGGGAAAACAGGGCATATTGCACGGGACTGTTTCAAACTGAAAAAGAATAACGGTAAACAACAGGAAAAGGGAGCGATACATCAACATCACGAAGCAAAGAACTTGAATGTGATGTATAATGCAGCAGTTGTATCAGAAGAGGATACGTGGGTAATTGACTCAGGTGCCACGCATCATATGACTCCGAATAGAAGGTATTTTTCCACGTTGAATGACGAGAATGTAGGACAAGTGACCACCATTGATGGTACATCACATTCAAACATAGGAAGAGGTAATGCTCAAGTAGATCTGATCAACAATTCTGGACAACTTAGAAGCATAGTTGCTCAGAATGCAATGTTCGTACCTGGGATCAGACATGGTGTACTCTCTGTTCTACAAATTGTGGAAAATGGTCATGAGGTTATCTTCGACAAGAAGGGATGTCATATCTACGACAATGATCATAACTTGATGATCAGAGCAGAGAAGAGAGGAAGGCTCTATCTTATCAGGACTGCTCCGTCCAGATTTCCAGAACCAGGAGAATGTTCAAATTCCATTGCTCAAACCAACAATTTTCGTAAATTCCCACTAAATTTATGGCATCAGAGACTCATGCATATCAACTATGACACCATAGTAGACATGATGAAAAGAGAAGTTGTCATTGGTTTGAACTGTCAGGCTGGAAAACCTGATAAGTGCTCTGATTGTATGATTGGAAAATCAACAAAAAGACCTTTCCTGAATTTGAGATCTACCAAGGAAACTCAGACACTAGCTCTTGTTCACTGTGATCTAATGGGACCGTTCAACATTGAGAGCTGGGGTGGATCAAGATTTGTCTTGACCATCATTGATGACGCATCAAGATATACAAGGGTATATTTCCTCAAAAGGAAGGGCGATACTCTAGAAAAATTCAAGGAATGGATGAAAGAAGCTGAAAATCAGACGGGATTTTCTCTCAAGAGGATCCATACAGATAAAGGACTAGAGTTCTGTTCATCTCCTTGGGATATTTTCACGAAGGCCCATGGTATAGTACATGAACTCACCATGATCTACACACCTGAACAGAATGGTGTCGCCGAACGCATGAACAGGACTTTGCTGAACTTAGTGAGGAGTACTGTGAACAGTTGCAATCTGCCAACCGCCTCTTGGGCAGAGCTCACTAACACAGCAGCATACTTAAGAAATCGTGTTACAAACAGACACAATGAAGAGAAAACGCCTTTTGAATTGTGGTTTGGAAAAAGACCTGCTCTGCAACATCTGAGAGCAATCGGCTGCGAAACCTTTGTTCATGTTCCAAAACAAAGAAGGAATTCGAAGCTTCAGCCAAGAGCCACTAAAGGAATTCTCGTGGGTTATTCTCTACAGAGACGAGGTTGGAGAATCTGGATTCCTGAAAAACGCCAAGTGGTGGAATCTAGAAATTGTGTATTCAAAGAAGAAATTCTCTATAAACAGCCCAAAAGAGAAAGGGATACTCTACCATCTGTCCATTTCTCCTCGAAAGAGGCCTCCTTTCAAGAAGAAAGTAATGCAGATCAACCAGTAGACCGAGAAACTGAAGAACTGATTGGAACTACAGGTGGAATAGATCAGCTATCTGAGACTCTCCCAGAGAACCTGAGAAGCCATCCTATGACACTCCGAAGTCTTGGAAAGACGGCAGAATCTCCGGAAGAGGATAATAGTGGTGGACAGATAAATGCCACAAGTGCAGAGGACAATAACCCTACTTATGAAGGAGCCATGAACAGTCCTGAGGTAGCTAATTGGATAGAAGCCATTGAAGAAGAAAGGGAATCGCTCGAAAGACATGATGTATGGCAACTGCAGGAATTGCCGAAAGGTATCAAACCTTTAAAATGTAGATGGGTACTAAATAAGAAAATCAATGCATTGGATGGTACCACTAGATACAAAGCACGTCTAGTCGCCAAAGGCTTCACTCAACGTAGAGGAATTGACTACAACGAAGTCTATACTCCTGTTTCCAGTTTTGAAACTATAAGGCTATTAACGGCGATAGCAACAGAAAAGGACTGGTTCATTAACCAATTCGACGTGAAGAGTGCTTATCTTCATGGGACACTCAATGAGACTATTTACATGGAACAACCTGAATGCTTCAAGAAACCAGGAGAAGAAAACTTGTTCTGCAAGCTTAAGAAATCAATCTATGGATTAAAACAGAGCGGAAGATGCTGTAATAAATTCTTAAACAAACAACTTCACGAAATAGGATTCCAACGTAACCCAATTGATCCGAGCATCTACGAAGTTGAACTTGAAGAAGGAAGGATCATTCTCTCATTCTATGTGGATGACATCTTTGCCATTTCAGAGAATCAAGCAGCGAGAAACAAATGCAGATAACTCTTAAATTCCAGTTTTGAAGTGAAGTATCTAGGACCAATTTCTCATATGCTTGGAGTATCCTTCAAGAAGTCAGAATATGGAAGTATGACTCTTTCTCAAAGTAACTACATAGAAGAACTGCTTCAACGTTTCAGACTACAGGATGCAAAAGGTGTCTCGACTCCAATGGAAACCAATCTTGACCTGAGTGTAAGGAAAAATGGAAATTCCAATGAGCGGTTTCCATACCGTGAACTGATCGGAGGACTGTCATACCTTTCTCAGAGAACCAGGCCCGACATCGCCTACGCAGTCGGGATCCTATCCAGATACTGTGATAACTACACAAGAAAACACTGGGAAGCTGGGAAACGCGTGCTGCGTTATCTGAAGAGCACCAAGGACTTTGGCATAACTTACAGATCCACTGGCAAACCTTTGATTGCCTTTTCGGATGCAAGTTGGGCCTCAGACATTGTAGACCGAAAAGGAGTATCTGGACATCTCATCATTTTAGCTGGAGCACCAATAATTTGGAGAAGCACCAAACAAACAGTTACCGCTTTGAGTACTATGGAATCGGAATACATTGCACTGTCATCAGCTGTGAAGGACATCACATGGGTACGGAATCTGATGGAACAGCTAAAAATGTCAAGTTTGATTTGTGGAAAAACAAAAGTATTCTGCGACAACCAAGCTGCAATTTCCCATGCGGAAAATTACATCGACAAATCGAAAACTAGACATTTTGCCGTAAAGTACCATTTTGTTCGAGAAAAGATCTCAGAAGAAGCAATCGAACTTTTCTACACTCCGAGTGCTGAGAACCCTGCTGACTTCCTTACCAAGCCTCTTGCTAGAAGCCAGCATGAAAAGTACTGTAGAGCGCTGATGGACTATCGGAATAAACGTCCAGCTGAAGTTTTTTCCGGGAGGGGATATATTGGACACCAGCCAGCGTCGCCACTCAAGTATAACACGTGACCGGAAGGATGACGTCGGCACCCCCCCCCCCCCTCCAACTGACTGTAAAGTTTTAGCCTGACAACGCTGTTGTTTGTTTACCTTCTACGGAGGATGTAACCTCTTTGTTTCCTCTCTTTCCCTTTTTAATCTTTATATAACCTATGCTTTAATAAATTAGTTAGTGCAAGGCTCTTGTCCTAAGTGTAACCAAGTACCTTGTCTACACCCCTACAAGAAAATCTAATGTCCATTCCAAGCGTGGTAAGAAGAGGGAACTCTGTTCTTTTGAATTCTGAAGGAGCATACATATACTCTTCTGATGACAAGCTAATAGGAACAGGCAACTTTGATGGTAACATGTACACATTGAACCTATCACGTTTACCTGAAGCAACTCATGTTCCAAATGAACATTGCTTGATTTCAAAGGACAATTCTAGGACTGCATGGCACAGAAGGTTAGGACATCCTAGTGACAATAAATTAGACCTGATTTTGAAGAACAATATTCTAAAAGACTTGAACTCTATAAATGGTACCCTTGATCAATGTGATGCTTGCTCCTTGGGAAAAATGACCAAAGTACCCTATGTTCACACAGATAGCAATCAGGAAAGCTACCCCTTTGAAGCCATTTATGTCGATCTCTGTGGTCCAATGAGAATAAACTCCTTGGGCGAAAGTAAATATTTCTTGACCATCGTAGATGGATTTTCTAGGAGAATATTTGTAGAATTTCTCAAAGATAAACTCTCAGCAGCAGAAGTTTTGAAGAAGTTTATTGTAAAGAGAGAAAACGAGCTAAACTCAAAAATAAAACGACTTAGAACAGATAACGGAACAGAATTTATCAATAAAAACCTTGAAACCTTCATAGAATCCAAAGGAATTAAACATGAACTAACTACACCGTACACCCCAAGAAGCAATGGGAGAGTTGAAAGAGCTAACAGAACACTATTAGACAAAGGCCGAACACTTCTGGCAGACTCCCAATTACCCCTACACTTCTGGGCATAAGCTGTGAATACAGCTGCCTATCTGTACGATCTAACTCCCACAACCAATGACCCAGACACTACCCCTATGGAAAAATGGAAAGGTAAAAAGCCATCCGTCTCTCACATCATGAGATTAGGTTGTGAAGTCTTCTATAAACTCGAGAATCATCAAAGACACAAACTAGAAGCTAAATCTAAGAGAGGAATATTTGTGGGCTATTCAAGATGCAGAAGAGCTTATCGAGTATTTGATATCACAGCGAGAGTTATTCTTGAAACCGCAGACATTCACTTCAGAGAGAACAATAATGTCATCTCGGAATAAAAACAAAGTGATAATAATACGGACACTGACACATATTTCTTCATTCAGGAGGATGAACAACTGGACAATCATGTTCTATCAGATGTTGATATTGAAGAGCCAGCACCAGATACCATGATCAACAGACAGACAGAGTCAAGTGAATCAGACAGACCACAAAGAACTCGAACAATACCTAAAAGATTCGATGACTACGTTCTGGCTACTACGAATGAAACCATTCCGAAAGACTATGAAGAAGCCATCGCATGCGAAGACAAGAAACATTGGGAGAACGCAATGCTTGAGGAAATACAGAACATGTACTCGCATCAAGTATGGGAACTGGTACCTAGACCTGTAAACGCTAAAGTTGTCAAAAGTAAATGGGTGTTCAAAATATCTAAAGACCAAGAAAACAAAAACAAAACTTACAAAGCTAGACTTGTTGCAATGGGATACAACCAAATCCCAGGAAGAGATTACAACGAAAGTTTCAGCCCTGTAATTAAAAATGCCACCCTCAGGACTATTTTGTCAATGGCAGCAACAAAAGATTCAGTCATTAAACTATTTGATGTGAAAGCAGCCTATCTAAATGGAAACATTGAAAACACAATATTCATGGAACAACCTGCAGGATTTGTCCAAGACAGAAACAAAGTTTGCAAACTCAACAAAAGTATTTACGGTCTACCTCAATCCGGAAGATCGTGGTATGAGAAATTCAGTCAAGTACTTCATGACTGTGGACTGGAAAAACTTAAATCTGATCCTTGCCTATTTAAATGGAAGAATGAAGATAAATACTTCTATGTAGGGATATATGTTGATGACTTTATCACTGTCTCAGATTCTGAAGATACCTCAAACAGATTCATCAATAAATTGAGACATCACCTGGAAATAAAGGATGTAACATGTAAAGGCATATTTATATAAAAAATAGACACTTCGGCCAGTTGGAAAATAAAAAACTCCAACTGGCCGAAGTGTCTATTTTTTATATAAATATGAATGCCGGCCAGGCAACCTCTATATTTTCGATGTAAAGGCATGTTTTTGGGAATCAAGATCATACAAGACAAGGAGGGAATTTCGCTACAGCAAAGCCACTATGTACAACAAATATTGCAGAAATATGGAATGGAAACTTGTAAGGAAGTTCCAACACCAGGTTCCAAAGAAATCAATTTGGACAATCATATTGAAGATGACAATTGTGATCAGCACACTTACCAAGAAGCCCTTGGAATGCTAATGTTTCTAGCTGTTAACACCAGACCCGACATCGCTTACATCACTAGCAAACTTTCACAGTACTCCAGACAACCAAAACAGATGCACTGGACAGCAATCAAAAGAGTGATGAGATACCAACGAGGAACAATTGACCTAGGAGTGAAATTTGAAAGAGGAAAGACTGGAATCCTGAAGTCCTACACCGATGCCAGCCGGTCGACCACTCATGATGGAAAATCCTACGGCGGATATGTATTAAAGCTCGGCGAAGCAACTATAGACTGGAAAAGTAGTAAACAACCACTCGTCGCTCTCTCCACAATGGAAGCGGAAATGATAGCTGTTTGTGAAAGCTGCTGTCAAATCAAGTGGATAATAAACCTGTTACGAGAGCTGGAAGAATGGAATTTCATGATAAAACCAACTGCGATCTATATAGACAGTCAGTCATTGATCAACTGGATCTCCAGCCCTAAACAAAGCAGTCGCTGTAGACATATCAACAGAAAGTACCACTTCTTGAGAGACTGTTATGAATCCAGAGAATCTGCCTTCTGTATAAGCCATCTCAGGACCTGGAGGTGGATATCTTCACAAAGGACCTATCCCGAGACCAGATGAAGAAACACCTGGAGAACCTCAGCATCGTGGGAGTAAAGACAAAGTAAGGAGGGAATTGTTACGCAAACTTTGACTTTAATCATCATCGATGCTGACGTCACTTCCAACTTCTACCTTCAACCTTTCTGTTATGTTTTATCGCTAGCTTGTTTTAACAATATTTGTATTGGAACAAGTCGTTCCTTAAATAAATATATATTTGTTTTTATCTAAAGGGATGTCCTCGTAACTACAACATACGTGAGTACAAAAACAACTAGAAATCCTTAAAAAGAAACATCGTATTTTTGCTAAGCCTATATCATTAAGGAAGCACACTAGTCTTTGGAATGAAATTCACCAGAAATAGAATGAGATAATGAAATATATTTGCAAGAAGTGTGTCGCCAAAACAAAAATTTAGGTGAAAAACTGAGTTATCCATACTTCATTGATTAATAAAAGCTCAATTTAGATTACTTTGCCTTTAAAAAGTCATGTTTAATTTATTAAAAACTAATAAATTTTCATATAATAATTTTAATAAATCGAAAACAACCAATTTTCTATTGTTCTACTTTTTAACACTAGAAGCAGCAATGGTTGGAATAATAAATTGATTGTTTTATTATTTTTCATGCAATTTTTAAAAAAACTAAACGTATTAACCCAGGCCAAACTAAGTCTATTTGTTTAATTAATTTATAAAATCAAATGAAAAATGCTGAGAAGCTGCAATTATACAGAAAATGTACCCTCAAAATACATTTTTAGCATGAATTGAGATCACATTTCTTATTAGAGTTAATTCTTATTTGTCATGAAAAATTCGAAAACTTGTGAAATATGTCGTTGAAAAGTTTGTAGTGATCTGAATAGTCACTTACAACAACAACGATCCATGTTCGAATCCACATACGAAACAGCTAATTTAATTTGTTCTCATGTCCCTCTCCTAATTCTTGCATAAGGCTAAGCCCTTAGTAATAATAAAATCCCAGATACTTAGGCGTATTTTATGCGCAAATTCGAGTTTCATTTACAAGTATTTATTATTCCAGGTGAATATACCAATCCTTAAAGTGGCATGCCTATTCAATCAGGATTCTCCAAGGTAATCAATCTATAGCAATGGTGGTAGGACGTTTCTTTGGTTTAGTTGGTCCATTATGGAAAAATACGGTAGCTTCCCCATTTCCCATGTCTTCCGTATCCATATGCTGTTGACCTAATATTAGATTCATCCTCTTTTAGATTCCGTTTCATAGCTCAAAGGAAAGTAAGTGTCTTTATCCATATTAAAAAGGAGTTGGAGACTTATTATGGTGAATGCTCGGCCCCTTCCTGGCTTAGCCGCTCTAGGGTGTTGTCTACCTTCCGTCATGTAGAGTCGCATGGTAGGGATTTTCACTTCCTAGGATATTGGACTTTATAGTAGGGCATTTTCCACACTCTTCTAGTACTTTGGGGACTTTCTTAGTATAGGCGTGATACATTCATAGTGCAAGCATTCACAACTTTCAATCTACTATGTTTATATTCTGAAATACACTACGTGTCCCACATCTTGTAATAATATTTATATATTTTTTAAATAGAGGGCAATCCACACAAAGCTTTATTAAGACCACCGGTCTTATACAGATTCACCACAGGAAGAAAGGAATCATAGATAGAGCTCCTATACTCCAGACAGCTCAGCACCCAACAACAGCCTCCTGGTCCGACGCATGTCCAATGGCCACACGTTCCTTTGTGAATGATAAAGATCAATCCATAATCAAATCTTTATAAAATTAGGAGAATATAATTGAAATTTTAAATTCAACCAAGTATTTTACTGTTAAACCTTGAAAAAGATTAGCATTCCACCGATTAAAATATTTGCAAAATAAATATTTAGAAACCTAATATAAATGTAGAATAGAACATGAAATGGTGCATATAGAATATAGAATATCAAATAAATCTAAATAGAATATCATTTAAAATTTTAAAAAATGAAGATAACCATTTGAAAAAAGTGTGGTTAAGAAAACTTCCCAAGTTTAAATTGAAGCCTGAAAATAAAAGCGGGGACTCCTATGGTAAATTCTATAATACATTCATTTTTTCAATAATATAGTTCTTTATAAATGAATAAAATAAAGCATCAAGGGCTGCGTATCTTTATTAGAACGATTATAATACGAGCTTTCGGGCACATACGCCCTTCTACAGGAATTAGTTTAATTAATTCCTGTAGAAGGGCGTATGTGCCCGAAAGCTCGTATTATAATCGTTCTAATAAAGATACGCACCCCTTGATGCTTTATTTTATTCATTTATAAATCGTACAGGGTTTTTTAATTGATATAATTATTTGTATCAGTATTAAGGGGAGAACATAAGGCTTCCAGGAAGAAGTTTCTTTTAAAATATTTTATTTCATGAATCTCTAGCTTTCATGAACGAAAACTATAGATTTGTGAATTAAGATGTTTTAAATGAAACTTATATCCCCGGATATTCTCACCTTAACATCCATATTTTATTGATCAAAACAGAAGATAATCCAATCTGGACGTCGACCTGAGAATTGATGGTGTCACATAGCGTACCATTGTCCCAGCACAAGCCGTGACTTGGCACTGTCAGCGCCTGAGGAAAGATTGAACGGCTTCTCGACCGTATCGCATCCTTCACTGTCCACATCCTTTTGTCGGTCGTCTGACACTGTTAGAAGTAGGGCAACATCGTCTGCTAAATCTTCATTTAGATCAAGTTATGTACAACCGTATGGTTCATGTACAGATCTAGTTCTAGCTCTATATGACTAATAATGATAAAATTACACATATATTTACATCAAAAAACAATAGAAAAAAAGTGGGTCTGGTGTTGATATTAAAAAAAAAAAGGCATATCCTGACCAGGAGCACATGTGCTTTTCAGAAGGCAGAGCGCTATCTGGTGGGACAGAAATCAACTAAACATTGATTTTAACCTGTTCCCTGATATTTGGCCAACCCAATTTCTTGATAAATCAAGAAAAGCCATCTACAAACTTGATTCTTGATTTATCAAGAAATTGGGTTGGCCAAATATAAAGGAACAGGCTAAATCAATGAATAGTTGATTTCTGTTCCACCAGATGGCGCTCTGCCTTCTGAAAAGCACATGTGCTCCTGGTCAGGATATGCCTTTTTTATTTTTAATATATTTACATTTGTGAGTCATATGATATCAACAGATTATAAAGGAAATGCTTGCGTTTCTTTATATGAAGAAAAATTGAAATATAAATAAAAGAAACTCAACGTAATTGTCCTTATTGTTTACGGAAGACCATTGCTCGATACAAACATTTATATGTAATTCTACTGTCCTAAAAGCTTATGTCCATAGTTTATTTAAACACCATAACTAATATTCCACCCTCCAGTGTCTTCAGTATAGCATATAGAAGCAGAATGGTACAATACAGTATTAGAGCTCTAAAGGCTGTCTGGTAGATTAAATTTGACGAAACCGCTTGGAGGGTTCCCCACTGATGAATGTATCAAACCCGTTTGATCTAATTTTAACAAAAGACAAATATATAAAATTCAACTCATTTTGCAGATTTATTTTGAATTTTATGAAAAAAAAACTACTGATTTCTATTGGAACGCTTTTATTTAGAAATTAATTCTTTAATTGAATAATTCTCTAATATCTAGCATATTTTCATTCAAAAATATTCCTTAAAACTTTTTTTTTTAATCTGTAAAATTGCTTTTCTCGAATACACACAAATACTTTACAATTTGATTTCCTTTAACTAAATTTGTATACCAACCCTTTGTACATATATCAATTGTGTTGATATATATATTTTTTATCTTTTCATCTAACTAACTTGCATACTAATTCTGTATATATTTTAATATCTTTCTTTCTTTTCTTTCAAAATTTTATTTTTTATTTTTAAAGTGCAAGTGTCCCTAGGGGGACATAGCACTCTAAGTCGCGAAATAAAGAAACCAGGCCCTTCCAATATTTTCCATGCAGTAGAAGTTTGTTTCATTTGGATTCAAAAGTAACATCCATGCTTCATGTTGTTATATTTCTTATATATATGTGTTATAAAGAGACAAAGGTCGCCTCTCCCGTCAAAATAGACGTCTAAAACAGACGCCATCTATTGACCGTCGCCGCAACTAGCGGCCTCGGGTCGGTGACAAAGCCACAACACCAGCTTTGGCAAACTGAAAAGCGTCCACCTGGAGAGGGGAGAGGCGACCTTTGTCTCTTTAGATCATTTTCCTCCCGGCAAAATTTCCATCTATATTTTGGCCATAGATATGGCCCAGCCACTCTACCAGCAAAACACCTCTTTGGCAGATTGTCAAGATTCCATTAGATCCCGTGTGGATCTCATGGAATAAAGTCCGCCCTGGACTGACGAGGGCCATCAGCCCGAAACCATGGTCTCCAGGTGGACGCTTTTCAGTTTGCCAAAGCTGGTGTCCCTTTTGACGGGAGAGGCGACCTTTGTCTCTTTAGATCATTTTCCTCCCGGCAAAATTTCCATCTATATGTGTTATATAAAGCTGTAAATATATTTCTTTATGAAAAAAATAGTACAAATGTGATATTGTACTGGGATAAGGTGCATAAATTATGAAAAAAGGCATCTCCTTATCGTGCAACTGAAAGTTACTGATGGCTTGCGCCATCTATCGGAATAAATATGAATTATTCTCGTTGATTTTTAATTATTCCAGAATTGGCCAAATACCCATTCTTGATTAATCAAGAAAAGCTAACCACGGACGCGTTTCGGACGCTTTTCTTGATTAATCAAGAATGGGTATTTGGCCAATTCTGGAATAATTATAAATCAAAGAAAATAGTTGATATTTATTCCGATAGATGGCGCAAGCCATCAGCAACTTTCAGTTGCACGATAAGGAGATGCCTTTTTCATATTTCTTTATGTGCGCGGGATATTGGTTCGGCCAGCTGGACTCTAGCATGGTATACAGGAACACTGGGAAGTTCGGAAGAAAATGTTTACGACTATACTGCCTTATTTCAATTAAAATTACTTAATTTTTACAATTTGGAAAAGTTTTTGTTACGTTTTTTTTTTTTAATTGTGAGAATGGTAACAAAGTTTTCATATATATTTTTAATAGTATATTATATTACCTTTCTGTAAAAACCTACATATATAGACTGCACCTCAAAACCTAGATACTATTAGCCTTTCCTGGTGGTGGTCCCTCATTGGAGGTTGTATTAAGTGGTTACTCATCAGATGGGTGACTCGTGGATAGGTTTCTATATTCCATTTATTTACCAGGTATATTAGTATGAAACGCGAAAATTTTCAGCGACTTCAAAAGTTCACCAATTCCATACAACAAAATATTTTTTATTCAAAGTAATTGCCCTGATTAGCTATACACTCGGACCACCTTTTAGGCAATTTTCGAATTCCTTGTATAACGATATAAATCAATATCTTCCTGGTAAAATGCTCATCGACATTTCGTCTATAGAATTGGCCCAGCCACTCTTTACCAATTAAACTCCTTTTTGACAAATTCTGAATATTTCTTGAATCCCTTGAGGAATTCATGAAATCAGTCTGACGTGTACTGACAAGGTCCATTAGACAGAAACGATGGTCTCCAGTAACGCATCCTAAATTTTCCAAATTTAGTGTTGTGCCATCGATCTGATAGTTTTCTGGGACGATCTGAGATGGTGAAAGTTTTTACATTCAGCAAAAAAAAAAAAAGGAATCGAATATTATTCTCCATAAAAGTCAAATATCTTTAAATTTTCTAGGAAAATCAGAATTATTGAATGCGTATTTCTATTAAAATTCTCAAAAACAATAAAATATTCAATACGAGTATTATTCTTTTTTTAACGTATACATACGCCCATGACAAAACATAAGGAAGTTGTACCTTTTAGCATGTATATTGGGATTCAGACAATAACTCTGAAAGATATTACAGTGACCTTTATTGAAGACACGCGAGATAACCAAGTGTGAACAAAATTGCCTCTATCTCCTTCAAAAAAAAAAAAAAAAAAACAGATAACAGGCGACACCAAAGACATTCAACTTCTTTAAATTTTGTCCATGAGTGTATATGCTATTGTGCATATATGTAAATCCTTTATATGAAACACTTCATCATTTTGCGTCTTATCTCTGCGAATAGATCATGCTAGTCTTCTCACCGTTACAATTTAGAAGTTGTATCGTCGAATAAGAGTGTACATAAGTCCTATAAATACATAACAACAGCCTGAAATTTCTGTATATATAGGAACAATAGTACAAACGTGAAATTGTACTGGGAACAGGTGAATAAATTAGGGGAAAAAAGGCATCTAATGATCGTGCAACTAAAAGTTGCTGATAAATTGCACCAAAATCAATGAAAAGTTGATATTTATTCCGATAGATGGCGCAAGCCATCAGAAACATTCAGTAGCTCGATCAATTTTTCTTAATATATCTATATATAGATGGAAAAATTTCCGGGAGGAAATTAATCCATAGAAGCAATGGGCGCTTCTCCCGTCAAAATAAACGTCAGAATCTGACGCCATCTATTGACCGTCGCCGCAACTAGCGGCATCGGGTCGGTGACAAAGCCACAACATTGTGGCGATTGTGAGGATTCCATTAGATCCCGTGTGGATCTCATGGAATAAAGTCCGCCCTAGACTGACGAGGGCCATTAGCCCGAAACCATGGTCTCTAGGTGGACGCTTATCAGGTTGCCAAAGTTGGTGTTGTGGCTTTGTCACCGACCCGATGCCGCTAGTTGCGGCGACGGTCAATAGATGGCGTCAGATTGTGACGTTTATTTTGACGGGAGAAGCGCCCATTGCTTCTATATCTATATATATTAAAAATAAAGAAAGCATATCTTGACCAGGAGCACATGTGCTTTACAGAAGGCAGAGCGCCATCTGGTGGAACAGAAATCAACTAAACATTGATTCAGCCTGTTCCCTGATATTTGGCCAACCCAATTTCTTGATAAATCAAGAAAAGCCATCCACGAACGCGTTTCGCGCTGTTGGCACTTGTCAGCGTGGAGTAGGCTGTACCACTGCGACCAAAAATCTTTTTGGTCCCAGTGTCTTCTTGAGAATCAATGTTTAGTTGATTTCTGTTCCACCAGATGGCGCTCTGCCTTCTGAAAAACACATGTGCTCTTGGTCAGGATATGCCTATTTTATTTTTAATATCAACACCTGACCTTTTTATTTTTTTTCTATTATTTTTTCACATATATTTATATATCGACTTTTCTTTATATGGTTTATGGATAAAAAAAAAAGTCGGTAGACAAGTAGGTAACACCCTCGATTCCCGACAGTCATGAACCGGGATCGAATCCCGCGTTAACATTTTGTTTTATATGTGAATAACCTTCACATATTATTCATTGTTGCAATTTTCATAAACTAGGTTGCTCTTTTTGAGCGGTACCTAATAAAATGATTTTGGAACAAGAACAAGGTTTATGGATATGGTTTCTTTAAATTAGAAGGAAAACTCTGGAAGACCATAAATTATAAATCCTCAGAACGATGGAATTCTTAACGTGACAAGAAGTCGTAAAACGGTCCCATAGATTGCGACCTCATCAGACTGCGAGAAGACATTATGGCCCCCATAAATAGACCAATCACTGAGTCGTTACCCCTCATTACTCTGTGACAGATGGACTCTGGATTTGGCCCCACTGATAAGAAGACGCCAATCTCCTAAATATATAAGGATGGGGACCATCCAACTGTGACCAGTGGGACTAAACTGTCATAACATATAAAAATAACATCTATGAATTTTTTAATTTGAAAATGTAATTTTTGTGCTGCAATATACACCACGTATGTATTGTATAATGATGTGTAAAACTAATTGAATAAAATGATTTTTTATATTGTGAATTAAAAGATAAAATTGAAATAGTGATAGATCAAATTAGTTCGAATATGTGTGTGAATCTAATCTTCATATCTTCAAATGTAAACATGATTTTTCACAAACATAATCAATTAAAATTGAAGGTGTAATTTTTCTTTTGTATTTACACACAAGCTTAATATGTAATATATATGCAAATTTTCTTTGATAATCTTTTTATTTTTCTTTCTTAATTTTTGCACATCAATATAAATAAATAATGAAAATAAAGTTTGATTTTAATTTAATCCCATTCCCCCCCATTTTAACCATCTCTTCGATTTAAAAAAAGTTTTAATTAGTTTTTTTGACTGAAAATACATTTAAATGAACCCCTATATACGTTCTCATTTTTACTCCTGTAGATAGGTAGAAATGCTTGAAAGCTCGACTGAATAAAAAACCTTTCAAGAAACTTTGAATCACGATTTTGTTCTTTTGATAATTTACTGTTCCAGATGAATATCCAACTTATGATATCCACTTCCACACCATTTTCAATAATATCATTTATTTTTTAAAATAGTTATCACTGGAAGCCTGAAGCCATTATGGAATGTTGAGTGAACCGATAGGCAGCAACCTGTATTTCTAGGCTCAAAACTGGAGATATAAGGTTTTGCAGGAAGAATTGCTGGAAGAAATGCACTTTTATATTTCATAATGACATGATAAAATGATCTTGGAATCCAATACACGCTTGTTCGGCGATACTTATAGTAAAATTGGAATAATTCATAGAAGATTAGAATGCCTCTTGTGCAAGGATGACACTTTAAATATTGAAATCCAAGAGACGTATATGGTTACGGTAGAATCATCTTAGTTTGGCGGAACGTCGAGGAAAGAGCAACAAAAGAGGATTATGATCTAATCTAAAGGATAAGCTGAGATGCTACAAGGCTACAAGTTGGCAGCCAACAAGCGAGAGGCGTGTATTTCTGGATGTTTGGATATGGAAGTGCGCATGGGGGAGTTCGATGAGGTGAGGGCAGGCATCGGTTTATTTTAGGAGCGCCGTCGCCCGCCACGGACAATAGTCGTCAATATGTCGCGATGGTGATCAGCCCGAGATGTCCTCTTCCCCACCGAGCTTCCTAATCAAACCCCGCATCCGCCAGGATGGCGAAGAACTTGTCTTCGAATGTGAAACAAAAGGAAATCCGGTGCCATCTGTGACGTGGTATCGTCTAGGACCATCTGGACCATCACTTCTTAAAGCAGATGATATCAGGATCAAGACAAATATAATTACAAAAGATGCCAACAGAACCTATGCGTGTCTTCGCTTGCTAACATTCGATGATGAGGATGCAGGAAAATATAAAGTTATTGCCTCTAATTCTAGAGGTGAAACATCAGGAATCATCAATCTTAATTTCAGTAAGTAACTCAATCTTTCTCTTTGTCAAAAAACTTCTGAAAATATATTTTCAAAACATTTTTATTTATTGATTTTCACACATGAAAATATTTCGATTTGAAATTTATGTGTTGAAAAGTTTGAATTTTCTTATTTTCAAATTTTAAACGAGAAATTTATTTTGATTAAATAGAATATTCGATGAGATTTGAATAAAGATGCTAATATTTTTTTAATAAGAAAATATGAGTAAAAGGCATTTATATAAAAATACTGGGAATTTTTTCATGAGATGAATAATGGGTGCGCACGTTTTTTTCTGGAAACTTCCCCAGCCAATTGGCAGAGTTTTGCTCATAAAGCTTTCAAAGATTTCTCAAGCAACTCCGCATCTTTCAACCTCTAGTCTCAAATATTTATTTTTGGATAACACCCAAAAATTAATTCCTGTTAAATATATTTAGGCGTTAAAAGAGGGTTGCACGCCTTTCAATTATTTATAAACAATTTCACAAAATATATATTCTCTCTTTTTTTCGTAATCTCAAAAAAAAAAAAAAAGAAATATATTGTAAAATATTTTAATAAGATAAAATGATAAGTGAAATTATAAAATAAAATAGAAAAAAAAACTATATACTTTTAAAAATGTTAAACCCTTTTAAATAAACTAATTTAAAATATTGGATTTATCAAATTCTCTAAAATGCTTACATCCCTTTCTGAATGTACAAGAGGGTATTACACAGAGGTTGTATTAAGAGGGTAATTTAATAAGAGAAAGATAATAAAATGGCCATTTTAAAATAATTGTCTATATTTGAAAATAAAAAAGTATTTAACTATTTTCTCTAAAAAAATAAAACTAAAAATATATTTAAAAAATTAATTAAAATAATTTTAATCTAAATATTTATTCGAAAATTTATCATCAAAAGAGAGTAAAGATTGAGCGTTTAGAATTTTTATTTTAAAAGTAAAGCACGTTGCATATATATATTCTATTGAGTATATATAAATATTTTTAAATTACATATTTATTTTGTATTGCATTTAAAATATTTAATTTTAAATATATTTTTCACTAGATTAAACTTAATATAAAGAATATATATATAATAATTAAAAGGTAGATATATATTTGAAATTTAAATAAAACGAGCATTTATTTTTTTAAATCTATTTATTCTAGATTTTTCTTTTTACTATACATTTATATTTTGATATCTAAAATCACAATATTAAATATTCCTGCCTCTAGTTACAATTTGACGCATTAGTATATATATTTAAATGTATACATAGTTTAATTGTAATCAAAATATATTTTTATTTATATTAGGTAAAACTAGAAAATATTTAATATGAAAATAAAAAAATAAGCCATTTCTCAAAAGCTGTAAAAATTCTGTTAATATATACTTTAGATAAAATATTTTGTGTAAATAATTTATGATTATCTAATAATTTGATTGGTCGTGCGTTTTGCAGCAGAAGATGAAGAAGAACGGTAAATATTGATTTAAATACGCATGAATTACGCATGTTTACTAGGATTTTTAAAGCCATTTTTATAATTTAAGACAATAATTTTGATAATTTAAACGATAAAAAAGACAAAAAAGAGTTTAAAAACATATTAAGATCGAAAATTTTACATTCAAAAATGCTTTATCAAATACTTACAATAAAAACAAAAAAGCAAAGAAAGAATTAATAATCGTTTTAGTAAAACTTTCTCATTCTTTAGATAACTGATTAAGTATTAGTTGTCTGTTTTTTTGCCAATATGGAAAGTTGGAAGATGGTGTGTTTATCCTTTACCAATTTAATAAATCTTTTTTTTTTGATTGATTTTGAATATTTAAAAAAGAGGTGGTTAACTAAATGTACACTCATGGACAAAATTTAAGCAAGTTGTATCTTTTAGCATGTTTATCAGGATTCATACAATTCGATATTTGATACGCAGTGACCTTTATTGAAGACATACGAGATAACCAAATTGCTTGTGTCAAAAAAAAAAAAAAAAACAGATGACTGATGCATAAAATACTTTTCATTTTCTTAAGTAGGCTGATTATAAAAGGGAGTTTCTAATAGATTGTCTGAATCTTCAATGTGCAGTCAAAAATTACTAGAACCACTTAATCAATTCACACAATAAAGATATCAAGATATCATATGTAAGAGATTATGTGAGAGAAGTGTTCATACCTTCTATTCTTTATATAAGGACATTTCCAGTATTTATTGTGCGTAGGCTGCTATTATTAAAAACGTGTTATATTATTTATTCGAAACAAAATATATTTGTGTTCTGATTAAACTTATTTTAAAAAGGGGCATATCTGGATCTATGAAAGAAAAATTTCAAGCGATTTCTCCCTCTTTTTAGAATACACTCATGGAAAAAACTTGAGGAAGTGTTTGATTTCGCCGATCGTCTGTTTTTTTTTTTTTTTTTTGAAGGAGACGGAAGCAATTTTATTCATACTTAGTTATCTAGTGTGTCTTCAATAAAGGTCACTGTAATATCTTTCAGAGTTATTGTCTGAATTCCGATATACATGCTGAAAGATACAACTTCCTTAAGTTGTGTCTCCATGAGTGTATAGTTAATCAGAACAAATATATTTATATAACAAATACTTATTCAGGTTCTAGGGACTTTTGACTGTAAACCGACTTCCTACACACACCTGGTGTATAGATAAATGCAAAAGAAATTTCAAGGCTAAAATGGACGTTGCCATATTGATGGCTATATTCTATATTGATCAAATTCAGACAATCTCCTCAATCCTCTTATAGATTCTTATGAAATGGATCTTTCTACCAGAACCGACGATATATAAAAGTGATCTTAATATATAATTCTCATTCCTATCTACAACCGACTGACTGACTTTGGGTAAGGTTATTTGACCAAATTGAGATGGGTCTTCTAATCTGACTTCGCGAATGTCTGAACTAAGCAAACCGAACGTAGGATTCAACAAATCCACCAGGGGAAGCTGAGGAAGGGAATCCTCACAGGACAGGAACTCAGCAGCCAGGGTTGGATCCGCGGTTGGCAGGTTGGGAGCTAGAACGCTCTGGCATTTGGGCAGGATATGGATCTCGCTTTATTGAGGACGTTTATAATACAATATAACGCGGCTTATGATTATGTAACGAAGTTTGACAATTATACCGCAGATATTTCTTTTGAACGAAAAATCGAAATTTTATTTTAAAGGAAAAATAACGATTATTTCTAACCTTAAGGATGAAGTATGAAAGGATGAATTGTGAAGAGTAATGATAAACGGAAAAAAATAGTGTCCAAGGATGGGAATCTAACCTACAGTGTTCCGCTTACCGTTAACTACCCTTCTGTCTCAGCACCCGATCCAAAAAGCCTTTCTTCCAGGCCTTTCTTTAAAGGTCCAAATACTTGGAGAAAGGTCTGGACTGTATGGAGGGTGTTTCAGACCAGAATGGAATATTTCTGAAGGTTTGGCTTCCTCAGCAACAAGGAAACCTATTACAGAACTTTAGTCTTGTGTGGACGTCTCCATTGCTCTTGAAGCATAGTTCTTAATCGCGTGCTTCTCTCAGCATGTGTGCTAATTTAACTAGATCTTAGGTAAAATGGAATTCTATCTCTATCTGTATCGTTAGTAGTTCTTTGACTGACTTTATGTTTTTCAAATTGTTCACAAATATCGTTGTGATAGATACAATCCTAATATTTAGTCTTCACTTTATATAAAGAAATACTCCCATAATTAAAAAAAATATATCTTAATTATGGTTTTTATTAGTTTTTATTGTTATCTTTGATTGAATTATAAAATGATCGTTGTATATATATATAACTGGCTTTATTTTGAAAACCACGAATAGCTACAGCAGGGCCATTGTAGAATGGTGGAATATGTCCCGTAGCTTTGGGAAGAAGAGGAAACGTAAGATTTTTCTAGAAGACTGGTAGTGGAACCAGGAAGTGGGTGGGCGGTTTATTTTTAACCAAACGATAACGAGGTGCGACCGCCGTTGGCCGAGGAATGGCGCCATAGGTGTGAGCAATTCCCGCCTTTTTTAAAGCCTATTTTAAGACCATACGATTAGCCTACTTACGTCAATACGTAAATTACAACTATACTCCAAATATATTTCTATTTATGTTTGGGTATTCAAACTCTATATTTTATCTCTAATGGACAGGAATCTCTCCTTAAAAACCCGAGGATTCCCCAACTCTCTGCTTAAGACCTATTAATTCAAGGCATTCCCCTAATATCACATGCTTTCTTAGGGTACAATATGTTTGATAACAATACTTTCGAATCTGCTATTAATACGTATATCCATCTCTCCTCTAAGCTCAACCTAACTTCAGAGGATAGAACCTCGAACATGAGCAGTGTTTCAGCATTCCATTTGCCTACACGAGCTTTAAGCTCGACTTCCCGGAAGGAAGGAATCGAGATCAACCCCATTAAGCACTGAAAAGTTAAGCATTGAGTTCACAATCAAGATGGAGAAAAGCAAAGGTTCAAATATAGAAAAATAAAACGCAAGTAAAAATTCCAGGAATTTACACGTACAAACACCTATAATCCTGGTACGCTCGCCAATGACAGGAGTTGCCGGCATACTTGCGCTAAGGCATTATAAAGAACACGTTGAAAGTTATGAGGATACCCCTCTTGGGGACCAACTGAAGATAAAATCCAAGGCAACATCTTACCTAAGTTGGAAACAATGGTTCGAATGTCTTAGAGGAGCTCTTGATCACACAAGTTTTAGGTCTGATTTATCAAAATAATCATTTCTTAATGTTATCAAGATCCTTTCTCTCAGAATCAAAGTGGCCTTAAATATGCTTAACGGAAACATGTAGTGAAATTAGAGTCATAGGCTTTTAGGACGCTCTCCCGTCAGACGTCAAAACCTGACGCCTTCTATTCTATTGACTGTCGCCGCAAACTACCCGCCTCGGGTCGGTGACAAAGCCACAACACCAGCTTTGGCAAACTGAGAAGCACTCACCGGTATACCATTGTTTCCGGCTAATGGCCCTCGTGCTGTTGTTGGGGCCGCTCGTTTGCGGCGATGGTCAATAGAGGGCGTCAGGTTCTAATGTTTATTTTGATGGAAGAGGCGACCTTGGCTTTAATAGAATAATTTTCTCCCGGGGAAATATTTTCATTTATATTTTGGCCATAGATTTGACCAAGCCACTCTGCCAGATGAACACTTCTTTGGCAGATTGTGGAGATTTCATTTAATCTCTTGTGGATCTCATGGAATAAATCCCGCCCCGGACTGACGGGTGACTTTAGCCCGAGACCTAGGACTTCAGATGGGCGCTTCTCAGTTTGCCAAAGATGGTGTTGTTACTTTGTCACCGACCTGAGTTGGCTAGTTTGCTATATAGATGGCCTATAGTTTTTATTAATAAGCAATAAATGTAGGGCTAATTTCCATAACAAATCTCTGTGACACAATTTCGTGACATATTTTCGCGACACGTTGTCGTGGCGCATAACGACTTAGCGTCGGTTGTTATCGTCGCCAGCGCATGGCTCGTAGAAAGATAGACACGGATGGTAGAAGAACGATCTGGAGAGGTATTCTCTACCCTGTCCATTTATTATGGCAGAGAATGAAGTTAACAATACAACAAAAGCTATCTGAATTGTGGCAAAGAAGTTGTGGGGATCGCAACATTTGTTTATTTCTGGCGAGGAGAAAGCTGGACACCAGCCAGAGTGGTTGAAGGACAGCCACTGGAAAGATGGGTTTATTCCAGAACTGGACTACATTGTAATCTACTCCCCCTCAACACCTGGTGGTCGAGTGACAAGTGGGACGCTCTGGACTTAATTCTTTGGCTTATACTGTATGGTGGGGTACTTACTGTAACTACAGTCTAGTATTGGGTAGGTAAACAGTTACCATTGATCTTCTTCTTCTTTCTTATCTCCACACTGGGTGAAGTAGAATGCGTCTGCCCCTGTCATTAAGATTGGGAGCACTACTCAGTGGCAGGCCGACTTAGCTCCAAAAGAAATGGCCGCCTCTGACATGGGGAACAGATACCATGTGCAGCCGCTCCTAACATGGAGTAGAAATGCTGTTCATCCAGTATAGCTGGATTAGGAGCCCTTACAGGGTACTATCAGCTGGGCCAGCTGAACCCAGGTTTTGGTCTATTCTTTAAAAATCCTGACTTGAACAGACCCGGTTGATAGACCTTGGACATGATTCTCCATGAAAGAGCACTACATGTCTACAAATGTATAACTAAGAAATATTATGGGAACTAATTTCAAGGTGGTTGTAAACACTTGTACTTAGTTGGAAAATAGATGCCGTTGCCATGTTAGTTACCTTGAAAACGGACAAGAATTTGGTCAAATATTCCAAGGGTCCAAGGGGGAACCGCAGGGAAGTGCGGTCGAACTTCTCCTCCCACTTGTACTATAAATACACCATATGTTCTCCAGGCAGAGGTCGACTTAGGGGGAATTTTACCACTCGTATAGTTTCATGTCGGTAAACCTAACGGTTGACTTCTTGTACAGCACATGTTTTAATGAACATGGGATGTTCAGCAAAAGGAAAGTCGTTCCTGAGAAGAACTAAATTTGTACTTTTTCTGAATCAAATGGGGATAATGTATCCTCTTTGGTACGATAGTCACTTAGGTGTATAATGTGCAGTTCTCCAAAAGTTTTGTGGCAACGCTCTGCTCTTGTTTAGGATCAGTCTTTTATCAAATGGAATTGGTCTCGGCGAAGATCTATCTTCCGTTCCCAAATTAAAACAATAATGATGTTTTTTCGGATACAAATACCCATCTACATTAATTGCTTATGTTTCCCGTAGATCACTATACCAGGTTTCTGAAGAAACGTGAGACAGGTCTTCGATTGAGATGACATTCTTTCTGTGTGATGTCACTAGTTTCTAATTATCTCTCCTATCTGTTATCACAGAAGGATAAAACGATTGAAGTTATAGAAATTATCGATTAGATGGTTAAATATATTAATCCCCTGTTCTCAATTAGGAAAAATTGAAGATCTGGGAATAATCCCTTATCTTATCCCCGGATCTTCGATTTTCTAAATGGTTAAATAGTTGAAAGAGCAGGCGTTACTCTCTTTTCCCCACGCTAGCACATAGTTACCTAAAATACAGAAACAAATTCTTTGTAGCTTGGACCTATAAATATCATTAATGAGTCACTTTCTTTGTTTCCAACGTTTCGGCAATCCACTGTCACCTATTTCAAGGAAGACCATGGTTTACTTGTCAATTTATGAGGATCTGTTTTTAAAAACTCGTAGAGCGTTGCAGCGCTTTGATATTTTAAGCACAATGAACTAATATATCAATAAACAAATATCAGATCTTTATATATAAATTGGTAACAAGCAAACGTTATAAGAATGGCTTTCCTTGAAATCGACGATAGCCTCAACGTAGGAAATAAAGAAAGTTGACTCATTACTAATATTTAACGGAAATCTGCATTTGTTTCCAGTGCTTTACAACTCTCTAGTACCTTTTCCAGGGATATAGTATATGCAATTAAGAAAAAGGCATCTCCTTATCGTGCAACTGAAAGTTGCTGATGGCTTGCGCCATCTATCGGAATAAATATAAACTATTCTCATTGATATTTTAATTATTCCAGAATTGGCCAAATACGTATACAGTATATGCAATGCCGAGCAAAGGATTGCAATTTGTAGAGGTGTTTATATGTAGGCCACAAGACTTCAAGCGACTACTCCTACGTATATTCTATTCCAAAACGGTAGCACCACTATTTAATATGCAAAGTATCTGCAACTGCTAGCAGGCCATTATACTACAAGTTCATTGAAAAGATGAGAAATAAAAAGGATGTGTACACTCATGGACAAAACTTAAGGAAGTTGAAAGTCTTTGATGTTTCCGATTGTCTGTTTCTTCAATAAAGGTCACTGTGATATCTTTCAGAGTTATTGTCAGAATCCCGATATACATGCTAAAAGGTACAACTTCCTTAAGTTTTGTCCATGAGTGTATATAAAAAAAATCTATTTTTAAAGACATCGATTCGTCCCGGAGATCAATAAAGGAAAAAAGCACACAATGGTAGAAAGTATGAATAAAAAACAGGTCATCGGCTACATACAATCTTGGTGGAGGATGCATGACAAGTATTGCATGTCTTCTAGACCTCTTTCTTTTTTTTTATTTGCAACGATATTCCCAAGCAGGGAGTGTGTAAAAGTGGAAAGATCTGAGAGAAAAAACCCAAGTTATGAATAGGCTGTCAGAAGACTTAGCGAAGTAAGGCGGTATACCGGGGACTGACGTATAAATAGCTTTGCTGACTCCAAGCGTCAGTTTCCGGTCACTTTTATTTTGGTCGCTCCAGGATTCTTGGGCCGATCGCAGGACTTGTATCAGAGAACAAGGCTCTTCTCTTGGAACCTTTTTGTTCTTTGTGTAGGAAGTTGTCTTTGTGCAGTTATCTTGTCTTTTGTGGATCGTGGAGGAATCTGTGTTCTTATCTAGGTGAAAGGAGGCCCTAGTGAAATGTGGCAAGAGTTTAGCACTCCTTCTTCAACGTTGTCTTTCTTACTAGAGAATATAGAATACTGAGACAGTTACCCCGTTGATTTCTAGGTTTCATAGCTAAACTACTTTTCAGCTACAAGATGACTCAGCTTGGTGAAAATACATTTATTCCATTTCGATGTTACACAGATATATACACTCATGGACATAACTTAAGGAAGTTGTACCTTTCACAATGCATATCGAGATTCAGACAATATATCTAAAATATATTTGATACACAGTGACCTATATTGAAGACACAAGATAACCAAGTGTGAACAAAATTGCCTCTGTCTCCTTGAAAAAAAAAAAAAAAAAAAGATGACCGGCGGCTTTTCACTTCCTTAAATTTTATCCATGAGTTTTATTCGTTTGTCATTGCATACAACTACATAGAAAATGTTAGGCAGGATGTTTGTATCAAGATCGACTCGAGTATCTGTGTTTTTACCTCTCTCTCTCTATTTGGTCATTAGCGCGAGATATGTAGATCAAATTAAGATAAACAGCACTTGTAGACACACCAAATATTTGTGCATACAGATCTCATAGTAGAACTATAAGGGGCAGTTTAAAAACAACGGATTACTCATGGATTCTCTTGAAATAAAGAGGTTAAGTTATGTAAAAATAAATCTTCTTTAATTCCAGAACATATAGGCCGTTCATAGGGGGGGGGGGGGTATTTCAGTTCTACATCAATTCCTCTGGCTTGTTTTATTTCTTACATCTCATTCCAATTGATTATGATGATAATGATGGAAAATGCTTCCATTTTAACGCTTATTCTTAGCTTTTATGATGAACTGTAATACAAGTAGACAAAGCTCTAATCGACTAATGTAGTAAAAAAGCTTGTGAATCTTTGGCAAGACAGTTAATTGTATGAGGTACTGAATCTAAGAGACCTCTTTGGGTTTATTTGAGTACTCTGAGGAATTTATGGTGTAACCTTTTAGAGATATTTGAACATTTTTACCTTCCATTGGATTTTGAGTTGTAATTGAGATGAGAAAATGAACAATACTTGGCAAGGAATTTATGGCGTAACATGGATAATATTTAATTATTTGTACCAAAAAAAGAGGATTGAATTCAAGGAGAGATAAAAAATGGTGTAATGGTTGCTACGGTACTTCTGGTGTAACTTTTCAAGATATTCGATTGTTTTTTACCCCGTCATTGGATGAATATCATTGAGACAGATTTATAATGATTCAGTTATAAATTATAAAACCAACCTGCAAAGTGGCGTTTTCCACAGATTTACAATTGTTACTGTGGTGTTTCCCTTGTAACTTTCGCAATATATTTGACTATTTGTACACATCAGGGTATTTAAATATATATATAAGAAACATATAATAATTAAAAAATTACAAATCTCTCTACCAAGATGTGAATTCAGGAATGGGGTAGAGGAGTGACTATAGGCCAATCAAATCATCAAGAAATTAACGTTTTAAATATAAGGAACTTGTGCGTAATAAGTACATGACATTTGGAATTATTTAGCGTGCATTTCTATTTCATCTATAAAAATATAAATGAAAAAAACTTTCTACACCCCTCACTGCGATGGGAAGATATTAGGAGAGGCTGGTGAATCAGTGGTGAACCCTTCCTAGCTGTTGTGCCAGTTTAATTCACATACCACCCTGTATTTGGGCTTGCTTATATAGCCGTCATTTTAGAGAGAATTTGTTATTTAAGCATTTAAGGAAAATATGTATATTAGCCCTTACGCTAACAATCCATAAATACGAGAGTAAGTGTCAATATCGTGCCATCTATATGTGAGAATTGAAAATTTTTAACGCGCTTATATTTAAACTAGCTGAATGACCCGGGCAACGCCCGACTTTTACCCGATTAAATGTTTTATTCAAATACTATTCGTTACAATTATAAATTGGAGCCGTGGATGTCACTCTTGTGAAACGTCCCGCTTCAAACTTTACATGTACATTAGGTCAGCTGGTATTACCCCTCATTTTCACCGCTAGAGGCGCGAGCGAAAGAGCAAATTTGCAAATAACACGACGGATATTCGGGATAGAGACCTGAAATTTTCACTAAGAGTTTTTCCAGATTATACTTTATATACTGTTAAAATATGTTGTGTATATGTTAAATAAGCCGAAATAGCTCAGTTAGGAGAGCGTTAGACTGAATATCTAAAGGTCCCTGGTTCGATCCCGGGTTTCGGCATCTTTTTTTAATTTTTAAATTTCTACTTACCGTAACTTGACACGTGACCAAAATCTACCGTGAACTTCACACAGTAAACTTCACACAGACAGAATAAGGCAATTATATAGGTAGATAAATTAAACATATTGGCTTTTTATCAACAAGGAGTTTATATCAAGGTATTTGCTTTTACAATTTAAAAGGAGCAACAAACTGATAAATTAATGCAAAATGTTAGGATTTGGAAGAAATTCTGCAGAATGTTACTAATCTCTAGAAGAACCCGAAAATATTGCCACGTGGAAACTTAGGAAAGACAAACTTCAAGATGACACTTTATCTAAGATAGATAACCCAGGTTCCTTGAGGAATTTATTTAAAACCAAACTATATTTGATAAAATACAAGATAAGCAAAGTTTACAGAGTAACAAAATATCAAAATTGATACTCTGTTAATAAAATAAATACTTTGCTACAATATTTTTTTTACCGAAATTGTCCATGAACCCCGGCTTTTCTCTTCCTCGTCTTCCACCCAACCTGTATTACCGTTAACCACTCTAAGTGCATCATCAGACCTTACCCTGAGTAATGGAGGAGCCGGAATTAACATAATACTCCAAGATGGAACATACATCAAAATCAAAGAAGGAGCAGGAAAGATTTCGTCAAACCTCACTTGTGAACTGACAACTATCTGGAAAGCCCTTGATGTATGCCTGAACTAACCATCCCTGCATCAAGCAGAAGGAATTATAATTTACAGCGACTCCAGATCCCCTCTAGAAGCAATTCAGAAGGGCAATACTGGAATCACGCAGAAAATACACTCATACCCAACTGGAAACATTGGAGAAGAACTGCATTCTACAATGGATTCCTGCTCATGTTGGGATCGAGAGTAATGAAATGTCAGATGAATTGGCAAAAGAAGCCAGAAAGCTGAGCCAAAGGAAAGAACAAATGTCAGTATTTGACGCTGAAGCTTTGGCAAAATACAAGATAATCAAACAAAAAATAAGAAAAGATCAAATATGTGAAATAAACTCTGAGAGAAAACTGACAAAAACTATAACAAGACTTAGAACAAAACACTATAAAGGAATGGCAATACATCCAGATGGCACAAGAACCTATAGGGCATGCAACAACTGTCCTGGTGTGGAACTAACACCTACCCAGATATTCTCATGCCCAGCAATGGACGCAGCCTTGCAGAAAATTGACATAGACCCAGAACAGCAGCTTTACACACCCAAGATAGTGGATATTGCTGCTGCTGTGATGGAGATGCATGGAGACATCTGAGACTCTTCTTTGGACACGACAACAACAACAACTCTAAGTGCTGGTTCTTCTCCTGCCAAATCATTTCCAGAAGGCTATATTTAGGACATTTTCTATTACACTCTTTAGTGACCAATTCATTATTGACTATCTCTTAAACAACCAACAACTTTTAACACCCAATTTTATCCGGTTTCGATAGGTAGCTTTACTGTTTATTTTGGGGGCTGGACTTGTCCGACCTTGTCCAATTTATTTTGGAACGCTTCATGATTTTGCGTGTCATCCTTGCACAGGGACCATGCTGATATTCTCTCTACCGTTCCTATTGTAGCAGTTGTACCACCGAACAAGTATTTAGTTTGGATAGGGAGAGAACAAAATTATCATATTTAACACTAGGTTTTTAGAGCGTCGCTATCATCAATGTTTGAATCTTTATTCCAGCAATACTTTTTGCTAGTAAAAAACGATTTTCAACGATACATAACGCGATTAGAAGAAAATTGGAAGGGTATTGCTTAATAAAATGATAATTCCTCCAAGAGGTTTCACGCTAATTTGCCACATCGCTCTAGTATCATACACTTGTCTAATTGCTCATATAGCCATCAATTTAGAAGGATTCTTAATGGTGGTATTTTAAGGTGAATATGTGCACATAAACTTTGGGATACAGATGTAAACAGATACATGCTTCGAACACTGCTTTTGTCCGTAAACAATTCACAAAAGAGCATGTTAGGCATCTATTATAAACCCAAGGTTTATGTAAATTTAATTCTTAGAGAAATGGCGCGCGCTAGAATCCCCCCTGGTGTTTAGTAAAAGCTCAACAGACCTTGTGTTTAATTAAAGCTCAATACTTATGTGCATATTTGCCTTAAATACCAAGTAAAACTCTGACGGACACATTCTAGTAAGGTTCACCACTGATTAGCCAGATTCCCCCAATATTGTTTCTCCATTGCTGTAGGAAATTGGTTTTAATTGAAAAGGAAGTTTTGCGATGAATCCCATTCTGGATGATAGATGGCGCGCTAATACCTGAGGTTTAAATAATGCCTAAATGACTTATTTATGAAAGGTTTGTATATAGTTATATATACGTATATATTCGAAAACTATTATAGAGGCGTATGATTCTTTTTAAAATGAATCAATTTCTACTGCTCTTACTGCAATGGAAAAATTAATGGGGTGGCCTGGCTCATCAGTGGTGAACCCTCCCAGCGGTTTCGCCATAACAGATGGCGCTCTAATCCATCAGAATACGTATATACTGTTATATATAACGGGGGAAGTGAGGTATTCCGTCGTACACATAGTAGGATGGTGAAGCAGCCCAACAACCACCACTGATCCAAGTATGCGGTGGGGTCCATGGACGCCGGAAGTATTCTTAGAAAAGTTTAAAATCTCCACGGACTATTTCCAGAGGAAGTACCGAGGCCTGACATTCTTCGGGAAACACTACCTGGCGGAAGTGACGTCATGGCGTGGGAGGGCGAGCAGCCATTGGCTGGGAGGCGCCCCATTTATAGCGGTCTGGATCTTCTTTTATTTTAACAGCGGTGGAGTTGGGACTCTGTGGTCCACGGGGGGACATACCGAGTGGCTTAGTGGTGGCTTGATGTCATACGGGGTGGTTTGTCGATATTCAGGGTGGTGTGATGACATAAATAGTGGCTTGATGACTTCCATGGTGGTTTGATGGCATACAGGATGGTTTGATGACATAAATAGTGGTTTGATGACTTCCATGGTGGTTTGATGACATAAATAGTGGCTTGATGACTTCCATGGTGGTTTGATGACTTCCATGGTAGTTTGATGACATACAGGATGGTTTGATGACTTCCGTGGTGGTTTGATGACATAAATAGTGGCTTGATGACTTCCATGGTGGTTTGATGACATAAATAGTGGCTTGATGACTTCCATGGTGGTTTGATGACATAAATAGTGGGTTTTATGACACATAGGAACGTTTGATGACATACAGGGTGGTTTGATGACATACAGGATGGTTTTATGACATAAATACTGTTTTATGACACATAGGAACGTTTGATGACACACAGGGTGGTTTGATGACATACAGGATGGTTTGATGACATACAGGATGGTTTGATGACATAAATAGTGGTTTTATGACACATAGGAACGTTTGATTACATACAGGATGGTTTGATGACATACAGGATGGTTTGATGACATAAATAGTGGTTTTATGACAGATAGGAACGTTTGATGACATACAGGATGGTTTGATGACATAAATAGTTGTTTTATGACACATAGGAACGTTTGATGACATACAGGGTGGTTTGATGACATACAGGATGGTTTGATGACATACAGGATGGTTTGATGACATACAGGATGGTTTGATGACATACAGGGTGGTTTGATGACATACAGGATGGTTTGATGACATACAGGATGGTTTGATGACATAAATAGAGGTTTTATGACACATAGGAACGTTTGATGACATACAGGATGGTTTGATGACATAAATAGTTGTTTTATGACACATAGGAACGTTTGATGACATACAGGGTGGTTTGATGACATACAGGATGGTTTGATGACATACAGGATGGTTTGATGACATAAATAGTGGTTTGATGACATAAATAGTGGTTTTATGACACATAGGAACGTTTGATGACATACAGGATGGTTTGATGACATACAGGATGGTTTGATGACATAAATAGTGGTTTTATGATACATAGGAACGTTTGATGACATACAGGGTGGTTTGATGACATACAGGATGGTTTGATGACATAAATAGTTGTTTTATGACACATAGGAACGTTTGATGACATACAGGGTGGTTCGACAAAAATCCGAGAATAACATTAGAAAACGAAAAGATTACTAGAATACACGTAGTGTTTGCTATGCCTCTCCACCAAGACTGTATGTAGATTATTGCCAATTTTTGGTCGATACTTTTCAGTTTTTTCCCCTTTATACGGGATTCTATGAATGTCTTAATAAAATATTTTGTGTTGGTTTTTGTGGGTGTTTAAATGGGAAGATAATGATCACGTCAATTATATAATCATTAAAATATTTATTAACATATAAAATTAAAAGAAAGGATATATAAGAGCCACGTAAAGTATCTGTTCTTGCCTGTTCTCCTTTTGTTTTAATTGTTTTTCTTCTTTCATAGAATATTATTTATAATTGTAAATTTTAATCATACTTAAAATTTAAAAATATTTTTAAATATTAAATAAAAATGTTACACAAAATTATAGGCAACATATTTGCAACATTTTGTTATTTTATATTTTAATTGATACTACAAAAAAGGAACCAACAAGTGTGCCAGAGATATATCACAAATGTCTTGCGTAGCCTCCGGTATATTAAACGACTGAACATCATTTAGCCCGTTGTACGCGTAACAGAAAATTTAGAAACTATCTGAACAACAACCATCACACAAATGATCGTTTTAATACTAGCACATCCAGTAATTTCGATTGTTCATTCGAACTTAGATGACTTCGTATTCCATGTATTCCATTCTATTTTTTTTACAAATATATTTTGTTTTGAAAATAGAGCGCGCTATACATAATAAAATAATTAAACAAAAATGTATTTATATAGGATCAATAATTTATTTTAAAGCCACATTTCAATCGACTGAATGCCAACCCTTGTCAACGATAGAAAATACTGGTTTGTTTAGCCAACCTAAATGATGGTAAATCAATTCCTTTTTGAGATCTCATATATTCCTTATATATATTTTAAACATATATTTATATTATTATAAAATAAATAAAGCTTTTCCAGGGTTAAGTTTCTTGTTCAAATGTTTATTTTCAAGCTTTCGGACTTGTCTATATATTTATATACTTCTTCTATCTCTCTCTCAGCTCTGGCTTCTTTTCACCCACGTATCTCTCTCTCATGTTCACCGTGCTTATACTCAGTGTATAGGTGTTTTATATGTTTCCTGCACATGTACCTTTTTCAACAAAACATATAGCGGGTTCTGTGTAATAAATATAAAGATATAAAGAATACTTTAATTTTTGTAGGTTGAGTTTTGATCAATTCAAGTTCCATCAATCTTTTTAAATATGTACCGGAGAATAGATCGACAAAAGACAACACTAATAGACCATCTAAGAGACTATAAAAATGAAAATTTAACTTCTTTTGAGGGTGAACCAAAATAAGAATAATAATCAACATAGGTGGAAAATAAAGCTGGATTTGACAAGTGTAAACATGTGGTGTACTCATAGTAATAAGAAGTTACTATGTTTTTTTTCTTTCTTTATATTGACGCTTGAGGAATACCTTAAAAGTAATCTAAAATTCAATTTTTGTATTTTAAAATGATATAAACTTGAAGAGAATAAGTTATAAAATAGAAGAGGTAGAACTATATTGATTTTCTCTCTATTTAAATATATCGGACACATTTTCAAGTTGTTTCACATTTCGATGAAGATGAAGCTCTTTTTTGTTTGTGTTGTTTCAGAAAACAGAACATTCTTCTTAACACACAAAACACAATAAACAAAACACACAGCACAAAGCAACCCATTGTGTAGAGAAAACTTCAATGCTTTTACCCAGCTATTATAAGGAACAATCATTAGAGTTTTACACATCTTTCATTAGGTAACAACATTTTGTTTTAATTGATATATATTTCGTGATAAGACTTGCGAAAGAATTGGGGTGCGACAACCGCCAAATTCTGAGAGATATTTTGGCTGGTCCATTAATCTCCATGGCGCAAGGTAAGATCAACTCAATGTGTCGCTTTCATCTGATCTAAACTGGGGGACATATTTCTGCAGCGTCATGTTCCCCGGCCATGACCCATGTTGTCATGGAGAGGTTTACTGTGAATGTGATGATATCTTTTCATGTAACTCAATCTATATTCGATAGATGAAATTCCTAATTCCTTACGACATATCTGGGAATACCATCCAGTTTATTCAGGATCGAAAAATATACTGAACAAACATAAATATGTGTAGACTATAAAAAAACTTGCTCAAAGTTTTTTCACACATGTATAAAGTAATAAAAATAATAAATAAGTTTCTTTATGAACGATAATGCTTATATTTGCTACACTGAAGGGTGGAATCTTAGAAATGGTATTCAAGCAAACTATGGATATAAGCTTTCAGGACAGTAAATTGTTTGTCTTTTTTTGTCATCCATTTCTATCCATTCCAATAAGCTATATTAAGAAAGAAAGGACAATCTGTCTTATATTCTTAAGATATGTAGGACTCTATAGCAGCCTCTCTTTCTGTTATTTCTTGTGAATGCTCTAGTAGGGGATTGTTGCTTCTATAAGGCTAAAATGTTTCAGATATCGACATATCGGCCCGTTGTGTGCCTGTGTGTGAAGAGCGTGAGCTAGAAAGGTTCCCCTCTCTCGATTCTTAGCAAAAAGAAACGTATCGTTTATAATTTTATCTTGAGTTTATGCGCTATATACTTGTTACCTAAAATATGACTAGAAGATACGTAGTGTTTGTTATGTCTCTTCATACCAAGACTGCTTATACCTATTTATTTGGTGATATTTTCTGATATTCTTCGCCTTTTGTTTTCTTCCTTGAAATCCCAGACAGTCTATGCAAGACGAAATGTCAAATTTGGTTAAAATATGGAGAAGTGAAGCCGCGCTTTCTCAAGTCAGATTACGAACTAATTTACATAAAATTTTGCGAAATTACACTTATAGACAAAACTTAAGGAAGTGGAAAGTCTTTGATGTCGCCTGTTTTTTTTTTTTTAAGGAGACAGAGACAATTTTGTTGACACTTGGTTATCTCGTGTGTCTTCAATAAAAGTCACTGTAATATCTTTCAGAGTTATTGTCTGAATCCCGATATACATGCTAAAAGGTACAACTTCCTTAAGTTTTGTCCATGAGTGTAATACATGATGGTTTCATGAAACTTTCAAAGCGACGTTTAGCTCGAAAAATGACTAATTTTGTGGCTAAACCCCGAATGTAAATTTTGTATGAAAGATATTGATCTTAAAATCTAAAGTCTGTCTTTTTCCTGTCAACAAATAAACGAAAAACTTATGTTCTTATTATGTTGTGACTGAAAGGTAGCCTTATATTTTTATAACGAGTTTCTCTCAGTCTAATTTACATCTCCCTTTGCATAATTCCATACCTAAATTTGTAAAAAGCAGATAGAATTTTGTACTTGAAAGGTGCCACACACACAGAGTCCCGATTGATTACTTGCACTCACTGGTGCGGTTGGACCTGGGTAAGGAGAGTAGGCTATTGAAGATCCATAAGTGTATCTGTCCTACAATCTTTCTATATTGGAAATACTGATCCTAGTTTGGATCTTCCCTCGCCATGGTTCTTAGGACTAAATTCACTCTTCCGTAATTAGTGAGGTCTAGGAGAGTGGTCAGTTGGATATGACCATTGTCTTTGTTAGCCAAAAATGTTATATTTTTCTATCCATTCCAATAAGCGATATTTAAAAACTTTTAATTCTCTTTTTTTTTGCATATACAATCTTTAGAATCTCCATAGTACCCGAATCATACTTTTACCGGCTTATATAGTTCACTGTTTATTTCTACCAGCAAGTTATTCCTGGCTTTCTACACCAGATATTTGAAGCTTTTAATCGGCTGTGACCACATCTTTTGTTTTTGTCTAAACTAGTCATTTAAAGGGCATAACCATTGAGCCATGACTATCCCATCGCGTACAGAGCTAGAGTAATTATTTATTTATAAAGTAAGAGATCTGTATATGGCTCGTAGACTAACAATAGCGATCACAAAGATTGAAACTCGTTTATGCCAGTGCAGAAGGAAACAAGCCAGCTGAATCCTGAAGGTCTATTTATAAAAGAGAGTGATCTATATTTTTAAAATAAACATTTTGGGTTTATTAAGGCCCAGTCGAATCTATAATGACAAATAGAGTGGCCATTAAAGATATGTAATGACTTTAATAAAGACAGTTATTAAACCAACCCCAAATATTATCTATATACAGGGTCGAATTAAAATAATAATTCTAGGATTCGGCGACAGGTGAACAACTTCAACCCACACAGGTATGGAACTAACACAATTGACTTGAAATAAACACTCTTTCAACCGATAAATGCCAATTCCATCCATACATGCACAGGGTAAAATAGAAAGAAGTTTTGTATTCAACATTTTCAACCACCGAAATAGCCACCAATTACTGTGTTGCCACAATACACGTTATTACAACCTTTTTTAGACTGCCCCACTTTTACCAAATTTCACCAAGCACTGGGTGGTTTTCCAAAACACAACTTAAATTGGTTTCGCTAATGAAGAATTCTTTGTTGATCATAAAATATAGACTTGATATGTTTTACAATGAGATAGACATCGGCATAACCTCAATCAGACTTCCCCACTTGTGCCAAATATACCCAGGCAACGGCTATTCCAGATCATAGCCGGTAGCATGGTTGTACCAACAAAGAAGACCATTGTTGCTGAAGCCAGGTATAAGCTCTACGTAGAGTTAAAGCAACAACAACACGACCTCATTCAGAGCGAGTGGGTTGCGAGGAAACTTATTTAATTTGCTTGTACCATTGTTAAATTTAGAAGAGTCGCCTAGAGCAGAGCTCAAAACAGTCCTACTTGTTACATCAGCCTTCCGTGGCGAGGTTCCAGCTCGGCTAATCTTAGACCTTCCGCCAGCTGAGAGCCCAGGTTCTGTCTGCGCCTGCCTGCCTGCCGAGATACAGCTGGAGCACGCACAGTTTAACACCTAGAGCTGACATCTAGACCGATTTATACATCCGGTAAATGGGAGATGAAACGGCTTGACTCATTAGTTGTGAACACACACTCCCAGCAGTTTTATATATCTTGATATAATATTATACTCTAGACCGCTATAACTAGTGTAGAAAGACGAGCAAGTCAGAGAGTGGGACTCAATGGACAATTTCGGAGAAGATCCTACGATACCATCAAAAGACTATCCCTGGAAATGAAGCCCTGAGAGAATAGTAATTCTGGCCAATAAACCTTAGTAATTGTCTCTCTCTCTCGGCGGTCGAGGTTCGCGTTATTCAGGATGGATATTAAAAAATCAACAACCAATTTTTCAGTATTGGCGGATAACTGATAGACAATACAATGGTATTGTTCCCATCGAAATAGATAACAAGAGTCGAATTATCGATGGGTGTGAAATTACACGAAGAAATAAATTATAGATATTCTGTAACAGTCGGAGAATATGCAAATTCGACCTCTCTCTCTAGTCCGCTTTAGACTGACGAATGCCATTAGTTCGAAACCATGGTCTCCTGGTGCACGCTTCTCAGTTTGCCAAACCTGGTGTTGTGGCTTTGTCACCGGACCTGAGCCCGCTAGTTTGCGGGGACGGTTAATAGATGGCGTTTAGTTTTAGCGTCTGTTTTGCTGGGAGAGGCGACCTTTATATATATATATATTTAAATCTTATCTCTCTCGGAGGATAAATATAGTATATAATTTGCCTACTAGAGTGCTGCCCGTTGTAGTTAAAGGCTGGAGCTAAAGCTTCTTGGTTTTCCATTTTAAAAATTATCATATATATTATATTTTAAGTAGCCTAAATGTTAAACCATATCTTCAGCTACTCCCAGGGGAAATTTCATAAAGATTGTATTAGTAGTTTTGACGGGAAATAAGATATTTTTATCCCTTCATTTTTATAGATACTAGAAAAACGACCCGGTTTCATACAGAATCTTTCCAAGTATTATATATAATGTGTGTTATAAAAGAGGCATCTCTCATTACGAAATCCTTTCTCCAGGGTAATTTCTCCATAAAATTAGGTACCATGGTTTGATCAAAAGGAAGATAGATTCAGTTCTAGAGTGGGAGCAGAGGAATGTATTTCAACACTAGGCCATTCTAAGATTGATATCTCTCCAGTTGTGTTTATCTCCGATGTCTTAAATCTCTGCAATTGTATTCCAGAGTTCAGAAACCCTATTTAAAGCAGCGCTGATCCTATTAAAATGTATTCTTTTAATGCTTGATATTTAATATCAGATAAATCTTCTTACTTATGATAATCTCTCTCATTCAATCTTTTTCTATTTTATCAAACATTTTCAAATTTGTCTGTCATCATATTTTTAGCCCATTAGCAATCTCTGTCTGTCTTAATTTCAACCTGCATCTTTAAAATTGTGATCAGCACTCTATTCAGCAAAATTTGCTATTCGCAAGACGACGTCAATTAGTGATTAAAGAATCCCAAATTCAAGATAACATTAGAATTAGAAGATTGAAAGTCAAATTTCGTTGTGTGTTTCAACGATGAAATTACTTAGTCTGTGATTAAGAAAGAGACCTATGTATGTCTCAAAGAATTCAATCAAAAACTTCCAGGTTTATGTCGACCTGTGATGAAACATAACATCCCACTTGATGTGAAAAAGTTGGAAGAGCCTAGTCAAACATATTGCAAAGAATCAAATATACTTAACGACAAAGAAAGCAAAGATTGATGTACATATTGCAACTATAGGTAAAGATTGGTGTATGCACACATCCCGACAAAAGGCAAAGACGCCTTCCTGCGACGAACAAAGATTGATAGACGACCTCGCTAGGCTTGAATTCAAAGATGGAAGTACTCCTTTTTGGCTAATTGCAGAGTTGAAATGGGCCAAGCCATCCTATGCGAGATTTATAATCTTGTAGTGTCTTCTCATCGATTGTCTTATCCATCAAAAAGGCGCGTTTTTAACTAACCATCTTATTTGTTTATTAATTAGGTAAATCAGTTAAAGACTGATACGTAATTAGGTCTTTCAAAAATGATCGATAGCTAGTCTTAACTGGTAGTAAAACGTTGTCTTGATTTTTTTCCTCTTCAGTCGGTCTGACAAATGTGGCCATTCTCTTGAACTAGTCCTCTTACCGTACTTCAAATGAAATGATATTGTCCTATAGAGAAAGGAACTTATCTATAGTACAGCAAAACCAACACAATATGAAAGTGAGAGGGTTCGGATAATTAACGTTTACAAAATAGATTCCTAAGTTATCTTCTTTTCCTTGGCCGAACTCCAAACTTCACGGCCGATTGACAGATCCTCTCGGATGTCAGCGGAACAACTGTCGCCCCCTGTGACGACAAATTGTCGCGCTTTGTGTCCTTTTTCTGGTACAAATTATACGCTAACGTGTGAAGCGGTGTCCTTACTAATAGCCTTTTGTTATCACCTATGATACATTTCAAACACATATAGTTTTACAATTCATTTATTTCTGACGAGACGCTATTTTTTGACAAAATATATACATTCACACACTGTATTAATAAAAATATTTTTAAAATGCTAGCCGAAAGAACAGGCTTCACTCGGTTTCCTACCAAATTAATATTTGTCCAACGAATATTGTTTTAAGAAACGTTGAGCTATTATATATGCTTATATAAATTATTTAAAATAAAAAAGGCATATCCTGACCAGAGAAATTGGGTTGGCCAAATATCAGGGAACAGGCTAAATCAATGTTTAGTTGATTTCTGTTCCACCAGATGGCGCTCTGCCTTCTGAAAAACACATTTGCTCCTGGTCAGGATATGCCTTTTTTATTTTAAATATCAAAACCTGACCCACTTTTAAATATTTTTTCTATTGTGTTTTCATATAAATTATTATCTCAATATATAGGCTGAAGTGATGATAGGATTGAGCAATATTATAATCATTTCACACGACCCAAGAATAATGCTGTTTGAATCATTATTGGGATAATTTTGCAATCATTTTAAATAGCTTCTAGGTTAAACTATATTTTTAACTACTTACATGTGGAATTTCGGTGCCTCCCTAGGTTGGTCTCAAATCGAGAGGAATATAAGGATCAATCGTTGCTGCATTAGGGTGGGTAAAGTTTCTTTTTTTATTATGATCCCTAGTACAAGCGGTACAGGCTTGATAATCACGGTGGGTAGTAGTTGGCGACTGCTTTTACTGTAAGTGTACCACATGTCTACACTTGTAGATAGCTGTTCGATTTTTGCACTTACAAATGTGCCAGAGCTTCATTTGGTTACTTGCACTCACTGGTGGGGTTAGACTTTTGCATTTTTTTTTTAATTAGCAAAAGGTTCCCAATGCGGGATTCTATATGGGTCGCGGCTGTTTAAAAACGACCGTAAAAGTGTTCCTTTTTAATATAACCTATCCGTGAAAACTTTGGAACACTACTTGAAGTACTCAAATTACCCATAGAAGAAGGATTGTGTTTGGAAGCTTGTACGGATAGGTTTATATTGAGTATTTATCCTAATGCATTGGTGATCGTTTTCTGCTCCATAGTTGAGCTATAGCTATCTTGGTAAATTGCAGATATTCCACATGGAATGTTTCATTACTCCGCAACAACCATTCTTTCTTACATTATACAGAAATAAAGTGAGCTCTCTCCGTCACAATTAGTAAATACAAGAAAATAATCGCAGTTTTAATACGAGTGTTTTTACCCCAGCCATTCAATGATTGAGTCTCAAGTCTTTGTGTATATATGTATCTTTTATAAATTTCTTATTACTAGATTTTCTTTGCATATTTTTGCCCCGTAAAAGAGTTTTCAATGCGCGAAAGCTTTCCATAAAGTAATAAAGAAACGCGGGTGCAGGGACGTGAAATAATTCATATAGCTCTGGGAGATTATCGTACTGTATCTGTATGATTCAGTCTATAGTGTATGGTGTAGCCGCCTGCTGAAGTTCCAGTCTCTAGTGGTGTTCTTCTTAACCGTGGCCCATTCTTAGAAGCAGATTTAGAGAGCCGATGTAGTAAGGTGCTGACCTGGCAGGACAAATAGACCACCAGTGGCTATTCTGGGAGGATTACTCACACGTGGAAGAAGTCAATTGGCATGTCTGTCTTTGCGACTGTTTTAGCATCGGGATGACTTCACAGCGATGTGTGGAAATACCTCGTCCCGTTTATACGATAGGGTTTCATCTGTGTACAATAGTTCTGTAGGGCTCATTCAATTCTTCCTGCTTCCTGGTTTCAAAATAACTTTATTAGGTACCGCTCAAAATGAGCAGCCTAGCTTATGATATTTACAACAATGAATAATATACTTTCGTCCAAACTTTTATAATACACAATTTGTTACAAACCACGGAAATTTCAAAAGTTTTTAAAATAGAATAAAGGCAGTGGAGGATTCAAGTTGTTTTTGTGGTATTGAGGAACAAACCTCAAGACATCTACTGATCGAATGCCCAGCATTTCAAGACTATAGAATGAAGAATGAACTTAACGATTTGATTTCCGACAAAAAATCATATTTAAAGTTCAATTCAATTTGTAAATACATTCTAAACTTTCTACAAAATCTGGATCTCTAGTGTTTTCATGTGTTGAATAATGTAAATAAACTTTTCTCCTTGTTTGGCGCAAGTATCCCTTGCGGGATATAGCGCTTTGGAAATAAAATAATTGTGATAATTGTAATAACAATGAATACTATGTAAAGGTTATTCACATATTAAAACAAAGTGTCCAATACGGGATTCGATCCCCGTTCATGGCTGTCGGGAATCGAGGGATTTAACCACTCGTCTAGCGACCTCATTGAATTCTTCAGATGAATCATATACTTCAGAGATTTTGAAAAGCTTCCATTGGAGAATACATTACAACTTTCCGTAAATATCCAAAGCAAAATGATAGGATAACACGGGATGCCAATAAACAGAAGTTCTAGGTAACTACGAGATCGCCTGGCTTTTTAACCTGATACAAGAGGTTTAAGACAGTTCCGAGTCTCTGTATTTAAGCCAGTGTTTAGCAACCGATATGCCGTGGTGTACCGGGGGACTAGACAATTCAAAAATATTTTATTGACGCTCTTAGTCAATTGATACAAAAAATAATGAGAATTACAAAAAATCAATGAGAATTTACAATTTAGTGATAAAAATATAAAAATCTGTTCCCAGGAAGGGATGCTCCTCCATCTTGTCCTTCTCCAGACAAGGACAGGATCTCTCAGTTCAATGTTGATACTTATAGAGACTTGGCAGATGCCAGAATGGCTGAACGTTGTTATATGTTATAATACCTTGATAAAGGTTGGCGTTCAGCCAACTGAAATATTGGTAAGATAAATGATATTTTGATCCAATATATGCCTTTTTAATTAAATATTTTATTTATGGATTGCTCTATTTTCAATTATAATTCTATATAGATATAATTTTTATTATATATTCAAAATACTAATAACCTTGACGAATGAACTGATATACGTATATACTTTGGGTAGTTTTTTTAATATATTTTTGAATCCTATATTTCAAGTATTGTCCAAGTGTGAGTTTTGAGATATATAAATGTAAGTGTTCTGTAGGTGAATAAATACTCGAAACTAAGATATTTTTATTGTTTAAATATTCTATTATTTAGAAAAATATGTGTGTATTTATTTTTTCATTTTTAAACAATAAATTGAATACTCCTCATTTTCTTCTCTCTCGTTTGATCTTCGTTTATATTCCAACGTCATAATTATGTCTCTCTGAGATATATATTGTTTTTTTTTTTTTGCTTATCCCCCTAGTACACGTGGTACAGGCCACGATAATCATGTTGAGTAGAAGTTGACGACTGCTTTTACTGTAAGTGCACCACATGTCTGCACATGTGAAAAGCAGTTCGACTTTGCATTTACAAATGTCCCAGAGCCCCGTTTAGTTACTTGCACTCGCTGGTGGGGTTGTAACTTTTGCAAGAATCGGGGGCCATTGGAGCATTTATTTAAAAAAAAAAAAGAAAAAAAGTGCCCGATGCGGGAATCGAAACAGGGCCGTAGCGGTCGAAAACCAACGGTTTAGACCATTCTTCCATCGACCCCCTGATATATTTAGTTAGCTTTACAATTTACAAGTACTTTCTGTATAAATCCAAAAAGTAGGGGGGGGGGGGGGGGGATCTTACTAAAGATTTCTGTTGTGATAATAATAATTAAAAAAAAAAAAACACTTTACTAGTACTTCACTTGTACTTTATAATTTATTTTCATAATGAGGAGTTTTAAATTTTATGATAGAAGGATTTTCAATAAATTTGTGATTTCTATCATCATATAGCCATCTATCTCTATGATGCATAAAACATCATTTCTCTCTCAAATTGAATTCACTTTCTTAAAATTATTCAAAGATCTTACACCAAGATAGAAGTATTGACAATCGTAGAAAATGTTGGAACAGGTTGGGATTTTGGTATTTTGTGAAGTGCACCATATGTCAACTCACAGAGAAATCATTTGGACTTTTTCTATATTGGATGATAGGGTTCTTTTTATAATACTTAGTTGCGCTACAGGAGGTTGGACTTATGTGAGGAACGTACGGGCCCTGGGAACAATCCATTCTGAACACGGAATAAACAGAATGGTTGTTATAGAAATCTTTCAGATACTTTCTGTGAAAATATATTGAAGGATGACAACACTGTTATAGAGGGTCTAACAATGGAATAAACAGAATGGTTGCTAAGGAAACCCTCCAGATACTTGCTGTAAAGATATATTATAGGATGATTGCTATAGAAGGTCCAACAACGGAATAAACAGAATGGTTGCTAAGGAAACCCTCCAGATACTTGCTGTAAAGATATATTATAGGATGATTGCTATAGAAGTTCCAACAACGGAATAAACAGAATGGTTGCTAAGGAAACTCTCCAGATACTTGCTGTAAAGATATATTATAGGATGATTGCTATAGAAGGTCCAACAATGGAATAAACAGAATGGTTGCTAAGGAACCCCTCCAGATACTTGCTGTAAAGATATATTTTAGGATGATTGTTATAGAGGGTCTAACAATGGAATAAACAGAATGGTTGCTAAGGAAACCCTCCAGATACTTGCTGTAAAGATATAGGATGATTGCTATAGAAGGTCCAATAATGGAATAAACAGAATGGTTGCTAAGGAAACCCTCCAGATACTTGCTGTAAAGATATATTATAGGATGATTGCTATAGAAGGTCCAACAATGGAATAAACAGAATGGTTGCTAAGGAAACCCTCCAGATACTTGCTGTAAAGATATATTATAGGATGATTGTTATAGAGGGTCTAACAATGGAATAAACAGAATGGTTGCTAAGGAAACCCTCCAGATACTTGCTGTAAAGATATAGGATGATTGCTATAGAAGGTCCAATAATGGAATAAACAGAATGGTTGCTAAGGAAACCCTCCAGATACTTGCTGTAAAGATATATTATAGGATGATTGCTATAGAAGGTCCAACAATGAAATAAACAGAATGGTTGCTAAGGAAACCCTCCAGATACTTGCTGTAAAGATATATTATAGGATGATTGCTATAGAAAGTCCAACAATGGAATAAACAGAATGGTTGCTAAGGAAACCCTCCAGATAATTGCTGTAAAGATATATTATAGGATGATTGCTATAGAAAGTTCAACAATGGAATAAACAGAATGGTTGCTAAGGAAACCCTCCAGATACTTGCTGTAAAGATCTATTATAGGATGATTGCTTTAGAAAGTCCAACAATGGAATAAACAGAATGGTTGCTAAGGAAACCCTCCAGATACTTGCTGTAAAGATATATTATAGGATGATTGCTTTAGAAGGTCCAACAATGGAATAAACAGAATGGTTGCTAAGGAAACCCTCCAGATACTTGCTGTAAAGATATATTATAGGATGATTGCTATAGAAGGTCCAACAACGGAATAAACAGAATGGTTGCTAAGGAAACTCTCCAGATACTTGCTGTGAAGATATATTATAGGATGATTGCTATAGAAGGTCCAACAATGGAATAAACAGAATGGTTGCTAAGGAAACCCTCCAGATACTTGCTGTAAAGATCTATTATAGGATGATTGCTATAGAAGGTCCAACAACGGAATAAACAGAATGGTTGCTAAGGAAACCCTCCAGATACTTGCTGTTAAGATATATTATAGGATGATTGCTATAGAAGGTCCAACAACGGAATAAACAGAATGGGTGCTAAGGAAACCCTCCAGATACTTGCTGTTAAGATATATTATAGGATGATTGCTATAGAAAGTCCAACAACGGAATAAACAGAATGGTTGCTAAGGAAACCCTCCAGATACTTACTGTAAAGATATAGGATGATTGCTATAGAGGGTCCAACAATGGAATAAACAGAATGGGTGCTAAGGAAACCCTCCAGATACTTGCTGTAAAGATATAGGATGATTGCTATAGAAGGTCCAACAATGGAATAAACAGAATGGTTGCTAAGGAAACCCTCCAGATACTTGCTGTAAAGATATATTATAGGATGATTGTTATAGAGGGTCCAACAATGGAATAAACAGAATGGTTACTAAGGAAACCCTCCAGATACTTGCTGTAAAGATCTATTATAGGATGATTGCTATAGAAAGTCCAACAATGGAATAAACAGAATGGTTGCTAAGGAAACCCTCCAGATACTTGCTATAAAGATATATTATAGGATGATTGTTATAGAGGGTCTAACAACGGAATAAACAGAATGGTTGCTAAGGAAACCCTCCAGATACTTGCTGTAAAGATATATTATAGGATGATTGCTATAGAAAGTCCAACAATGGAATAAACAGAATGGGTGCTAAGGAAACCCTCCAGATACTTGCTGTAAAGATATATTATAGGATGATTGTTATAGAGGGTCTAACAATGGAATAAACAGAATGGTTGCTAAGGAAACCCTCCAGATACTTGCTGTAAAGATATATTATAGGATGATTGCTATAGAAAGTCCAACAATGGAATAAACAGAATGGGTGCTAAGGAAACCCTCCAGATACTTGCTGTAAATATATATTATAGGATAATTGCTATAGAAGGTCCAACAATGGAATAAATAGAATGGGTGCTAAGGAAACCCTCCAGATACTTGCTGTAAAGATATATTATAGGATGATTGCTATAGAAAGTCCAACAATGGAATAAACAGAATGGGTGCTAAGGAAACCCTCCAGATACTTGCTGTAAAGATATATTATAGGATGATTGCTTTAGAAGGTCCAACAATGGAATAAACAGAATGGTTGCTAAGGAAACCCTCCAGATACTTGCTGTAAAGATATATTATAGGATGATTGCTATAGAAGGTCCAACAACGGAATGAACAGAATGGTTGCTAAGGAAACTCTCCAGATACTTGCTGTGAAGATATATTATAGGATGATTGCTATAGAAGGTCCAACAATGGAATAAACAGAATGGTTGCTAAGGAAACCCTCCAGATACTTGCTGTAAAGATCTATTATAGGATGATTGCTATAGAAGGTCCAACAACGGAATAAACAGAATGGTTGCTAAGGAAACCCTCCAGATACTTGCTGTTAAGATATATTATAGGATGATTGCTATAGAAGGTCCAACAACGGAATAAACAGAATGGGTGCTAAGGAAACCCTCCAGATACTTGCTGTTAAGATATATTATAGGATGATTGCTATAGAAAGTCCAACAACGGAATAAACAGAATGGTTGCTAAGGAAACCCTCCAGATACTTACTGTAAAGATATAGGATGATTGCTATAGAGGGTCCAACAATGGAATAAACAGAATGGGTGCTAAGGAAACCCTCCAGATACTTGCTGTAAAGATATAGGATGATTGCTATAGAAGGTCCAACAATGGAATAAACAGAATGGTTGCTAAGGAAACCCTCCAGATACTTGCTGTAAAGATATATTATAGGATGATTGTTATAGAGGGTCCAACAATGGAATAAACAGAATGGTTACTAAGGAAACCCTCCAGATACTTGCTGTAAAGATCTATTATAGGATGATTGCTATAGAGGGTCTAACAACGGAATAAACAGAATGGTTGCTAAGGAAACCCTCCAGATACTTGCTATAAAGATATATTATAGGATGATTGTTATAGAGGGTCTAACAACGGAATAAACAGAATGGTTGCTAAGGAAACCCTCCAGATACTTGCTGTAAAGATATATTATAGGATGATTGCTATAGAAAGTCCAACAATGGAATAAACAGAATGGGTGCTAAGGAAACCCTCCAGATACTTGCTGTAAAGATATATTATAGGATGATTGTTATAGAGGGTCTAACAATGGAATAAACAGAATGGTTGCTAAGGAAACCCTCCAGATACTTGCTGTAAAGATATATTATAGGATGATTGCTATAGAAAGTCCAACAATGGAATAAACAGAATGGTTGCTAAGGAAACCCTCCAGATACTTGCTGTAAAGATATATTATAGGATAATTGCTATAGAAGGTCCAACAATGGAATAAACAGAATGGGTGCTAAGGAAACCCTCCAGATACTTGCTGTAAAGATATATTATAGGATGATTGCTATAGAAAGTCCAACAATGGAATAAACAGAATGGTTGTAAAGGAAACCCTCCAGATACTTGCTGTAAAGATATATTATAGGATGATTGCTATAGAAGGTCCAACAACGGAATAAACAGAATGGTTGCTAAGGAAACCCTCCAGATACTTGCTGTAAAGATATATTATAGGATGATTGCTATAGAAAGTCCAACAACGGAATAAACAGAATGGTTGCTAAGAAAACCCTCCAGATACTTGCTGTAAAGATATATTATAGGATGATTGCTATAGAAGGTCCAACAATGGAATAAACAGAATGGTTGCTAAGGAAACCCTCCAGATACTTGCTGTAAAGATCTATTATAGGATGATTGCTATAGAAGGTCCAACAATGGAATAAACAGAATGGTTGCTAAGGAAACCCTCCAGATATTTGCTGTAAAGATATATTATAGGATGATTGCTATAGAAGGTCCAACAATGGAATAAACAGAATGGTTGCTAAGGAAACCCTCCAGATACTTGCTGTAAAGATATATTATAGGATGATTGCTATAGAAGGTCCAACAATGGAATAAACAGAATGGTTGCTAAGGAAACCCTCCAGATACTTGCTGTAAAAATATATTATAGGATGATTGCTATAGAAGGTCCAACAATGGAATAAACAGAATGGGTGCTAAGGAAACCCTCCAGATACTTGCTGTAAAGATATATTATAGGATGATTGCTATAGAAAGTCCAACAATGGAATAAACAGAATGGGTGCTAAGGAAACCCTCCAGATACTTGCTGTAAAGATATATTATAGGATGATTGCTATAGAAGGTCCAACAATGGAATAAACAGAATGGTTGCTAAGGAAACCCTCCAGATACTTGCTGTAAAGATATATTATAGGATGATTGCTATAGAAAGTCCAACAACGGAATAAACAGAATGGTTGCTAAGAAAACCCTCCAGATACTTGCTGTAAAGATATATTATAGGATGATTGCTATAGAAGGTCCAACAATGGAATAAACAGAATGGTTGCTAAGGAAACCCTCCAGATACTTGCTGTAAAGATCTATTATAGGATGATTGCTATAGAAGGTCCAACAATGGAATAAACAGAATGGTTGCTAAGGAAACCCTCCAGATATTTGCTGTAAATATATATTATAGGATGATTGCTATAGAAGGTCCAACAATGGAATAAACAGAATGGTTGCTAAGGAAACCCTCCAGATACTTGCTGTAAAGATATATTATAGGATGATTGCTATAGAAGGTGCTATAAAGAGTTCAGCAATGAATAAATGGAATAGTTGGAATGGGAAATTTCGAGTAATAGCTATGAAATATCTCATAAGATGGTTGCTATAGTTTGTTTAAAAATAACATTTTGCAAATCTTCGTATATTTCCTGATGATACAAAACCACAAGATAGATTATTTCTATCATTTCTATTTTAAGTTTAATTTTTCTAATATATATCACTTAAGATTTTTCATTTTTTTCCTGAGGAGCATTTTATTTCAAAATGTTTTTAAATATCGTTTTATATAATCGTCATATATAAGTAATCTTGTTTTTAAACATTTTAAACATTTGTTGATAACATTAGAATTCATGTTAAACAGATAGACAACCTTATTCCCAATGCAAGGAGAGAGTACCCATTTTTATGTAAATAAAAAAAATTAATAAAATACTCATAACATATTTAAACTATAGAAAACCAAGGGGTAATCAATTAATTTCCTAATAGAAGAGAAAACTACTAGAGGAGATAAAACTTTTAAAATTAGTTTGACGTGTGAAAAAATAAAGAGACAAATATTTATTCAAGAAACCTAAAATAGTCGTTAAGACTAAACAAAAACGGACCAATCAAGCAATTTCTTGGCAGACGAATAAACAAACAATTTCCGAGCAGACGATCACTTGAATCTGGGCGGGAATTCTAGCGACGGCAGGGAGTTCCACCAACCTCCTCCCTTATTTTTATCCTGTGTCACGTGGTCTACTCATCTTACCCCTTTGAGGAACCTTTTGTACCGCACCATCGTCTGCGAGCTGTACCGACTGGATTCCCGCCTAATAACTCGCGCCACCCCCACCTCAAGTGGCGCCCTCTCTACACTTCTTCATATTTCGAAAGCATACGACTCATGAGTGCATCATATCCCCCTCAGGATTAAATAAAATCCAGCCCAGATGTCTAAGAGGTAGGTTTTCCAAAAAAATCTCATTTTTCACCCAAAATATTTTAAATACAAACAATTATTTGGTTGAAAGAGGGAATTTATACTCTTCTTTTGAATTAACCTACTAAAGTAAATTGAAAATAAAACACACGCCACAGAAATATGAAAATTATTATTTTTAATATATAAAAAAAAATTAATGAAATTTTGCTATAATTGAATTAGCAATTTTTCTCAATTTTAGAAAAGTATATTTTTAAAGAATTTATCGCATTTCACACACCCCGTTAAATATATTCGTCTGGATCTTTTTTACTTCTTATAAAAACAAATTATATATAATACATTTTTTTTTTGTAATTATCAAAATTCAACAGGTTAACACACATTATGCTAATAGATATTTTTACACAAAGTTATATATAGAACCTCACTGAAAGGGGTGTCTTTAGGTTTGAAATGGGGGGATTTTATTTTTAAAGTCTTAGCTTTCTCGACCTTATTTTAGGAAACTCTTGACATTTGATATGTAGCGAATTTATTGGTATAACGCGCATCTCTGATACATGCTTAATTTCGAAAAATTAAAAGTAAATTTGAACAACACTTTTATCTACATCCCTTAAAAACACTAATATATATAATATTTGATCCAATATATGCCTTTTTAATTAAAGATCTATTTATGGATTGCTCTATTTTCAAAATTAAAAAAAATATATATGTATAATATAACGCAAGAAATATATTAACATTTAAATTTATTTCCAAAATTTTTAAAATTTTTATTCTTACATTTTTTATATATTTCAAATAGTATAAAGATGTTTTACAGATAATTTAGAATTTAAAACGCATTTCAAAATATATTGCTATTTTTAAATTCGATATTAAGAATTTTCAATCTTTTGCAATTTTATTTATAAAACTTTTTCCAATTTTATTTTAGCACGTAAAAAGTATAAATAGTCTACATATCGAAATTATAAAACTGATTAGTAAATATGATTTGACTATTGACCCACAAATTAAAAATCAAAAGAATATATATTTTAATATTTTTAGAAGGCAAATTATTTTAAAAACGGAAATTTAATAAAAACAAGTGAGCTTATTTAAATATTTTTGAAGAGTAGTAGAAAATTTAAGAAAAAAAAGTATATATTATAAAACAAAATCATCAATATAAAAATATAGGTTTTTTTAAGCACATATATTCTTATATAAATAAAACTTTATGAAACTAAATAAAACTCGAGTATTATACTATATATTATAGTCTATTGAACTATATTTGAATTTAAAATATTCCAAAAAGTTTGTTTATAAGTTTCACATTAGAATAAATATTTAAAAATTGGAAAGTCACTTTTTTGAATATAAATTAATTTTCTCATTATACAAACATTATTTTAAATTAATATTTTAATTAAACCTATACAACAATTCCTATAATTCTAGCATTTTATTAATTTAAAAATATTTTTCTACTAAATTTAACGGTTACTCATTTTAATTCATTGTTCAATGTTCAAATCATTGTTCTTATCTACATGATCAATTACAAATTCACATTTGTTCTACTTTTCCCCTATATTTTATTACTTGTTTTAAATGTAGTGTTGATTTCATTTCATAAAATATAATATATACAATTGACAAAATATATATTTATGCTTGTTTTTATTAGAATAATTAATATAAATTATTATTTAAAAAATAATTATAATTCATCTATATACGCAAACATAATATATATAATATAAATGTATAATCTATTAACTATTAAAATTTATTTTTTTTAAGTTTCTCAAAAATTCTATTCATAAATATTTTTTTTCAAATACCGATTTACGCAATGAGAATGACTTAAAATTATTTTCTAAAAATGCCATATATTTTATATTACAAAACATTTTCAAGCCACATTCTCATCTAAAATTACTAATTAAAACAATATAGCTATTCTAATATATCCTTTAAAGTATTTTTTACATTGTGAGATTATAAAAATTTAATTCAAAGAAATAATTATTACCAAACACCTATATATTTAACACATTTTAATAAATTCCCATATTAATTTTCTAATCTTTATATATAAAACACCTATATATTTAAAATTTTACACAAATAAATTTACTGGCAATGCTCTTCTTTTAAATATCATCAAATATTATCTCTACAGACCTTACTGCAATATTTGATGATATTTAAAAGAAGCGTAGTAAATTTATTTGTGTAAAATTTTAACGATAGATGGCTATTAAATTTAATTTACCTATATATTTAACACATTTTAATAAACGCATATATTAATTTTCTAATTTGATAATCATATTTATTTTACAGAAATAAGTATTTTGTTTATATATTGTGATATATTTAAGAGGCTTCAACAATATTTTAAAGAGTTTAACCCCATTTCACATATTTAACCTTTTTAAAGAATATTCTTTGAATTAAAGAAATAATTAAGATTTACGCTAATGCCAAAAAAATAAGTATAAAATTTTTACCAAATGTTTGTATATGTGATGTTCCTTCGATTAATTAAATAAATATGCTTTATTAAATTAATAAACAAATTTTAATTATATATCTTTCTAATGTCAAACATACACTTTTTTAATAGATTCACAACAACAACAATAATTACAGTGCTGCCAAATCCAAACAATCAAAAATAAATTAATTAAACAGAGTAGATTATAATATTATTATAAGGTATATTACAGTATAAAAGAAGCGTATATAATTCTCTCATTTTTTCGCTAATTGTATACGATTCCCACATTGTTCCAAGTAGAATAAAATTTGGCTTTGATTTTAAATGTATTCTTAATCTAATTTTATGTAATGTCCTAATTGCTCTCTTTACGTAATGTATTTTCGCAGTAGCAGTTTAATGGACCCGCCATTTTTTTTCTAAATATTTCTTTTGGCACGATGTCTCAAGGTGAATGTGAGGGTTGATTGCTTAAAAAATATGAAGAAAAAAAATGACTTTATCACCCGTAGAGTATTAACCTATACGCTGTTGAAATATTGGTTTTAAAAAATATGAAAATATATGCTCGCTTGGTGTGGAATGTGGCGCCATGTTTATTTTAAAATATATTTGGCTTCTACGGCTTAATATTCTTATATTTAAGCTTGACTTTATTAAATAAATAAAATAAAAAATATATATTAGTATGAATGTGTATAATTAAATTTTGAAGCGGTTTATTATATATAAAAATACGTGTTTACACTCTTGACCAGATTTTCAAATCTTTATAAAACCCTCTATATAACACGCATTTTTATAAATTTATTAATTTTCTAATTTGATAATAATATTTATTTTACAGGAATAAGTCTTTTGTTTATATATTGTGATATATTTAAGACTTCAACAATATTTTAACCCTATTTTACATATTTAGCCTTTTAAAGAATATAAAAAATATACGAATTTTTATTTGTATTTTAAAAAAATTCGTTATTAGAATTTTAAAAATTAAGATCTATTCTTTGCAATAGATGTATATATATTTATTGGTAAGAATGAATTTTAACTTGAAATTCACACGAGAGAGAGAGAGAGCGTTCGAATATAACAGAAGAGAAATAATCAATTGCCTTTTGTTTTTGATTCAATAACTTTCATAAACAGCTAAAATTTAGGTTCCAGGTATATTGGTTATTGTTAAGCGTTTTTTTTTCCTTATTGGAAGCCATTATACACCAGTGATCTTTTCATGCCCACGTCTCAAGTTTTTCAAAAAAAATGCATGTTGTTATTTATTCCAAGTTTATATAAAATTCACAGATCCATGAGATAGATAATCTTGATTTGTAAGGGTTTTAGCGACTGATTATACCCTAAATGCACCACATGCCCTTACACATAGAAGCAAATGCAACTTTTCACTTACATATTCTAAATCACTCACACTCAACAGTAGAGTTCAACTTATACAATAATCGTGGGATCTTTGAAACAATCTGAAGAGAAGATGAACGACACCTATCAATCAACTTTTGTTTGTTTATACACAGCGAGGTGGCAAAGGAAATCTGTCTTCAATGGCCTGTCTGTTTATGTTTACAATAAAGAAATTACCCTTTCTTAAGAGCATGTTGTTGGTAAGAAAGAAAGGATTGTAGCTCTATAACTGGGAGGGCTGAAGTTTCAGTAAGAATCCGTTGTTTGGATGACGGTGATGGATGTTCTGGACAGCCTTGGGGAGAGTTTGTAGGGCATCCAGCCGTGTAGAACTTGGCTCTTGTTCTAGGAAGATGGCTCTGGCCACCATAGGAGAATTCTACTAATAACATTCTCTTCCAGACTTCTCTCGATTCCTACAGTTACGATCCTTCAGGATTATATCTCTTAATATAAGCAGATATAGTACATACATTTATATATTTAAATAATTTAGATATATTTTCTTAGAAGCATACATTTATACATTTTACTTTTGTACATTTTTTTTCATACATTTTTTACGATTCATGATTTTGACAACGAAACTAACCAAATAGTTATAATCAATCAATACAAATTTACATGGATATTTAATAATAAAGTTTCACATGATGCTTGCAATTAGTAAAGAAAAACTTAAGAGATTATGTTAAACTTTCGATTAAACTTTCTGAAAATTTGTAATGTCAACAGGAGAACTAAAATACATTTAGGAGTCTTGTATAATTTGTGTAAAAAAGAAATATTATAGATTTACGCAGAATTAATTATAAGAGACTATGTTCAATGATGCACCAAAATACATTGTTTAACAATTACTTTTTGACCAAAGAAAAAAGTGGGGCGAGTTTGTAATAGATGTGTAATAGGATCAAAAGGCAAATTCACCATTACGATATTCCAAGTGTTTGGCTTTCCGTTTTCAACAAGATAACGAAACATTTGATTACTTCTGTCTCTCTCTCTCTATTGGAATGCGGTATTTTTCTTTTAACATATAGGTAGAAGAGAATCAGGAGCTCTCCGAACGGAGATGGCGGATTTTGACGGCTTAAGTCTTGTGTTGGGGCTTCGACCTTTCCCTAAAAATATACGTTTAATGACAGTTTTAATGCTTTTCTCGTTCTTTTCAATACACTTGGTTTTCTTATATTCCGTTTCAATATAAAAAGAACCTTCAGTTTTTTTCCTTGTATCACTTTTTGACCTTTTTGCGTGACCTGTGTTGGGGTAATTTCGGTGTTGTTATATTGTTTAGATCCTCATCGCCTCAGTGCAGTTAATAAACTTCAAGTTTGAGAGAGATATACATCCATAGAGATAAATCTTTGTCAGGCAAGGTCAAAGTGTGACTCTACGGAAACAAACTGTGCACTTCAATTAACAGATTCGTTTAAATATATTTAAACCTGTTGAACCTCCTTAGTATTAGTAAATTGAAAATAAATATTCATATTAAAAGTGTGCTTACGAATTTTTATATATTGCCATGTTCCCAAAATGTCTTAAGCTAAGCTGTGGAATACCTAAAACGCCGAATTCTCGGCTGGAAAACGTAGGGACAATAATCGCAAATGAAGACGTTGTCAGGTTCTAACGGTTTGACAATAGGGATAATTTCCCTGAAAATGAAATAGGATATCTTGAGATCGATTTGATCGTTGTATTTTTATGGCTGCAGCCGTTGCAATTATTAGAAAATAATTTCAGGGACAGACTTTTACCGTCGAGACCACTGACACTTTACTACACACATCTCCGTTTTCCTTTATGAAATTTTGTATGTTGGAGGTTATAAAGAAACAATATACACGCCACACAAAGAATATTACGATTCATTTTAAGAGGTTCGCGCAAATTGAAGTTTATTCTTAATTCCTTGGCCATCAAAATAGTTCTTAAAACCATTTTCATCTATTTTTGAGAAAATTCTTTCTTTTTCTAGCGAACATCCAGTCATTTTAGTAAAAATGAGAAGATATTCGAATTAATGATCTAGAAAAAACTAACGATGGTAAGCAACACAGCCCAGGTAATGTCACGAGCGTTTCTCAGCGAATATCCCCGAACTCAAGTCTGTAGGAAGTCATCCTGATGAGAAGGGTTTAGAAGAGGCTGTTGAAAGCCTTCCATCACAGCCTGTCAGACTTAAGAACACTCGAGATTTTGGCAGAGGTGCTGGTAGCTCTTCCATTCTTCACATAGCATGTCCTTCAGGAAGATGAATGCTCCAAAGCCCATCAATAAAACTGCACATACAATAAATAAGCTTCCAATTTTAAATATATTTAGTTATATCAATCTAATTTTTTTATAACATATTCTTTTATAGAGAGAGAAATATATTCCGTAAAGGCGCTCAAAATTAGCAATTCTCATTTGATTATCCCATACTCTTCTTCTATACCTCGCCTCACAATTCTTGTTCCATAACAGTTGATGTCTTGCGTTTCATTGATGATTTGTGGGCTGTCACTTCTTTTGCATCATGATATATTATGAATATTAAGATGAGCTTTACCCATTTTTACAAGCTCTTCGTAATTCCACTGATAAATTATATCCTATTTTTTTATATAAAGCTCTTAATTTCTATCTACTCGAATTAAATATCAAGGGTTTTTTAATTGATTCTTTTTCTTTTCGCATGTACCTGTTAGAGAGCGGAATACAAATATACATGTTTCTTTTGTAGATTTGTAGGAAGATATGGGTGTCCAAAATGCATCAAAACAAGCCATTTGAAATATAGATTACCATTTTTTATTAACATCATGAAACGCGATATCCCAAACTCAGGGATATTTGCGTCAATACCTTTCACTACATCACAACAAATCGGCTATATACAATCCTGTTCAATTCATTATTTTACATAATTAACTAAAGAAAATTGTCCAAAGAGAAAAACAAACAACAAAGCAAAACACACAAAGCAAGCATCGCAATTCTTTTCTTTCTAAGTTTCCTTCACTTTTTTTCAATTCAAAAGAAAGTTGTATATGTATTTACAAAATTGATCAAAATTTTTATACTTTTCTCTCTTTCGTCTACAAATTCATCAAGCTGTCCAATACGACCAAATTTATTTTCACTAAAATCCCGAAAATTTGGGCATTCCCAAAATTGAAATATAGATATTAATTCCATTTGCTCAATTGAATACATCGAAGATACATCATGGGATAAGTTTCTTTATCAGTTTTTATTACACGAACTCAAACTTTCGGGCTTAATAGTCCTTCGTGACGGGAGTAACACTACCAGGTTGTCCCAAAAGTTCGTAAACACGTGCAAAAAATTGAAATACCAATATTATTCGCTGTTATGTATAATGTCATTGTATTATGTATAAAGTAATTGTATTATTATGTATTCGCCGTAATATTATTATTCGCCAAATATTAAGAAAAACGTCTTAAGAAAAACACGAACTTTTTGGACAACTTTATAAATAAACACCGAATTAATAAAACTGATATAGGAATCTTATCCTGAAATAAAAAAAAAACACGTTTTTGTCGGGATTTAATACGATTAATGGAAGTAGCTATTTTACATCACGCAGTTACAAAATATGCAGTTATGAACGTACAAAACTAGGGTGACAGTCCTTTCCAAGAGATTTCTAATTGAAGTATTGCGTAGGTAGTTCAAAATTAATAGGTGTTTGTGACTAATTTTACTCGAAGTTTATAGCTTAGAATAGGTCTCTGCCCTTCATTAAAGCAAAGTGTTTTGTATAGACTGGAACAGGAGGTCTTTGTACTTCACTAAAGGATTTTGTCTATACTGAAACAGGAGGTCTATGCACTTCATTGAGGCAAAATATTATGTTTATACTGAAACAAAAAGTCTATGCCCTTCACTAAAGCAGAGGATTATGTCTATATACAAAAACAGAAGTTCGATGTACTTTACTAAAACAAAGTATTATGTCTATGCTGGAGCAGGAGGTCTATGCTCTTCACTAAAGCAAAGGATTTTGTCTAGAATGGAGAAGGAGGTCTATGCTCTGCCTAGCTGTAAAAGTACTATAATAGGCATGGTTGTATTAGAGTGTCTCCACCAATAATTGGTTGAGACAGCGTTTGTGATTTAACATACACTAGAAGGGTACGTCATAGAATCTAAAAGAAGCGGTCTGCTGTGTTCACTCCTTTGAGGATCCCCGTGGATCTCTGAATCAAAAGGTGTATGCTCTTGACTTGACCAAAAGTCACCTGCCCGTCCATAAATATATAACAAGTTGGTGAGCTATAATATAGAAGGCATGTTAGAAGAGAAAGACTGTTGCCATTGGATATCATAGAGGGTCTTTTGTGATGGTAATATGAGGGGGAAGGTCTATGTTAATGACCTCAACCAAAAGGTCTATGACCTTGGCTAGTGTAGGAAGTTTGTGACGTTAACATGGGAGGCTAATGCCTTTCAATATAATAAGTAGTTAGATTGAGAAGTAGACACAGGAAATCTGGCTCCTTTGACTTCTATGGTTTCCGGAATTGGAAAGCGCTGAAAGAAGATGGTTGTTATTTTACTCTAGCCTCCTTTATTGGAAAATAATGTAATTGAAGGATTTCCAGACGGCCATCAGGAGTCAGACCTAGGCGGAAGCCCCTTATTAGCAACGGCGCTCAATCTCAAGAATCCAGATCGACCGCTATTTTTACACTACGCGGCGACGGAGAAATTGTTGAAAGACCCGGGAGCCCGAAATACCTCCGCCCCACTTGGCGCTACCCGGCCGGCTGACTGGCTTAGTCACCCGCTCCAGACTGACTGAAGGTCAGACAGGGTCTTCCTGTGAATTGTGACGGACTGAAGGTCGTTGTTGTCTTTTCAGGCAGTGTCTTCCTGTGAATTGTAGCTAACTGAAGGTGGTTGTTGTATAGTCAGGCAGGGTCTTCCTATGAATTTTGTGAATGGCGACTGACTATAGGCCGGGTGTTGTGTAGTCAGGCAGGGTCTTCCTATGAATTTTGTGAATGGTGACTGACTAAAGGCCGGGTGTTGTGTAGTCAGGCAGGGTCTTCCTATGAATTTTGTGAATGGTGACTGACTAAAGGCCGGGTGTTGTGTAGTCAGGCAGGGTCTTCCTATGAATTTTGTGAATGGTGACTGACTAAAGGCCGGGTGTTGTGTAGTCAGGCAGGGTCTTCCTATGAATTTTGTGAATGGTGACTGACTATAGGCCGGGTGTTGTGTAGTCAGGCAGGGTCTTCCTATGAATTTTGTGAATGGTGACTGACTAAAGGCCGGGTGTTGTGTAGTCAGGCAGGGTCTTCCTGTGAATGTTGAGAGTTGTGACTGACTGAAGGCCGGGTGTTGTGTAGTTAACCAGCGTCTTCCTGCGAATGTTGAGATTTGTGACTGACTGAAGGCCGGGTATAATGTGAGCAGATGCTTCCTATGAATTGTGAGCGTTCTGAATAACTTAAAAACAGGCAGAATGTGGAGGCAGGGTCTTTCTGAAAATTGAGAGAGCTCTGACTGACTGAAAGTGGTCAGGTGTAGTGTTGTCAATATCTTTGAAATGATAATTTCACAACGAGATATGGATTTTCGAATAGAGTTATCTAGGGCGGCCTTTTCTTCGGAAGTAAGGTTTGTAATGTAACTGTATAAATATTATCGAACATTGTCACAAGTATATTCTTTGTATAATTCTACATATTAACATATAAATACAGAGGGATCTCTCCATGAAATATTAATATATAGTTTTTAATGATAAGAGGGAATTGCATTTTTATTTATATGGAACAAAAAATTAAATAATCTCAAATCCTAAGATATGAAATTTTCGAGAGAGAACTATATTCATAATAACAGACTGATGAAGTAAATTCACAATACATTTATCCTCCCGAATTTGAAGAAACTAAGAAGAAGAAGGAGAATAATTAATTATTAATAGTGAATTTTAGTGATAATTACTGGAGCATAAAAATGTTTTGTTAGTTTCTCAGAGGGATATGGTTATATATTTGAGACAAAGTACTCAATATGTACGTAATAGCATAGAATAATAGTTGGTATTGGTGAATAATTCGATTTTATAGAGAATTTCCTGAAGAAGAAGAGAGAAAAAAAAACACTTCTCTAAAGAAAAATATTTTCACAATAGGATATTTTGCTTTTTTTTTTTAAATCTTTTTTTGCAAGGATATACGTATACAGGTTCTCTTTGATATCTCTATGAAAAACTAGCCGAATGATCCGGGTCTTACCCGAGAGAATTTCCCTCCAAGTGCGTATGTATAAAATATTTTTGTTTTTCATTCAAATACTATTCGTTAAAATTATAAATTGTGACCCGTCTTCACCTGGGCTCTCCTCAAGTAAATGTTTGTCCTAAGAATAATGCTTGAAATAAAACACTTCATGGTATATAATACAAACAAAAAAATTAATGCCAAGCATTCTAAAACATAGTAACACCATTCAGAATTTGGTAACAAAATGAGAAAATAGCATAAATATAAATTTTTGCATAATAATCGATAGTAAACTTTTAAAGCATGTACTATAAAATAATGTCAGTAAATTTTGAGCTGCCACCTTAAAATATAAAAATAAAAATATAAAGGTTCACAACGATATGTGAAAATTTTGTATTACTAAATCCTCTTGTCTTGAAGGTGCAGCAGACTTCCTGCCAAAACCGAAACCTATCTCCGACTTAGGTCACTGCACACTTCCTTGTCGTAATTCTCTCAGTTGCCTCAGAGGGGCGCTGATTACGAGTGAAATTGGCAAATTTGTAAAAAACTACAAGAATATTCGAGATAGAGACCTGAAAATTTGACTATAAGTTTTTCCAAATTCAACTCTATATAATGTTAAAATTTCAGCCAGATTAGTTACGTGTTGAGGACGTGCATAGCCGACAAACACATATACAATACATATGTTGACTTATATATATATATACTTTTTTTCTATTGATGTTTCATATATATAATATTAATTTTTCCTCTCTCATTATAATATGAAATCAGTCAGTATAACGCTATAAAAATGAGCTTATCCTAAGTCACTATTGAAATGTCGTGGTACAAAGGTAGATGCCACTCCAGTTTTTCTGTAACTTGCCCATGTACCTACACGTGTAGAAAGCCATATAATATCCAAAGGCAAGTCATCCCTATCAGACTGTTACATCTAATTTATCCATATAAATGGTGGACGTAATACCTACGACTTCAAAAATATGGTATATGTTTTTTTTTTTGTCTTTTGTTGTTTTGATTTACATCACAAAAATATAGGCGACACATTAGGAAACTTAATATGCTATGAAGCATACTCTCGATATAACAGATAACTCGTAGTCACATGTCAAAATTCCAGTTTCACAAAGGATGGTGTAAACCACAGGAACAATGTCAAAAGAACGTATCTACAACTTATTTTTAAGGTTTACTTCTCTTAAGCAGGTCTTTGTCTCCAGTAGCGTCATGCTTCTCAATGTTAAGTTCTTCTTTTTATTTCCCATAGCTTCTACTCCTCCCTGTAAATACAGCAGTCCAATCATATTCTCTATACTGTTATATTTAGGAAATTATAATCTCTTGAGCTATTATATTTGGTAAAAAAATGTTCAGGGATAAACTTCTTTAAAATAATTTTATTATCTCTAGTTTTCGTCCTTCTACGGGAGTATTTTAAAATATAACGCCGCCTATTAGCTAGAGAAGAACAAAAACTATTTATTTATGATGCATAGCGCGCCATCTGTTATGAAAATGCGAAACTATTTTGTCCATAGTTCATCTAAAATACCCATATCAAGAGTCTAGCATCAGTATTATTATAAAAGGAAGATCGAAAAATGCAATATAACATGCGGTATGGTAGATTAAACTGGTGAAACCGCTGGGAGGGTTCGCCATTGATGGAACTAGGCCCTCCCATTAATTTTTCCATTGCAGTAAGGGAAGTAGAAATTGTTTAATTTCAAAAATAATCTTACGCGTCTAAAATAGTTTCGAATTTTCATAAAAACTATTTATACTTATGTGAAAAAATAGTACAAATGTTATATTGTACTGGGATAAGGTGCATAAATTAAGAAAAAGGCATCTCCTTATCGTGCAAAGTTGCTGATGGCTTGCGCCATCTATCGGAATAAATATCAACTATTCTCGTTGATTTCTAATTATTCCAGAATTGGCCAAATACCCATTCTTGATTAACCAAGAAAAGCTAACCACGTAAGCGTTTCGGGCTGTTGGCTGGAACTACTAAACTGGAATAATTAAAAATCAACGAGAATAGTTGATATTTATTCCGATAGATAGCGCAAGCCATCAGCAACTTTCAGTTGCACGATAAGGAGATGCCTTTTTCTTAATATAATTATATGTTATATTTATTTATTAACAGTTGCAAATAAGACACACTATATCCGATCTGGATAATAGCGCGTGAAACTATTTACAATAATTGTAGTAGAGTAGGTAACAGAATTGTCAAAAGAAAATAAACAACCAAGAAAAAGAACATATATTATATAAATATAATATTTAAAAATACATAAAATATATAAATATATACCACTCTGCTATTTGTGAAAAAAAAAAGAGAGTATAGATTGCTAAACTGCAGGTAAAAAAAAATCTCGCCGAAGTCATTTCTGTCGTTTAAATTTTATCAGTGAATTAACGAGAAGCCGTTTCTTTCGGTATTTCAAATCTACGAATGTGTCGAGGAGAAGGTGCAACATTCAATTTACCGAAATTAGCGCCTTTAATCTGGTGTAATTATCAAAGTGACGTTTGCAACTTAAAAATATGCGCCTTCTTCAGCGCGCGAGGGCGTCCAAAAAATATAAATAAAAAGAGGCTGAGAATAGAAGTTCTTTGTAAGAATAGCAAGTAACCCCCTCTAGTTCCGTGATAATATCGGATAGAGAATACCTTTTCTAGGCCTTTCTTGAAAGGACCTAGAGCTCTGCCAAAGGTGGAGGGCTATCTTCCACCCACCCAGATGTCATTTTTAAACGAATCAATGCCCAGTCACACCGTTGAATCTTCGCCAAGATGTTCGGCACATTGTTACTCATCACTTCTCTATTTCTTTTGTGACCTACATTTAGATCGGACGAACTTGCTATCTTGATATTCGCTTCTTTTCTATATATTCATACCTATCAACATTCAAAACTATTTTAAACGCGTAAGATTCTTTTTGAAATTAAACAATTTCTACTGCCCTTACTGCAATGGAAAAATTAAAGGGAGGGCCTGGCTCATCAGTGGTGAACCCTCACAGCGGTTTCGCCAGTTTAATCTACCAATTCCATTGCAGTGAGGGCAGTAGAAATTGTTTAATTTTAAAAAGAATCTTACGCGTTTAAAATAGTTTCGAATTTTGATAACAGATGGCGCGCTAGTGCATCATACATACCTATAGAGATATACAGAAACATTTACTACTTTGAAAATTCGAAACTAATTTAGACGCGTATGATTCTTTTTAAAAATAAACAACTTCTCTACTGCCCTTACTGCAATGGAAACATTAATATGAGGACCTTCCATTGCAGTAAGGACAATAGAAATTGTTTATTTTTTAAAAAGAGTCATACGCGTCTAAAATAGTTTCGAATTTCCATAACAGATGGCGCGCTAATACATAATTATTTACTACTTTGTAATTTTAGAAAGATTAGAAACTATTTCGCGCTTTTATTTTGTTTTAAAATCAAAGCCATTTGCTATTGAATTGACCCTCATTACTGTAATGTTAAACATATTTGGGTGAGCACGACTCATCGATGGGGAATGATCCTTGCGGTTTTACCAGTTTAATCTACCAGAGCGTTCTATATTTTACTGTACTACTAGGGGGTCGGCGGAAGGATGGTTTAAACCGTTGGTTTTCGACCGCTACGACCCGGGTTCGATTCCCGCATTGGGCACTTTTTTTCTGATAAAAAAAAAATGCTCCAATGGCCCCCGATTCTTGCAAAAGTCCAACCCCACCAGCGAGTGCAAGTAACCAAAACGGGGCTCTGGCACATTTCTAAGTGCAAAGTCGAACTGCTTTTCACATGTGTAGACATATGGTGCACTTACAGTAAAAGCAGTCGCCAACTTCTACCCACCATAATTATCATGGCCTGTACCACGTGTATTAGGGATAAGCAAAAAAAAAAAAAAAACTGTACTACTTACAGAGCTCGCGATTTTGAGGAATTATCGGAGAAAGTATTTTAGGATATTATGGGCTTAGGCTATTTTTGGAACAATAGAAATATATACTATAACTTATAGTTCGTGCGCGTTTACACTCATGGACAAAACTTAAAGAAGTTGTACCTTTTACCATGTATATCCGGATTCAGACAATAACTCTGAAAGATATTACAGTGACCTTTATTGAAGACACACGAGATAACCAAGTGTGAACAACATTGCCTCTGTCTCCTTCAAAACTTTCCACTTCCTCAAGTTTTGTCCATGAGTGTAATTTTAGATGAAGCATTCTGAAGGCAGTGTAAAGGACGGAGGATTACTACAGTGAAAAGAGAAATCTTACATCCATCTTTCAGAAACTAACCAATTTGCAAGTGGAAAAAAACCACCGAATTAGCTGAATGACCAGTTTTTTGGTCGTTGAGGTACAGCTTGCACCACGCTGACGAGAGCCAACAGCCCGAAACGCCTACGTGGTTAAATTTTATTGATTAATCAAGAATGGGTATTTGGCCAATTCTGGAACAATTAGAAATCAACGATTAGTTGATATTTATTCCGATAGATGGCGCCAGGAAATTCATTCATCTAGGATGAATATATAAGAACGATAAGATATTATCAAAACTACAATATCTATTTTTGAAGAACTTTATGTTCTATAGATGTGGAAATTTTGCCGGGAGGGAATTGGTTTATAAAATAAAAGGTCGTCTCTCCTGTCTTTGGTAGTTTGTGAGGATTTCATTAGATTCTTTGTGGATCTCATGGAATAAAGTCCGCCCTGGACTGATGAGAGCCATTACCTCGAAACAACGGTCTCCAGATGAACGCTTCTCAGTTTTCCAAAGCTGGTGTTGTGGCTTTGTCATCGACACGAGGCCGCTAGCTTGCGACGGTCAATAGATGGCGTCTATTTTGATTAGAGCGGTGACCTTTACTTTTATGTTCTAGATTATCATATATTTCATGAGGGTCGGTGGAAGGATGGTCTAAACCGTTGGTTTTCGATTGGTACGACCCGGGTTCGATTCCCGCATTGGGTACTTTTTTATGTTTAAAAAAAATGCTCCAATGGCCCCCGATTCTTGCAAAAGTCCAAACCCACCAGCGAGTGCAAGTAACCAAATGGGGCTCTGGAACATTTGTAAGTGCAAAGTCGAACTTCTTTTCACATGTGTAGACATGTGGTGCACTTACAGTAAAAGCAGTCGCCTACTTCTACCCACCATGATTATCATGGCCTGTACCACGTGTACTAGGGATAAGCAAAAAAAAAAAAATATATATATATATATATTTTTTTTTTATCGCAATCTATCGCTGAAAATTATAATATAATGTTAACTCTACTTTTTAAAATAAGCATAATAAAAAGTTGCGCTAAAAATATTTATAATTCGTATGTTATATGTATTTCTTATGCCTCGAAGACAAAGAAGACTTGACTGTACCCTACCTGAATCATCAATCAAGATGTAAAGCCACGCTGTGTATGTATCCGTTATATCGCTTGACATTTCAAATCTCTGACACTTTTCTATCTTCCTGAAAATATTACAAAACATAGAATAGAGGTTTAATTAAAAAGGCATATATTGGATCCAATATATTCCTTTTTAATTAAAGATTTATTTAGGGATTGCTCTGTTTTCAAAATGGAATAGAGGTATATTTCGATTTTACGAGACCCATTTAGGAAGTAAATCGAAATTGCTACCGACATTTCAAAAAAAGAAGAAAGCCCGTCTTTTACTTCTTCTATTACGACATTTTTCTACTGAGGTAACTCTCTTCCATAGTGTAATTGTTTTCTTTATAAAAAACGGGGGCTTTACCAATTATCTATGTCACCAAAGAATCATTTTAAATCCATGATATGAGTTTTTTCTCTATATACGTTTTATATATATTTTTCTCTATATTTTTTCTCTTATACGGAGGGTGTTTCCTTTCAAATGAAACGATTTCAAACGTCCGTTAGAACTTTATTTTTCGAACGTGAATTTTTTTCATGTGTTCTATGTGCTTCCCCTTCTTCTTGGCTATCTCCCTGCATCGGACTTTCCAAGCTGCGAACACTTCCTTGACTTTGGAGAGCGAAACATTCGACCACTCCTCTTGTGCGGCTTTCCAAAGAAGGAAACAGTTATAGCGTCATAGTGAAAAAGCTAAAAGCAGAAGGACTAGATGTTGGCAAAGCTACAATATGTAGGGTAGTAAATGGCATCGGAAAGAAAAGGGAAGCTGAATCCAATGGGCAAAAATTTCAAGTCGATCGACCACGTCCGGTGCGGACCCCCGCCACGGTTTCCAAGGTAAAGCGGCTAGCAACTACTGAAAATCCACCATCTCAGCGCCAACTTTCCAGAATGTGTGGAACATCGCTAAAAACGATAAATAACATCATTCACAAAGATTTGGAACTGGATACCCGACGAAAAGGCAAGGTTCACAAGCTCACCCCTTTCCACATGAAAAACCGTGCAACGAATGCCCGGAAGCTCTACGAGGAACACCTGGCCGGTTCCAGATCGGAATATACTGCAACATTGGACGAAGCATGGATGTATGTGACGTATTGCAATGGAATCCGGAAGATCTGTTACATCAAAAGAGGCAATCAGGTCCCGGATAATTGGGTTCACCAATGCTCCGAAACTTTTCCTAAAGGTTTCATGGTTGTCGGGGTAATGACTGGCCGTGGAGTCCTTCCGCTCATAAAGGTTCCATCGAAGGTGAAGGTGAACTCAGAATTCTATATAGAATGCGTTCTGAAACCTGTCATCGAACAACTGAAGGACCTTTACCCAGGGGAAATGGACAAAGTGTTCCTTCATCACGACAAAGCCTCTTCCCATACCTCCAACAAAACCCAACAGTTCCTACAAGAAATGAAGGACACCCTAGGCCTAAATTTTATCAGGAACTCGGACATTCCAGTGAAGTCTCCCGACGCCAGCCCACTGGATTTTTACGGGTTCGGTATGTTGAAACAACGGCTCTTCAACCGACGTCCCAAAACTGAGGCCGGACTTTGGAAAGCCGCACAAGAGGAGTGGTCGATTGTTTCGCTCTCCAAAGTCAAGGAAGTGTTCGCAGCTTGGAAAGTCCGATGCAGGGAGATAGCCAAGAAGAAGGGGAAGCACATAGAACACATGAAAAAAATTCACGTTCGAAAAATAAAGTTCTAACGGACGTTTGAAATCGTTTCATTTGAAAGGAAACACCCTCTGTATATGGACACATTGAAATAAAGTAGTTTCAATCTCAATCTCTATCTCTTTTTTTCTCTTACGTCATTAGATTTAATTTTATTACTAGTAAATATATAGGGCCTATTTTGGTTTTTAAATGATTTATTCTAACAAATATACAATATTTTAGAATTGTTTCCTTTTATCAAGTTTATTTTAATTGTAAACCTCTGGTTTACTAACCTTGTCTGAATTCCGATATACATGCTAGAAGGTATCCTTAAGTTTTGTCTCCATGAGTGTATATGTTATACTTTGAGATGTTTTTAACAATACCTTAGTGTCAATAGGTATATATCTATATATATCCTCACAGAAGATAGATAACTATCCTCTTATGAAGTTAAACTGATAATTCTGTTACAGCTACCAATATTCTTACAAACACATATATTTACAGGTTTAGTTGACGCTATTTCAAACTAAAAAATATTATCTAGGAAAATCAGACAATGGGCTAGCGAATTGACATTGCCCTGTTTTAGGCTGAAAATTGAGTTAGTCTTATTGGAGTGAGAACTTTGTCAGATTAGAATTATTGGACTTATTCCACCACAGGATCTCGTGAAATGTCACATAGGTACTGATGAGGATCCAACCCGATGGTATATAAATTGTCTTTTTGAATTTGGTGGTTTGTGCAAAATACGATTATCTGATTATGCGTATTCTTACTTTAGGGAATATCAAAATACCACAATGAGTGTTATTTTGATGTTTTCTTTGTATGTACATCTGAGAACTCCGCTACTTAAAATTGCACCAATATTCTTGTTGTTATTCAATTCATACCTGTATATAGTATATTGGCATTTATACTTTGCATCCATTATATAATGATTTCACGAAAAACCAAGGTAAAAATAATAAAGCAATCTAGTTAATTTACTGATAATATAAAAAACGAAAGAAACGACTTCTTCATACTTCATTGACAATTAAAATAATTTTATTGACATCTTGTCAATACATGCAAAGTGCACAGTCTGCACTATTTAAAAAAAAAAGATAATATGGATTATAAACACTATGTACAATGAATATGGCGCCTCTGCCAGCTCTGCAGAGTTTGGTGGAGAATCGCCAGTGGGTCTAAAGCGACACCAAGCATTTCGCGACCTACGAAGAATACGTAGATCGCGTACTTCGCCGCTGAGGAGATGGCGTGGTCCTCGAGACCAACTGAAAAGATCCAGGACTGCAGGTCCGACAATAGAACAAATAAGAAGAGAGCATCAGGATTCTCCATTACAGCTGAACCTGTCTTATAAATAGATTATTTAGGGTATTGAGGCAAAATGGCTGAATAGTGCAGGTTGACTCTTAACTATATTAAGAGCCTCGTGGGTTTAAACATTTCTAAGTGAATGTTGGTTGACTAATTGATGGATTTCACACGCGATGGTATTTTAATAAGGCGACGGGAAGAGCGGTAAAAAAAGAGGAGGAAGGAAGGAAGGGGTGTATGCGGCCAAGCAAAATACGGCCGTGCCAGATACTGGAAATAACTCCTGCCGCCACCGCAATCATTCATTACAGATGCTGGCACCGCGATCTATTGTTCTTGACACTCAACTTGTCGCCCGATATGTCCTTGTTTTGTCATAGGGGAGCCCTATTTACATAGCCTCTAGAGGATGACGCTGTGAAGGCATTTCCTTTCTCAGGGTGGTTAGATTAACGCCTTTTTGTTCTTTGGGGACTAGCAGTAGGATTGTCTCTTTATCTCTCTTTACCTGAGGTAACCAATATGTCCGATATAATATATACTTGTCGAGGGGAACTCTTGGGTGATTTATCCTTGTCTCAATCCGATAGTCAACAAATTTATAACTGGATGAATGCAATGACGTTCGATCAATATCTTCTTTTTGGTTTATATAATTTCTACAAGGCCGCAGTCACCGTTCGGAAGAGATTAATTGAATCGCCGAATGCCGTAGTCCATTTGGACAAGGAAAGCGAAGACTGGAACGCGGCTGATTCCACACTAGTCTGTTCAGTAATTCGCTAACCATGACGTATGCACGAAGGAACGTGTGGCCATTGGACATGCGTCGGACCTGGAGGCTGTTGTTGGATGCTGCGCTGCCTGAAGTATAAGAGCTCCATCTATTATTTCTTCCTGTGATGAATCTTTATAAGACTGCTGGTCTTTGTGTGTGATATATACTTGTATAAGAAAATAGAAGAGAAACTATTTTGTGCGTTTTTTTTTTTTCAAATGTAACAGCTTCTTACTGTCGTTACTAGATGGTAAATATTGGGAGGACCTGTCTCATCAGTGGTGAACCAATCTTCCCAGCGGTTTTGTCAGTTTAATATACCAGACCGATATAATATTGCTGTTTTGCCTGAAACTTCTTGGTGGAGGTATTTAGGGAAACTATAGACGTAAGTCTTGAAAAGACTGTATATTTTAAAATACCGGTGCATAGAGCTCTCTTCTTCAAACATTTAAATAGTAAGACATAAGTGTCATTAGCAGGCTATCGGTATATGAGAAACAAATTAGCGCGAAATTTTAAAAATGTTTCAAATGAAACAACGTTCTACTGTCTTTACTGCGCTGGAAAATGTTGACTTAATGGTTTGATATGACTTTAGTCTCATAATAATTCGCGCTTCTAGAAAAGTATACTTCAATCTTTTAAAATCTAGTATTCTGTGAAACAAGTCCAGCATTTCGATGAGCAGAATGCTAACGAATCATCTCTTTACTTACAATTCTATTCAATCCATGAGATAAGAATGGTCTCTCTATCCCCCAAAATTACTTATCCGAAGAAGTCTGTTCTGAAACTAGCTTTAAATTGCTTGCTGTATTTTTAGAGAATCTTACATTACGGGGGCTCGGATGTCGCCTGCCATCAATTTTTTTTTGAAGGAGACATATGCAATTTTATTTTCATTTGGTTATCTCTTGTGTCTCAAGTAAAGGTCACTGTAATATCGTTCAGAGTTATTATCTGAATCTCGATATACATGCTAAAAGGTACAACTTCCTTAAGTTTTGTCTACGAGTGTAAATATTCTTCGCGCGCGATCTATATATTTTATTAAACTCAGAATTGATATATGATTTCACATTTCAGTACGAAAAGGAATTTCTTTCCCTCTTTATTTAGAGACGAACTAGCTGATTCTTTGGAATGAACAAATTTATAAGAATCAGCCGTTTTGGGGGGTCAAAATTAAGAAAATAACGTATTTTTCTTGCCTGTTTTTGATCACTTTTTGTAGAGGGCTTCTCACTCCACTTAGTAAGAAACTCGTTTAGTCTATATTCATCTTTTTAAGTTCTGCGTAAGCTGACCGTTAAACACCCTATAAAGATATTTTTAAACGGAACGTTATCCTAGCGCCGCTCTAATATCTGGGGAGCTAGCTTCTCTATATTATTAACAATATGTAAATTTGTACTTTTCAAAGCCAGACGACAAAATTTTTGTAATTAACGTATTAGTATACGTAAATTTTCTAATAAATGTTCTAATAAAAGAAACAATTAGATATTTGCGGAAGAGCGATTGCTCGAAGCATATTATATATTTATAAATGTATGTAATTCTACTGTCCTCAAAGCTTATGTCCATAGTTCTTCTAAAATACCCATTCCAAGAGTCTAACAACAGTATCACTATAAAAGGAAGTTCCAAAAATGCAATATAACAGCGGTATGGTAGATTAAACTGGCGAAACCGTTGGGAGGGTTCACCACTGATGAGCCAGGCCCTACCATTAATTTTTCCATTTCAGTAAGGGCAGTAGAAATTGTTTATTTTCAAAAATAATCTTACGCCTTTAAAATAATTTCGAATTTTGATACGTAAATTTATTGATTGATTTTTAGGTATAAGTTTACAGGGTGTACCAGGTAAATTGGGACTAACTTTGACAGTCCATAAAACAAAAACTACTTGAGATTAAAAACTTGTTTTTTTTTATTACGTAGCCATATTCATGTAAAATGCAACAGTACATGTGTGCGCAGTGTAGTGATGAAGAGTAACCGAGAATTTGAAAATCGAGCTGCCATCATCGTTGCTCTGCGCGCCGGAAGGAGCCCCAAAGAGATAGTGGATTTTCTTAAGTTGCCCAAAACCACTATTTATCGTGTCAAGAAGCAGTTTGATGAGGCCGACAGTAACAAAGAGGGGATAGCTACAAGGAAAAAGCACTCGCGTCGATCGGACAGGGTAAGAGGCGAAGAATTTGTCAAAAATGTCAAGGAGAAGATTGATGGAAACCCTGGGAAGAGCATGAGGGCCATAGCCAAGGAAATGGACGTTGGCTCTATGACAATTGTCAGAACTATCCATGAGGACCTTGGTCTCAAGTCTTATGCCCTTCGGAAAGGTCAGTTGCTGACTGAGAATATGAAGAATAACAGAAAAGGAAAGGCTGCTGCCCTCCTCAACAACCTGAAACACGACTCTTTTGGCATGCTAAGGTTCTTCTCTGACGAAAAGAACTTTGACGTGGACCAAAAGGTAAATCCCAGGAATGATCGCTGGATCTGTAAAGACCCCTCAGAGATACCTGTCGTGATGCACACGAAATTTCCTGCCTCCGTAATGGTCCTTGGCGTTATCAGCAGTGAAGGTGATGTCATGCCTCCCCATTTCTTTGAGAAGGGCCTTAGGATGAACGCTGACACCTACATCAATGTTCTGGAGACCGTTGTGAAGCCTTGGATGGACATGGTGGCCGCAGGAAGGAAGTATGTCTTCCAACAGGACTCAGCTCCAGCCCATAAGGCAAAAAAGACACAATCGTGGCTGACACTTAACGTCCCTAGTCACTGGGGTCCTGATATTTGGCCCCCTAGTTCTCCAGATTGCAATCCCCTCGACTACTATGTATGGGGCGTTGTTGAGAGAGATGTCAACAAAGCTCCTCATACCACCATCCAGTCTGTCAAGAAAGCAGTTCACACGGTGATGACCCAAATGGACAAGGTCATCGTCGCCAAGGCCTGTGCTTCATTCCGCACTCACCTCGAGACTGTTGTAGCTAATAATGGAAACTACATTGAATAAATAAAAACTATATCCTTTTATCTACTACTGTGTCAAATTTCATTCGGATATTTTAATTTTTACTTGCAAAAAATTTCAGTTAAAATACCATTGTTGAAATTCCCCATTTACCTGGTACACCCTGTAGATTTAGAATTAGTGAACTAAATCGTTGTTTGATGAGACCAAACTGATTTAAGTGAAGTTTCCAGGGATTTTTACAAAAGGTATTTACCTAAGTTATCCTTTTTTATGATTTTTTTTCTGGTTAACTCATAACTCAGGTATCTTGTAGAATACAAGTATCGCTAACGTCCCGGTCTTTTTATAAGGATTTTACAAAGGCAGGAATAAATTTATTTTATTAATGATCACACTCTAGTTTGCCTCTCTTTTGTTTATTTCACAATTTTATCAAGTCATCATCTTTTTAATTAATTCGAAATAACAATATCTGATATACACTCATGGCCATAAGGAAGTTTCATATTTTGATGTCGCGTTCGTCTGCCTTTTTTTAAGGAGACAGAGGCAATTTTGTTCACACTTGGTTATATCCTGTGTCTTCAATAAAGGTCACTGTAATATCTTTCAGAGTTATTGTCTGAATCCCGATATACATGGTAAAAGGTACAACTTCCTTAAGTTTGTCTCCATGAGTGTATTCTTCATCGATTTTAGAAATCATTATATTTAGAACGTATAGTATATGTGTTCTCTTTGTATGTAACCGACTTATAGATCTGAAATCTCTCCTTAGTTAACAAACAGTTATCTCACTAATGAAAAATAACCGAAATATAAAAATTGAAAGCATGCCCACAATACACTTGCTTTTTAGGAATACAGCGCTAGGCATAATTGGATGAAAGTTAAAATGGTTCGTTAGCTTGCCTTAGAAAACAAAATGTAGCATTTCACACAATAGACCGTCTTAAACTGTCAAACTGTGACAACGAATCCTTCCAGACCCAACTATATATATATATATGGTTATCGTAAAGATAGAGTCTGCCTGGTCGGCATTCATAGTTCTTCAAATTAAAGATACTTTGGCCAGTGAATCTTTTTTATATTGTTTGTGTCAAGCTTTCATCTAAAGAGACATAGTGTTATTATCCCTAGTACACGTGGGCCATAATAATCATCTGGACAATTTAACCATCTTTATTGTCTCTTAGTCAATAGTTATAAGGGAAAATATAGACAGTAATTACAAATGAAGGAGGCTCCTCCACCTTGAGAGAGTCCTCCTCCAGACAAGGAAGGGGTCTTCTTGGGCCCTCTTCAATTCCATGCCGAGGAAGTATTTGTAAACACGGGTCTTGGCAGATCATCTATGTAGGTTAATTATTGAGGAAACGTACACGTGATAAGCGGTATATGCAAAATAGCCTGTAATCTGATTGATTTGCATACAACGGTATCGACACTGAGAGTGTTAGTCTCCCTTTCAGAAATACTCTATATAGTATGAAAAATGCAAGTTTGCAAAAAGAAAGGTCACCTCTCCCGTCAAAATAAATGCTTAAACCACAATTTCCATTTATTGATCGTCTCCGAAAACTAACGGATCGGGTCGGTGACTAAGCCAACAACATCAGCTTTGGCAAATTCAAAACGCCCACCTGGAGTTTCGGGCTAATGGTTCTAGTCATTCCATGGCGGGTTTTAATTTCATGATATCTGCAAGGGATTAATTAAATCTTCAGAATTTGCCAAAGGGGTGTTCAGCTGGCAAAGTGGCTAGGATAAATACATTTGTAGAATCTCTCGGCAAAATTTTCAAAAATGCAAGTATTTTCCTGAAATATGATTCTCTCTCTATTCAGAATTTATTGGTAAGCTTTGAAGGTTTTAAAACTTCTTCGGAGGACCTAAAGCAAAACAAAATGAAAGGGACCTTAGAAAATCGGAAGTTACACATTTAAAAACATATCCAATACCATCGCTGTACCACGTTGTTGAAAACCCAAACATTAATGTTTTCAAGTGAAAATAAAGCGGCTATGTGTAGAACTGTATTAACATCATACAGTACATACGTATCTAAAGGTATTAAATAACTAGAGGATATCAATTTGTGATATTTTACAAACAAAAACTTGATTTGAAAATTAACTCGACATAGTTTCGCATACATTTTTTATCCAGATAGAAGTCAATTATTGTTGGAAACCTATGCAAAATAAACGGAATATAAGCAAATTAGATTTTATTTTGGTCGAATTTGCACATTTAGAGGTCGAAACTATGACAGTGAAACAGAACAAACTAACTCCACATTACTGTCGAAGTCTAGACCGAATAGACCAAGTATTGTGGAAACATGATGAGCAAACCTTTTTCTTTCTCTTTACATCGATCGATGAATAGCTATGGCTGTATAGAGACCTCCCTCCCGCCATATTATTAATTATTATTTATTTTTTAAAAAATTACTGCTATTATATTTTTTATCTTTTCACGTGTATCTTTTCAATCTTTAACTTTTTATCGCTCTATTAATAATGTTCCACGTGACACATGTTAGCTAAGTGTTTGTGAACATTTTAAAAACTAAAGAAAACTGATCGAGAAGGAGGAATTCCTTTATTCTCAAAGTTATCCCGTATTATTTTTTAGATTCATTCATGCCTATTCCAATTTTTAGATTCAACGGTTCGCCAAATAATCCAAATTTGCCATGTGGCAGTTGATTACATAAGAACACTAAAGAAGTAGATTGAACCAACTTACATGTAAGCTTGATGTTGTAAAGGTCGCCAGTACTTCAGTCGACCTTGGAAGTAGGGCTCAGTGGGAGTAGGCCTTAATGTGGCGAGAAGGCCGAAGCGTTGGCACGGAACGCTACAGCAGAACCTTCAGTTCTCCACGCACTGAGCCGTGAAGGGCTGTTGCCGCATTGTTCACAGACCTGGCCAAATTTCTTTTCTCTCTGCCGCCAATTGGGAGTCAGCTAGCTCGCCTTATACCGGGAAACAGAATGTTGATGTTAGGTGAGCTTCAAGGGTTTAGACTTGTGTCGGGGTGGCATTGAAATAATTTGTTGAATAAAATCTAGATTTGATTTCATAAAATCGAAAACTGATATCACCTGGGAATCCCAACTCGCTCCTGATATAACGTGTAGTTTAGGCTTTGTTATTTACAGTAAAATTGATTTTACATTATTCAAAAGTTGTTTAATATTTTATTTTTTAAAAGTTCGGTAACTTTTTGATCCTACCATGTAAATCAATTTATTTCATTGTGTGTCGTTTGTTGGTTTTATTGAATTATAATTATTCAAATATTTATATGTCCGTCTATGTTATTGAAGCTAAAGGAACGAGAGACTTACCCAAACAATAATATACAAAAATCATCCCCCAAAGAATCAAAAACTATATATACAATTATAAACCCAATCCTATCCGGTTCTTTATGTAGGGCAGAGAGAATGCTTTGATTCAGATGATAAATATTGTCAAGAAGCTCCATCCAGATGGGACACCTGTCAATCATCCCTGGACCCCGGGGGGACCACAGGTGTGAGGGGTTCTCGGAAGCTGATCTGCAAATAAGGAAAACGGGACGGTGGCTGACGCCGCTTATTATTATTATCTTTACCTGGGGATAAGTTGTTTTTATCATATGACTCTCTCCCTTAAATAACTCTTGTAAATAATTTTATTAGAGAACTAAAAGGTAAATACCACCTTTATAATAAATTAATTATCTCCAAATTTGTCCTTGCTTTATTTATCTCCGCGACAATATAATGAGAATTATCTTATATATAAGTCAATATATAACATTATATATTTACTTAGTATCTATACAGATGCCGCTTTGACTATAGCCTAGCAGATATGTATTAGGAAGGTTTAGCGCTATGTTAGAGCTGACATGTCATGCTAACCTATCATATGTTGAGGAACTTATAGATAAATATTTATTAATAATAGCGAGATACTAATAAATAATGATAATAAAATTCTTATTAAGATAAAACTTTATAAAGAGTTGAGAAGAGAGAGACTGGCTGTGGTTATAGATCCATTAGAAGAAAGGGCAGTGAAGATTTTCTCTTTTTCAATATACAGTTAAACCTGTCTATAGCGCCCCCTCTAAATAACGCCTCCCTCTCTATAGCGCCCGATTTTAAATAGTACGATCTAAACATTTTACATTAACAGTGACCTGTCTATAGCACCCCCTCTCTATAGCACCCTATTTTGATGAATCCCAAGAGGGGGCGCTATAGAAAGGTTTAACAACAACAACAACAAAGCCTTTATTTAGGGCCTCTCGCCCTATACAGGATTCGCCCGTTCACAAGGGATGGGGAGAACACTGTGTGGCCTTTTTCCGGGATATAATCCTTTGGAATCCATATATCGCCACCGCTATATACCTATTCTTTGATATTTCATTAATTAGTGCCGGAAATGAAGGACAAAGTTGCCCCGTTTTATCATTTAGTTTTCGTCTTTCCTCAGACAGAGCAGCACAATCAAATAAGTAGTGCAACATCTCCATTGAGAAAGGTTTAACTGTATTTAACTATTTGCAAACATTCTATAGTATTGATATTGCTCTGAAATATTGTATTATACCATAGACATTGGAATCAAAGAGAGATGAAACATACTACTAACTATACCAGAGCTATCTATCTCTGTGCCAGAGGATGTGAGGAAGACAAACACACCGGTAGAAAGGACTTGGTTCCCGGCCAACCGTTGGAATTCCCTGGCAGACACCATTTCCTATTTTTTCCTCCGGCATTCCAGAACTCACCTTGCGCTGATTCTTCATCATTTTTGTTCATTTTTCTTTTATAAATGTCACCGTACATTTTTCACTCTAATTTGACCATTTCACTTTTTGGGAAATGTTTCATATAGAAAAAAAAAGCATGGAATCTCCAATGAGAATTAATCGACATGAAAATTTTCCGCTTTTTTTTTTAGGAAATTGAGGCAAAATGGCTACCCTCTCTCTCTCTGCAAATAGAAGTTAATTGACTAAGTATAGAGAGTGTGAACTCATCAGTTGCATATGTTCACAAAGCTGATCAATATCCCCACTACTTCTACTTTGTTTTATTTTTATTACAAAGTGTTATTATCACACTAGTTCAGTGTTTCCGTAGGTAAGGCAAATTTCACAATTCTCCTTTTTTTCTATCAGAATCCAATATTTCCGTACTAACACTGAAAAGCTTTTTTAATGCCGAGTGAAAAATGCATTCTTATCTCTAAATGCCTGATACAGGTTAAGAATTTATATCTCTATAATTCTGAGATTTTTTCTGAAAATAAAAGTTCAGGTCGCACTAGATTATATAAGGTTGTCCCAAAAGTTCGTGTTTTTTCTCAAAACGTTGTTTTTCTTATTACTTGGCGAATAATATTATTATACGGCGAATACATAATAATACATAATACAATTACATTATACATAACGGCGAATAATATTGGTATTTCAAATTTTGCAAGGGTTTACGAACTTTTGGGACAACTTTGTAGCTTTCCAATCATTCCGCCGCTCCAGTGGACGCTGAGCCGATGGGCGATATGGGGTTAAAAGTACCTATAGGAAAGACTATTCATCTGAATAATTATCTACATCCTGAATTTAGCATTTCAACTTATTCTTGTACCTCCATCTAAGAGGAATTGCATATTGATCACTTTCAACAATTCAACGGCATAAACAGTTATGTAGCTTCCGATGTGTCGAATTTATCAAACTGTTGGAAAACCGGCCGGACGTGGAAAACGGTTATAATGAAAGGGGGAAGAATAAAACACATTTTTTTGTTTCGCAAAATATTATATGAAATATGTGTACTATTAGTTGTGGAATTCCGGTATTAATGTTGTTCGGTAAATAGGGGGGCAGTGTAAACTTAGCGTTATAAAGCCAAACGAAGGGCGTTGGTGCTCGAAAGCATGTTCATTTTGTAAATAAAAGAAACGTACTGCTAGCATGAGTGGTATTTCTGTCTGAATTCTCTATCCATTCACCATATTTTAAAACGTGCGAAATGTAGATTTTTATTGATATTTAAAGGATTGTTAATTTTCTTTTACTCTGCATATATCTCTCATTTATATATTTAGTGTTATGTGGTAATTGTTTTGTTCAAAAACTAAAATGTATTTTCAGTCTTACTTTTATCTTCCATCATTTTTACTACGTTACATTAGTATGTTTATAATAATATTTTTACAGTATTTGCTTGTTTATTGATGGGAATAAAACGTCTGAAAATATAATACTCCAAATCACACATTTTAAAAATAATTAAATGTGAATTGTAGAGTATAAAGAGATACAAAGACGAAATTTCTTATTACTGCTGTGAAACTACATTTACAGGCTCTGGGCTTCAAAATTATTCTTTCTAAAACTATATCAAGTCGAATGGTTGCTCGGTCCCTATTAAACTTTTACAAAGCAGTAAGTAGAAAAAGAACTGTGAGTCATCGTTTTCCTCCTCCACTACATGATGGTGATTGATCATTGTGGAGATATCATTGATGAGAGAGGAGAATCTGTATAAGACTGGTGTCTTAGTAAATGCTTTGTGGGTGTATAAGTTCACTAAATATTTAAAAAGAGCTGTGTATATAATTATAAACCTGAAGTTTGGTTATATTTGCATATATGCTGAGGTTCTGTGGTGGTGTTCTTCCAGCGGGGGGTTAGCCCCCCACCTTCATCAAGAAGCCGGCGATCAAACAAGAAGATGACGGAAATCGTCTGCTTCTCGAATGCCGAATCCAATCAGATCCCGAGCCCACCATCACGTGGACTCACAACGGGAAACCCGTCGTGGCCAAAGGTCGCTTTAAGGTAAGCCATTTTTACATGTTTATATATGTGTTTACACAGATGTATTTGCATTTTTTACACAATATCTGTTGTTGTTGCTTATTCCTCACACCACACAATATCTGTGTGTTTACACTTATTTACATAGATCCTTACAAAATATATAGAAAAAAGAATTATGTGTACCAGATATAGCAGGTATAAAATTTAAAAAATTGTGTTGTATGTAGGCTTTTTGATTTATCAATAAAAGATTTTGGTTAATATTGTTATTAAAAAACAACGTTTAGCTAATATGTATTGCGATAGATTCATAGATAAATTCATTTGTACGATCTTTGGAAAGTTATGTTGAAAGTTAGCTGTTTCTAAGACCAACAATGTACAATGTCAATGATTACAATTGAAACGATGGTAGTTATGTATAAAATTATCCGTTATTGAAGACCAACAATGGACACTGAGAGATTTCAGGTACTAAATAAAGCCAAACAATATGAAATTTCGCGATGTAAACATTGATAGTTATGTGGAAAACAGCTATTAAACAAAGACGAACGATGTTCAGTGTTGGAGGTCGCAATGTAAATCAGTCATTTCGGACTAGAGGTGGGAGGTCTTAGCAGATGTCTCGATAGATCAAGCTCTATGACCTTCGAAAATATGGCGCAGCGAAAAAATTTTCAAACGCATTTTTATCCGTTTTTTTAAATAATCATCAGGTATATATTTATTTTTTCTCCGTAAAATAGGGCGCACCCTATCAAAAATATGCAAAGACAGTTTTACTTTTAGAACTAGCAGAGGGTGTGTATTATTAGAGAGTGAGAGACGGTATGCAACTTTATTCTCTATCTAAAATAGATACACGGGTAGGGTAGGCATGTTTCACAACTGATGAATCACTATTGCACGCTTGACGTCACGTGCTATTTCCAGTAACGCCCGCTCGGTAGCTGCTTTGATCTCGTAATGAGCCCGAGGTTGATTAATGAGAGATTCAGCAATACATGTGGCTGCCAAGAGGACAGTGGCCCCACACACTGGCCCACTGCCCCGCTGGCTTGGACGTTCAGAGAAGCTCTCTCCCTTCCGAGACTCTTTGACAGCTTTTTTATTTCTATATATATGATAGGAAACCATTGAGAACAATTTTTTAATCTTTCAAATGAAACCAATATCCTACTGTCCTTACTGCGATGAAAAATTATTGGGAGGAGGCCAGGCTCATCAATGGTGAACCTTCCCATCGGTTCACCAGTTTATTTTATCATACTGCTTTTTAGAGCTCTGCTACTGCATTGGACGATTCTAATTTATATCCGAGACTGATTCAAGATTCTACCCTACAGTGTTGGATATATAAGCAGAATTATCTAATACAATACTCTATAAGCCAGTTTAGTAGATTAAACTGGGAAAAAACCGCTGGGAGGGTTCACCACTGATGAGCCAAGCCCTCAAAGTATTTTTTTTATCGCAGCAAGGACAGTAGGAAGTTTATTTTATTCAAAAAGTTAAAACTTTGTGCTTTTTAATGGTTCGTATCATATAATTTTATATATAATCTATATATATATAAAGAATGTCTGTCTGTCTGTGTGTACTCTATAGATTCAAAAACCATACATCCAATCGCCGTGAAATTTTGGGATATTATTAGGTATATCCCCGGAAAGGTTTTCGAAAAATAATATCTTGAATATCTTGAATATCCTTAGAGTTATTTGCAGATTTGTAGCTTTAACTCGCAAGCAGCGCCACCTTGCGACGGAGATAGGCTTAGGTCTGCCCCACCCCCTGTCGAGAGAATGTAATCGTCCGGCCGCGTGCCCGATGGACAGTCCAAGTACCCACCGACCAATCAGTGGGGTCAAGAGTCCTGGCGCGCGGGGGCAGAGTTGGTGACACAGCTGTGCAAGTAGACAAGAAAAAAGCCTCGCGGGGGCTTGCCCAAGATGCCCTCCGGGAACTTCGTCCAATATTCCATAAACGACCATGATTTTATTCAACTAATCGAGTATTTTTCAAGGGACCGGGAAAAAATGTTCATTAGATAAAACGATGATTTTGTAATGTAGAAAATTAGGAACGACAAATTCAGGATGACACGGCACACAGGGACCGGGAAAAAATGATCACTTTATCGAAGAGATTCAATTTACGAGTTTCTAATTATCAAAATATATCTTTTTTTAAATAAGTTATAGAGAATTGTTTTAACAAATGTTCGTTAGACAAACCTTTACTCGGGTAAAACCCGGGCGAAGCCGGGTACATCCGCTAGTTTATGTTTTAAAAGTAACTCCGTGAGCCTAATATGGTCTATGCGTGTATTCATATCTTTGGGCACTCTTTCCAAGGATATTTGCAATGTTTTATTTTGTTATAAGAGGGTTCCTTCTTTTTGGCTTGACGACTAAATATTCGAACGAGTCGTGTTTGTACGAAATAGTGTCGTATTATATGAGACATTAATTTAGTGTCAGGTTTCTCATGAACGTAATCGGGTCAAGACTTCACGACCGAGTGGAACTCAAGTGCTCTCACTGAGAGTGCCATTTATATCGTTCTTTATTGAGATGAGAGAAGATTGTGGTGCATAGTTTGATGGTTATATTGACGGGAGAGGTGTCTTTTCGCCTATGATCGAGTTCGTCCCGGCAAATTTCCTACCTATATTTGCCAATAGTATTGGCCCAGTCACTTTACCAAAATTTCTTCTGACAATTCAGAAGATTTTATAATCCTTTGTAGATCATTTAAAAGTAAACCTGCTCTGGAGTATGAGCCCATGGTCTCTCCAAATAGGCCTTCCGAATTTGCAAACAGGTGTTGTGGTTTTGTTCCTCTCTAGATCTGAAAGAGATATATTTTAGATGCGTTCAACAGCATAGTTTCTGCTTATATTTTGACAGTGAAAATATTACACCTTTATGCACATCAAAAGCATTTGAAGTTCATTAGTCGACATAAAGGATGTGCATCTAATGTTTGTTCAAACATAAATTTCGTAGATCCCCAACATCTTTTTGTGTGCGCATAGACGGTGCAGAAGAAGGAAGGAAACTTCTACAACGTCGCGCTGATCATCGACGACGTTCAGAACGAGGACGGCGGCAAGTACCAGGTACTGGCCAAGAACGTTCACGGCGACGGCGCCGGGACCATCACCCTCAACTTCGACCCCGCCCCCCCCCCCCCCCCCCCCCCCCCCCCCCCCCGGAAGAGAGGACGAGGACGAGGGAAAGCCCGCCTTCATCGGCAAGCCGCTCATTAAGCCGTCGCCCGACTTCACCAAGGTGACGTTCGAGTGCAAGCTCGAGGCTGATCCCAAGCCCACGATACAATGGTGAGTCTTGTCATTTAGGTCCACACATTGGCCAGAACTTTATTTAAACAAGATCACAATATGTGTGTGCAATAAGTATTATCATAAAGATTTAAAGAATGCAACACCAAGTAAACCTAAGACTGGTGTTCCTTCTTAATCAGGACCCTCCAAGGCGTTCGATCTATATTCTGGTGGTAAGGACGATACTGCTGGTCCGACCATTCAGAACCTGCCGCTGAAGCGGGGTATGTCAAAAGGAAACAAGCTAATAGAAGTATATATTTGAGTTACAAAATACTAGTCTGATGATAACAAAGGCACATCACCATAAATTCACGTGGAATTTACAAATATGAATGTAAAGAATTGGAACGTCTTGATTCTCCGTTTTCCAATCCTAATTGTACATCTCTAATAGCTAAGCTTATAAAGTTTTTATAAATTAGAACAAACAAAAGTGTGACATACTTAGTTTATTAAGGATTAGCTTCTAGAAGACTTTGATGAATGGGAAGATATACTGTAAATACAATTAATGCTGAGAGATAAGACCGAAATAGCAGTTTAAAAGATTTTAGATATTCTCCACAAATTCTGAAACAGCGTTTCATAAACAATAAAACCTGCCGACGAAAAGCCATTCAAAGAAATCGCCCTAACTGATCTTTTACCACACGCGAACTCTCTAGAGGGGGAGCTTCCCTAATTGATAAACAATTTTGACGTTCGTTCCAAAAGTTGACCCCGCTCTAAGCCGGTCGTGGTGATAGGTTTCACGGAGAAAGGATCCTGCCTATTCTGTCCCCACGTATATCAATAGCTAGGACATAGATAGGACATACACGTCAAGCTGAAACATGATTCATTTCGCGGCAAAGGTTGTAACCTAGAGTGACCCGTGCAGGTTCCACAACGGCAAGCCCGTGAAGGACAGTGCGCGGCAGAAGTACGGCCTGGCCGTGCAGAAAGACAAGAGCTATCTGGTCACTTTAGACATCCAGAACCTCAGCTCGGAGGACGGCGGCACGTACAAGGCCCTCGCCAAGAACTCGGCGGGCGAATCCACTGCCACTATCAACCTCAACTTGGAAGGTGAGATCTGGGTTAGATTGTTTTGTCTCTCATTAAACAATGAACATTCTCAGTCCCATTTTTATCATCAGGTGCATACATAGGTACATTATACACAGCTACCCTTCAAATATCCATAATTCTGGTTACAATATCTGAAACTTTATACCGGTAGGTCAGATGCTACAATTTTAAACTGTAAATAGAGGACTTTGTATTTATATATATATTATATATATTGAATATTGACAGCAATCTCAACGTTATTGGCTCACAGGTAAAGTCGCGCAGAATTTTAGCACGCATGAAACAACAAAAAAATCCCAATAAAAAGTATAACCATGTCTTGAACAGCACTACTAATTCCATCAGTGTGAATTTCTCTTATTACATTAACCCATCTTTAACTACAGTCCAGTGCGCTACATTTGCCTACCAATGCCGCCACCGGAACTGTCTGGATAGTAATCAAAGATAGTCTAGGAGAGAGCCAAGAGTTCTAGGTGATATAGATTCGAAAGGGTCTCTCTATATAAAGGCACGTATTGGCCTTCCTATAGTAGATACATCTACCCTAGATGCCAAATAGTGTTAATGGAAGAAGTTTTTGCACCGTCAGAAATGGATGTTCCTATTTGTCAATCTGTCTTGGCATCTGGCTAACTGCCTACTGTGCTTTTGCCGTATTTATAGCACGTTAAAGCTTGCACTCAGCACCCTACCTATTTATACACATCCGCTTTTACGTTCAACCTATCTGCTAATTTAAACAGGATAGTGGCTCTTTATGTACGTGCCATGGTCAAATGCCAAGTGCTTGATTCACAGCTGGAACACTTACCCTATCTGGGAATATAAGAAATAAAAGATAGTATAAATGGAAAGCTAGAATTTCCCCATCTCTGTATCTTGACAAAGCAATCTCCAACTAAATGTATGAAGAACAAAGACACGCAGTTTAATATATTAGCATATAGAGCTCGAATATTTAAACAGAGAAAATATAGATATCATGAAAAAAAAAAAGACAGCAAAATTTAATAAATGTGTGAATAATTAAAGACAGAGTTTTCTTTGAGATGTCTCTAACTCAAAATCTTTTATTTCTCTAAACAAAGAAGATGAGATTTCAGAGAAACGCTATATTATGTACTGTGGCTCACAGATAGTGATAATAAATCATCTTCAAGCAATTTTTGAAGAAATATACTTATATTCTTAGACATTTCCTTAAGGTTACGACTAGGAAACCGCCAACACACCTGTTGATAAATTAATCGTTCTAGTATTACATCTAATTATAAATGTACCAACTCTACTTACAGTGATTCAATAACGTAGCGCTTAAACTGATCAACAATGATCAAGCTGTGCATCTTTCATTTTAGAAGCCGGGCTTTCGGAATAGTTATTCTACGGGGGCCTTTCTCAGGAGAGGTATGCCTGTAGAAGGATGATTTATACTTCCGACAGCTCGCCTTCTCAAATAATACCTATATATTGTTAATCCGTTTTAGCGCTATTTTTTTCTTCTAAACCCATAACACATTTGAATTCAATGTTTTCGATGCAACTCTAACGTGGTTGTTTCGTTGTGTTTGACAGGTGCCGAAAAACCAAAAGTAAGTTTTAAAATTTATTTTTTACCTTTTTTCAAACATAATGGCGAGGATAAGTTGATTTTTTATGAAATTTGATTTCTTTGTATTTCAAAATGACAACCAGAAAAAATCCGCAGTGATTAATTCACTTGACTGGTGTATTTATGTGTACTGGTGTACTTCTTTTGTGTATTTATTTATAATTTTTTTGGCAATATATTTCTTATGACCAATATTATAAAATATTTTCCCTACGACCTTACTGCAATGATATAAAAAAAATTAGATGAGAGAGATTGGCTCATCAGTGGTGAACCCTCTCAGCAGTTTCGCCAAATCAATCTCCAGAACGCTCTACTATTGTATTGGATTGTTTTTCTTATATACCCTGCATTTTTAGCATGTGTGAAAGGCAGCTTAGGTATGTTTAGGAAATCTATGGATAAGCTTAAAGGTTTGCAGAGGTGCATACATATAATTACATGTAAATGGATCGAAAATGCTCTTCCTCAAATATTGTTTCCTATTAAATCTATCATTGGCAAATTACAAATATAAATCAATTGCTATCTATCGATAAAATTTGTAATCGTTCTTTTGAAAAAATGTTTTTATGACATATCTACGTACCTTGCTGTAATGATAGACATTATTATGGTGAAGATATGAAACATCTCTGTCGCAAAGTAAAATCTATATCTTAAACTCATTTAACAGAATATTACATTGTCAATTCCCGATTTACGACCAAGCCAGTGCTATGAAGTTCAAAGACCAAGCGTACGTGCGGCTGTACTTGACCGTGTTGTGGTTGTAGGATTCCTGGGGGAAAAGAACCGAAATTCCTCAAGAAACCGACGATCCGACAAGAGAACGAAAACCTCCTGATCGAGGTGAACATCGAGGCCAATCCCAAGCCGAAGATCTCGTGGTTCCTGGGCAGCTGAAGTCAAGGAGGGTCCCAGACATAAGATGACGATGAAGGACTCCGGGAAAGACACCTACATTGCTTCTCTGGAGATCATCGTGAGTTGGAGTTTTTATTTTAGTTTGGGTGGGAGAGTTGATGTGTAAAGTTTCCTGTTACATATATTAAAGATGAATATATCTTGTTAGGGTACATATATGGGTACACACCTCTTTGATGTATATTATACATAGGAATGTTCCTTGGAGTACAGTGATAGACTTTTAACGCGTCTATAATGACTGTTTGCTGACCACAAAGTATAGTTTAATTAAAAAAAACTGAGAATACAATGAGGATATAACGACGAGAGTTTCCAGGAGATTAGTTATTAGGAGCTAAAGGGTTATCTTGCGCAATAAGTATTTTCAATTCGCTTTTAAAACCTTAGCCTTAAACTGAAAAAAAAGAACTCATTGCGTGCAAAAAAATATTAATGTAAGCCATGTATTGTCAGTTATTGACCCATTTAAAATCCTTGGTTCTCAAGCTAACCCCTTTTAAAAGTGAATCAAAGAATACTTATTTTAACATTTTTTTTTTGTTAGACTTGTTCAATATTGAGAATGTTCCTTTGTAGCAAAGTTCCCCTGCCGTATTTAGCGGGGTTAATGATGAAATGAACGGAGAGATTCCTATTTAAAGGAGAGCCAAGGTGTTCTATGGCTGATATACAGGCACTGCTGCCATCATCAGAATCTATAGAATAATTGATAATATCTGAAGGAGAGAGAGAGATAGTGTTTATATCCAGATGCGCGCGCGGTTGTACCAGAACTTAAGGTATATTTGGGTTGGATCTTGTTTCCCTGAGAAAGTATACGTTCTACTTATTAAGTAGTCATCCTCTACGGGGTGTAGTTTCGTGAATATTTAGAGTCATGTTGTTTTGACGAAGTTAATTTCAGATCATTGGTTCTCTCAAAGTACCATTCCCTAGGTTACGCTGAAGTCTTCTAGGGGCCCGATCATCAAAAGCTTTTAGAGGTCAGTCTAGGTATCGGTGGGGCTCTTTAACTGAAATATGTTTGTGATTTTTCATTACAATTTAAATTATCTTGAATTTTAATTTGTCTTGTGCCCGTCTAAGATGAAAATTTTTCATCTATTCAATAATTTAACGGTATAAGCAGTTAATGTATCATTAGTTGCTCTATCAAACGGTATGAATGTAGAGTGTGTAGCCCCTAAAAAGTGAATGAGTATGTTGAAGGACGTATAAAACAGCTGGGATTGTGTGCTGCAGGATCCCTCCACGGCCGACGGCGGTACATACAAGTGCACGGCACATAACGAATGCGGAACTAGCAGCGCCAACATTGCACTCAACTTACAAGGTAAGATACACACTGCAGCTCTCTCTTTAACTCAGAAGCTTAAGTAGTCAAACCATCCCACGGTGCTTTAACTCTTATAATTCCACTATTTAAAGCACATTCAATCCATTCTAGATTTCAAATAGCCTTTGCATACACTTAAATGCGAATAAATATACTTCTTTCTCTAAATTATTTCGAAACTTTACGCCATCTCTACAATCACGCTGACTTATAAATAGAGAAAATACCACAATACTAGCTTCAAAAAATACGTCCATAATGACTATAGAGGTGTTTTTCTCTGTTTTAAATATTGTGATCTTTCTTTCCGAAAAAAACTTCCATCAGCACTACATTGCGAGCATCAATAACGCAAGGATCCTTGGTGCGGTACTTGAAATAGAGAATTTACCATGATGTACGCAGGCGAGCCTGAAGACGAAGGCCCAACCTTCACCAAGAAAGCTTCCATCATCCAGAAGGAAGGCGGCAAGCTGATCGTGATGGATGCGGCGTGAAGAGCGCCGACCCACCAACTGCCACATGGTTCCACGGCACCACCGTGGTTAAAGAGAGCGCCAAGTCCAAGATGAAAATCACTAAAGTCAAGGACGAGTACATTATCACCCTGGAAATCAGGGTAAGTTCCCTATCCCAACCTGCCGTGGACAATCTTGATCCTTTGTTTCCTATGCAGGATCCCAAAGGACCAGATGGTGGTGCATACAAGTGCGTCATCAAGAACAAGAAAGGAGAAATTAGCGCCAACCTTAATCTCAAATTGGAAGGTAAGCTTTCGAATTTTCTTAAATAAAAACATTGGCTCACTATTATCATAGAGTAACGTCCATCTTAAAACAGACACTCAGGATGCCGAACCAAAATGGCTGGATAGCAAAGGTTGTCTTTCAACACAGGCGGGAGCAGGTGCCACATATGTACAACAGATTTGTGTTTATGATGGGCTTGTATTGTAACACGTCGATAGTTTAGTGATGATGCTCTTACGTTACGGCATCAGTCAAGATTGAACTGGGTTTTATCATGTTTGTGTGGATGCCCCCACGATGACTGAACCTATGGTTCTGCAGATGCCGGAGACGAAGGAGCTCCAACCTTCGTGGAGAAGCCAAGATCGTGCCCCTGGACGGTGGAAAGGGGTATTGATGGAGTGCCGGGTGAAAGCCAAGCCAAACCCGACGTGTCGTGGACCTGCGAGGGCCAGGACATCAAGCCTTCGCCCGAGTCGTCCAAACAATCAAGGAAGACAAGCCTCCCGGAGTCTACCATATCACCCTAGAGCTGAAGGAGCCAGACATGTCCGACGCTGGCGTCTACCGTTGCTCCTGCAAGAACGCAGCTGGCGAGAGCAATGCCAACCTCACCCTAACATTGAACGTAAGCCAATCTACGCATTTATTTTAGATAGTTAACACATTAAATAATAAGCTCGAATGTTTTCAGAATTTGTATCAACATCTATTTTAAAACTAAATTACTTCTGCCGTTTTATAATTAAAGAGAAATATAAGGCTTAAACACTTTAATCTCGCAAAAAACTTGAAACCAGTACTAAACCTTTCACTTTTATTAGCTTTAGGGATCTTCTTTTTATCAAAGAACATTTTAAAATTCCGAAGAGTTGACTTATAGAGTATTAAGTCTTTATAATATTTTGATAAATGAGATCCCCAAAGCTAATGAAAAGTAAAAGGTTTCAGCATGCGCGCAATATTCAGGTTTATTTTCATATTTATTACTGAGATGCTTATATACATGTTCTACGGGAAACTCTGCCGTTTTACAATTGTCGTTCCTGATTTAATGTTCCAAGATGAAATAGAGTGTTCTCCGTTAGCTATAATCTGTGTGCGACGTAGTGGCCCCGGCCATCCGCGAGAAGCCTCGCGTGGTGACGGTGGAGCGGACGAAGCGCATCGTGGTGGAGTGCCGCGTGCAGTCGCTCAGCAAGCCCAAGGTGGAGTGGAGCCGCGACGGCAAGACGGTGCGGGAGGACGCCGCCCACATCGTGAAGGTGGACAAGGTGAAGGACGGGGAGTTCGCCGTCCAGCTCGAGATGCCCAAGCCCACCCCCGCGGACAAGGGCACGTACCTCCTGACCGCCCGTAACGACAAGGGCGTCGTCAAGTCCCAGACTGTCGTGGTCAACCCCGAAGGTAACCCAGCTCCCCCCTCTCTGTTCCTACTCCAACATCCAACCTCTGTGTGTTCCCTCTCACTCTGTAGAAGAAGAAAAGAAACAAGACAAGTAAGTAACGACCTTTTCTAATCCCTAAATTCCCCAGGAAAAATGATACAATTTGGATTAGGGATTAGAAACGTAAGGTAGCAAGACCACATCCAAATTTATAAATTCAGCACTTTTATCTGACGATAGTAAGAAACGTCACGCACACTTTTATATATTTATCTTATGTTTTCAAGTGAAAACCCTTTCGCATAAAAATTGAAGTAGCCTTCTAATTTATATAAGGGCAAGGTTTGAATATAGCACTAAAATTTATTTTTTCCTTTTTAAAATGTTTATGTACTTACTAATTATAATTTTAAGTTTTAAATATATCTCTTTCGAGATATAAATTGTGACTACATCAGGCAGAATTTAAAACCGACAACCTTTCAGACGAATTTTCGAACACCTGAAAAATTCTCGATCAAATACAGAATTACAAAGCCAATGTTATAGCCTAGAATTATAAACATTTGGGAATATTTTCCATAACTCTGACACAGGGCCGTCTGTGGTAATATTTATTACGGTGTCTCAATTCCATCCGTGCTTCTGCAACTCAAAAAATTCCATCTTGCGACGCCGCGGGCTGTTCATCTCTCTGTCTGAGATCCCTCTATAGATTTTGTAATATTTTGGCGACTACACACTCACAAACAGCGGCTAGATTTATCGACAACTGTACAATCTCCCAGCACGGTACATGCTCTTGAGATGACAACCGGCCAAAGGACGGTATGTCCCAAACAATGCGTTACGAAAATTTTTGATAAAGATATTTTAGGGTAGATA
>CP092879.1:68108042-68174720 GCA_030710605.1 Cordylochernes scorpioides
ACCTGACTTTGTTTCTCCATCTCCGGTTCAAAATCACTTTATTAGGTACCGCTCAACAAGAGCAACCTAGTTTATGATAATTGAAACAGTGAATAATATGTGAAGGTTATTCACATATTAAACAAAACGTTAACGCGGGATTCAATCCCGGTTCATGGCTGTCGGGAATCGAGGGTGTTACCCACTCGTCCACCGACTTTTTTAAAATTTGTTTCTCCATCTCTCTTTCTCTTTCCGTCATATAGCTTTTATGGCATTCTTTTAAATCGTTTATGCAAATCCTTCTTTCCAATTTGTTAAAACTCCCCATTTTCTGTTGAGGAATTTTTGCATATTGGTCGTTTATGTAAATAAATTTCCGTTTTTTTTTTTTTTTTAATTTTAAATCTCTTTTTGTGTGTTTTCCTCTGACGTATCATGCAAACAGTGTATGAGGCTTAATTGTCTTAATTAGTTTTTTTTCTTGTATAGATGTAATCTGCATTATTATCATTGTATGTTAAATAGCTTTGAATTTTTCGAAAAATTCTATTCCTTTGTGCAGCCTTCGTTATGAATCCATGTATATGTCTTAATAAAGGCTTTTGTGTGTGTAAAAACGTTTCAACGGCCAAATTTTTCTTTTCACACTGTTCCGCACGTTAAAAATACACTCATGGACACACACATACACACAAAACTTAAGGAAGTTGTACCTTTTAACATGTATATCGGGATTCAGACAATAACTCTGAAAGATATTTGATACACAGTGACCTTTATTGAAGACACACGAGAAACCAAGTGTGAACAAAATTGCCTCTGTCTCCATAAAAAAGAAAAGACGACTGGCGACTTCAAAGAATTTCCACTTCCTTAAATATCACCATCATAATTTGCTTCAGACGGACGGAAAGACAGAGGTGTTGAGATATAATGGATTATTATTATTTTTTTTTAAATAGAGCAATCCATAAATGTATCTTTAAATAAAAAGGCATATATTGGATCAAAATATCATTTATTTTACCAATATTTCAGTTGGCTGAACACCAACCTTTATCAAAGTGTTATAACATTTTATACAATAAATACAATTTATATAACATAATAGTCCTCTCTTGGGACTCACCAAAATAGGGTGCTATAGACAGGTCACTTTTAATGTAAATCGCATCGTACTACGTATTTAAATTCGGGCGCTATAGATTAGACTGTATATATTTTTTCTATGCTTCCTGTGGTAAATCTGTATAAGACCGGTGGTCTTAATAAAGCTTTGTGTGTGTGTGCTATATATTTTCCAAGATAATAATTAGGAATTATTATTTTGATATGTTTGAAGAAAAACACGGTTAAAAATCCCTTTATTAGGTACCACTCAACAAGAGCAACCTAGTTTATGATAATTGAAACAGTGAATAATATATGTGAAGGTTATTCACATATTAAACAAAATGTTAACTTGGGATTCAATCCCGGTTCATGACTGTCGGGAATCGAGGGGGTTACCCACTCGTCCACTAACTTTTATCTGTCAAAGAAAAACACATTGCCAAAATAATTGTTTCACATTTTATCGATAGATGGCAATTGAATTTATATTAAAAATAATAATGATTCTGATGATAATAAAAAAAAAACATAAATATCAATTGGCTTAATAGCTATTTCAAATTTTGAGAAATCGAGAAAAAAATAATTATAACTGGTTTTTGAGATTTAGAGGAAAGGGAGAGTGAGAAATCAAAAGTGTCGATGCTTTTTTTTTTTATATTCATAGAAAAAAAAAAGTCAATAAAAAGCATTTCTAGGACTGACTTCCTCCCCGTTCGAGCCGGATACACATCCTCGGATTCTGGGCGATTTTGTCGCCTTTTTTTTTTCTTTCCCAGCCCCACCTGGTGGTGTTCCCCTCTTCACCTTTTCTACGTTTTCTTTGATTTCTGCGAGTTTGTACGATTGGAGGGTCGGAAACGTCAGCCTTGACCTGTTAGCATCCTGTGGGCTGGATTTAAACATTCTTTATCTCTGTGTGTGACCTTTGGTACTGTGTGTCGGTTCGTGTGGTGGGGTATATATTGGAATTCTAGCAAAATATAACGAAGATGTCTTATAAGACTCTTCAACCGTCCTTATATTTTGCTATCTTTATTTGATATTTATTCCGATAGATGGCGCAAGCCATCAGCAACTTTCAGTTGCTCGATAAGAAGAAGCCTTTTTCTTAATTTATTTGAAGAGTTCAATTACGTCAATATTGGAATTATATATACACCTATCCCCCGATTTACACGGTACTTGTTTTACACGTTTTCGCTTTTACACGGTTTTCCAAATAAGTTTTTTTTTGTTTTGTTTTTATCGCACTATACTAAATGCTACTGTGATTGAACACATGCGCTGTGTACACATCTCACGAGGAATCCCGAGCTTATGTGCTGACTTGCTGCACACGCACACTGTGTCTGTATTTCTTCGCATAAAAATTTCGCGAAAATTTTTAATTTTCGATTTACACGTTTTTCTCAGGAACGTATCTACCGTGTAAATCGGGGGATAGGTGTATATTTATATATTGTGTGGCGAAGAAATAATTTATTATTTAATATTATTCAATGAAAATATTTGGAAACATTTTTAAAATTTTACATTTTCTAAATTATCATTTAGGTTCCTAGCTTGCTTTGCTCGATATTCTCTAGCTGTAGATAGTTGGGTTGGTTTGTTAATATTTGTTGACTGGTCGTGGTGACGTCATCAATAAATACTCTTTCACATCTTCAGATATACAAAGACTTGATTTCTACGCTACAATATAAAAAGAAAATTAGAAACTATTATAGACGCGTATGATTCTTTTAAAAATTAAACAATAATTACTGCCCTTACTACAATGGGGAAAAAAAAAATTAATGGGAGGGTCTGGCTCATCAGTGGTGTACCCTCCCAGCGGTTTCGCCAGTTTAATCTACCATACCGCTGTTATAATGTATTTTATATAGTAATTATAATAAATTGTTTGTCATAGATTCCTTAATATTAACTGCCTCGAAACTCCACTGACTTTTTTTTCTTTCCTATTTTAATATATTTAATTATTTGTTTAATATTTAAAAAGCCCCTCTTATGTTTATATCGGGATTCAGACAATAACTCTGAAAGATATTACAGTGACTTTTATTGAAGATACACGAGATAACCAAGTGTGTATACACTCATGGACAAAACTTAAGGAAGTTATACCTTTTAGCATGTATATCGGGATTCATACAATAACTCTGAAAGATATTACAGTGACTTTTATTGAAGATACACGAGATAACCAAGTGTATATACACTCATGGACAAAACTTAAGGAAGTGGTACCTTTTAGCATGTATATCGGGATTCAGACAACAACTCTGAAAGATATTACTGTGACCTTTATTGAAGATACACGAAATAAACAATATACACTCATGGTCAAAATTTAAGGAAGTTGTACCTTTTACCATGTATATCGGGATTCATACAATAACACTGAAAGATATTACAGTGACTTTTATTGAAGATACATGAGATAACCAAGTGTGAACAAAATTGCCTCTGTCTCCTTTCAAAAATCCTTGATTTAAACTTGACCTCCTTTCGGAGAAGGCTTCGAGTTTGATGTAAATATTTGTATAAATTCTATTGTTTATGGCTATAATTTTATTGGATTTTTTTTTGTATCATTGTTGACTAGAGGGTCAAGAGTTTGTTTCTCTCTCTCTCTCTCCTTTCAAAAAAAAAAAACAGAAGACTGGGAATATCCAAATATGAAACTTCTTCAAGTTTTATCTATGAATATGTAATATATCTTGAAATATATTGTACTGACCTTTATTGAAGACACATGAGATAACCAAGTGTGAACAAAACTTAAGGAAGTTGTACCATTTAGCATGTATATCGGGATTCAGACAAAAACTCTGAAAGATATTACAGTGAATTTTATTGAAGACACATGAGATAACCAAGTGTGAACAAAGTATACAGTCGCCAACCTTCGGGCTAAGACGCAATCATCAAAGGCTTTTGTCGTGTTTGCTCGTTAAAATATTCGAAACACGGATGAGAGGGGAAACAAATTGATGTGGAGGGATATGGAAGAATTAAAATTTGAAGCGTCTATGGATGATATATGTATGCAAAAATAAAGAAGAAAGAATTTTAAATACTTAAGAGGGATTGCTTTTCAGTTTATTAATTATAAAATCTTTTTTTTTTACCTTCTCACATTGATCGATACTCTTCATCCTTCAAAGGAGAAAGGTTTCTGTAGAAAGAAAAATATTTTCTGCTTGATGGCGTAATGAATGAGGCAATTCTGTATGAAGTCAAAAGAAGATCAGTCGATGAGCTCTTCTTCCAATTATTCTGATTGTCCTCTTTAGGAAATCTTGAGAACTCTTTCCCCCACAGACAAATAAATATATAAAACTCTTTCATAATTTCTCCCCCTTATTCCTCACCACTTCCCATTTTATAAAAATGAAAGACCTCTTTTCTCCCCTATCTCTAATTAGCTTTGTTTAGGATTTTTCTTTTAAAACCTTTATCCCCTATATACCCACGCGAGCTCATTAGAGTCTCCACATCATTGTTGAATGATCGAAGAATGGAGAAAAAGGAGGTTTTTGGTTTGTTGGGATTCTACATCTCTCTTTCGCTAACCGTTTCTCCTTCCCTCCCCAAGTAGGACATGCAGGTAAGGGTGTGGCAGGATTTTAATTGTTGGGGATAGTCTGTTGTGGGAGGTTTTCATCCCCCTCCCAATTAAATCTTCCCCTCTCGTCTAGCTTCTAATGAACAGAAATCCGTCACTTCCTTTCGGTTCTACCGGAAGCGTTTGCTTTGTTTCCTTTTCCACTCCATCCTGGAAACCGCTCCCGTAACGATCGACCCCTTCTTCTTCTTTCCTTCCTTTTTTCTCTCCCTATTCTCACGTTTTCTTTATAAAAAAGGTTGAAAAAGATAAGAAAGGTTTTTCCTGTCGTATCTGGTCGTTCTCCCCTCCTTAACTAAACCGACCCGCGCGTGGCGGTAGTTAACTCTTCTTCTTGTTAAGAGAACGTGCCCCCTGTAACTAGTAAACCTTTTTATTTCTTTCGTTTTTTCTTTAGATCTCTTTCTATATTGTCTTCTTATACATGGCCTTTTTATTGATGAGTTAGTGGATATTGCCATCTTTAGTATGTGTGTGTGTGTGTGTGTACCATCTCTTTATTGCTTTTTCTATTGAATTTTTTTTTCTCCTGTTACTTTTTTTTGGTTATGTAATGAAGAAAGTAAAATAATAATTTAAAACAAAAACTCTTGACAGCAAGTTTACAGGAAAAATACTTGAGATGTGACAAACATGGATGTTTGAAGAGACTTTCTTAAACAAAGTAATCACATGCATATTATTTATCCCGTTTGGAATTTCCTCATTTTTTCCGTTCTAACTTTTATAAAACCCAGTTTACAACGAATCACGGAAATTTTAAGGAATTTTTTAAATCAACAATTGGAGCGGTTGAGGACTCTAGCTGTCATTGTGGCAAGGAAATCCAGGACTCGAGACACCTACTGTTGGAATGTCCACTTTTCTTTATCGACAGACAGTAAATAATATTTGAATGTAATTCTACTGTCCTATAAGCTTATGTCCATAATTTTCTTGAAAACCATTTCTGAGATTCCATCCTTCAGTGCTGCGTATATAAGCAGAATCGTCCATTACAGTATTAGAGCTCTTAGAGCGGTCTGGTGGATTAAATTGGCGAAACCGCTGGGAGGGTTCACCACTGATGAGCCAAGCCTTCCCAATATATTTTTTCCTCTCAGTAAGTGCAGTAGAAGTTTGTATTTTGTATAAAAGAAACATTCGTGCTTTTAAATCCTTTCATTATATATGTACAGTAAATAATGTAGATCTGTATAAATTTGTAAATACCAGATACGAAAATGAGATAAAAATCGTATTTAAAGAAACATATATCTCTATGATTTTCTGCCAAATATATATATGTCATATAAAAATATTATTTTATTTAAAATTATATTTCATAGATTCAAATATTCTGTAGAGTTGACCGCCGACTTCCATTTATATTGTTGTTTCCCGATGGCTGGCTCAAACCTTTTGTACATTATGTAAATAAGTTTTTCATTTTTTTAAATATTCTTACGCCTTAAATCAGGCAATATTTTCCTTAACAATTAAAGAAATTTGTGATTCAAAGTTAATTTTAGTTAATTATTACCACGACTTCAGAACAATATCACATACTCATGGATTCCAAGATCAAGCAAATGACCAAAAATTCCTTTACAAGCAATTAATCTCTCAACAGCAGAAATAATTTTTCCTAATAATAATCGACAGGATAATTCTATAAATAATATTCAAAAAAACATCAGAACATCTTTTTTTTTCATAATCTATATTAATAAAATGCAAATTTCATAAGTGGTGTTCGCTAAAAACTTTCGTTACAATGCATCAATTTCGACCAAATTTTCAACATTTATGTAAAACGAGATGGAGCAGGTTTTGCTTAACATCAAAATATTTTTCCTAACTTTAACATGCGTAACTTCGCTGTTATCGATTAAATACAAAAAAAAAATCAACAGAGTTAATTTTATTTATATATAAATACAAAAAAAAAATTCAGCAATTCATTCAACTCAATCTAAAAAAATATTCAAAACAAGCAATTTTAAGATAACACCATATGTAAAACAGTCGGCCAAGAAAACAACAACGATATTACATCTTTCTCACATATTCACACACAATCTTGATTAATAATTAAAACTAATCTTTAACATTGTTTATTATACTTCATAATATATAATATTCGTTAGGCAAACTTTCACTCGGATAAAACCCGGGCGAAGCCGGGTACACATCCGCTTGTATATATATATATGTGTGAGCAATAGTGATCTAGAAATTATTGGAAAAAGAAAGAATAAACAATATTAAGGTAAAGGATTTCTTTTAATTTTGATTTTCGCAAGTTTTCAAGCAATATTTCTGCTCTTCAACGGGCATATACTTCTATGTACAATATCAAGATGTACTTTGTACAATAATAATTGTGTTATTGGTATGTGCTCTATATATATTTGTATTTCGAAAGATTGCTTCTCTTTTATTTTCGGTTAATAGACAAGGTGGTAATTCACATTGAGAGATGCATCAGCTCATGAAATGTACCTTTACAACTATACATTAGAACTTCCATGAAAAACCTGAGGACAAAACCATGAAGATTCTGTCCAGGGGTTGGCTGCTTATTGGAGGCTGGATATGATTGGGTCAGATATTTTTTTTTTACCATGACCCAGTCATGATCTCAAGATTTACAAGCTTGATACCCTAATATGATTGAGTGGAGATAAGAAAGAAGAAGCTATTATTTTTTTGTGTTTTAAAATATTGGTCGTTCAGAGAGGTGAGTGTTTTGGTCTCTCGTGAAAGGTTTTATTATATAATTGTATTGTAGTTTTCTGTATTATTTTGTGAGAAAATAGAATATTTATGATTATTTTATTCTCCACACAAAAACCTCGCCATAAAAAAAGGCTCTTGTTGATCCGTCTAGTGCTTGGAGGGAGATTCCTTTGTGAAGGAATCTTGTTCTTCTTTTGTCGAAGTGCGATTTATGAACACGGGGAGTGTGTGTACTTCTGGAGTGTTGTAACAATAACGTGCGTATTTTTATAAACGCCTTGTAGGGACGTATTTCACGCGCCGCTCATCACGTCTTCATTGTTTTGTCGGTAGGGAGAGTTTCCCGTGGTGTATTGTCCCGCTTAGTCCCCGGATATCCCCCCTCTCTCTCTCTCTCCGTCATCTCTGGACCATGTCTCCCTTCTGTCTTCCGCCCTGGCTTGTCTGTCTATCCTCCAGCCCGGATTGTGTTGTCGGGGAATAGAACGAACGGGTTGGGAAGACTACCTGCTGTGTTATTGTTGGCTTTTCTTTTATATCAATTGTAGTGTTTATTTATATAGCATATTATCTTTTGACAAATTCTGGAAAACAGCACAGACAATAGACGTAACACAGATGATGAATCCAACTTGAAGAAAGGTCGATCTTAATCTCCACTTTCTCTAGATAACTGTTATGTTTACTTCTGTATCTGGGAGAATCCTGTATGGGATGAGTGTCCTTAATAAAGGGCTTTTTGTTGTTCTAGTGTATATATATATATATATATAGTGTAAAAACTATATAACAAAATTATAACAGTGATTCTACTTTTAAAACCTAAGGAGCAAACTGATAATAATGATAACTTATATCAATTAGATTTGATTAGATTAGCAAGCTAAATCTAAATTAATTATAATAATAAATAGTTATTTAATTTTATAGTCCAGTTTTGTATTAAGATTATCTTCACTATTATGATCATTTAAATTCAAATTATAAAATTTGTAAAATGTTATTAATTTGTAGATAGAGAGAGAAAAAAAAATCCTTTACTTCTAATACATCATCAAGTTAATTATATAATTATAATTAATAACAAAAAAATTAACAACGTAACGTCTTTTGCATCGGCTTTTACACGTCATATAGACATACTCTAATCCTATATATCGAATAAATGGTCTAAATTTGAAATGTCCCCCCTCCCGCAACATGTGTCAGCCAGAAATAGATATTCACAATGGAGGACGCCGCGGTCGAGGTAGGTTTACAGTTTGAATTTGTTAACACTTGTATCTGTTATATATGTTCATTTAAATATTTCACTGAAACAACTTAATATTAACACATAAAATCCGGTTTAAAAGAGATCTATGACATAATAAAGAAGGGGTGAAATGTCGTTGGACTTTTATCTGAAGATCCCCGGTCCAGCAGATCTCTTTTTCCAATTTATTTCAATTTAAAGTTTTTTGTGTATGTCTGGTCTACCATTAGGGTTTCAAAACATAATATCCAAACTTATAACAAATGTTAATTCATACTATAGATATATTACTAAATACAACTATTTATAATCATATTATAAAATAAAAAAACCTTAAAAAATCTTAAAAAAAAAAAAGAAAAAGGATCAAATATAAAATTATAAAAATATATATATACTAACAATCTTATCTACCTTCTTTACAAAATTTTTTTTTTCCTTATTATTAGTTTGATTAAAAGTGCATGGTTCTGTCTTTCTCTCTTTTTTCTAACTATTATATATATTCTCACTTCGATTATTCTATATATAGGATTAGAGTATGTCTATATGACGTGTAAAAGCCGATGCAAAAGACGTTACGTTGTTAATTTTTTTGTTATTAATTATAATTATATAATTAACTTGATGATGTATTAGAAGTAAAGGATTTTTTTTTTCTCTCTCTATCTACAAATTGATAACATTTTACAAATTTTATAATTTGAATTTAAATGATCATAATAGTGAAGATAATCTTAATACAAAACTGGACTATAAAATTAAATAACTATTTATTATTATATATATATATATATATATATATATATATATATATATATATATATATATATATATATATATATATATAATCTAAAATGCCATTATTTTATTTTTATAAAACATGTATTTCATTTTCATTCATTGACTGTTCTACATTTTTTTGACCATAGATTTAGAAGATACCACTTTGAATATTTGTTGTAAATATGTATAGTTGAACCTACCTATTTTTTAAATCACGAATATAGAATTCATTTTATAAATTCTATATTACTGTGATAAATAATTTTATGTGTAATTTACTTCAAGTAATTCAAAATAAAAAACTACATGATGGGTAAATAACTATCTTTCTTTTTTCACGACTGCACATTCAATTCTATCTTTTCAACAACAAAACAAAATATTCATAACATATATATATAACTATATGGCTTGGGGGAAGTGTTTCTTTTATTTAATTAGCATACTTTACGAGCTTTAGGAAATGTCTGTTCTCTTCAACAGGTTATTAGAATTGAAGCCTCTTCTTGTAGCTATATGCGCCTGTTAAAGGACAGCTTTGCCCGAAAGCTTGTGTGATATAGGATAAATAGCTGAAGAAACGCTTCCGCTGCTCCGTCTACTCGTTTTACAGCGTTACATGTCATTGGATATTATCATCTGATCTATATGCAATATTGTTAATCCATTGATTAGTAATATCGTTTTCAGTTTAAAAATTAGAATCCCTCTCGTATTAAATATGATCATTTGGGAAAAATCAACCAGGGATTGATTTCTTGTGTGTGTGTGTGTGTATATATTTGTATATATATACAGTAGAACCTCCCTGTAAAAGACAACACCTAATTGCAGAGCCAAAGTATCCTTTAGGGAGAGGTGTCCTCTTACTGGAGAGTTGTTAAATAGTAAAAATGGTAATTTTGAAAATGAAAACTATCCTTTATAGAGAGGTGTCCTCTCACGGAGGTATATATATATTAGCAAAATTACCATTTTTACTATTTAGTAACTTTCCAGTAAGAGGACACCTATCCCTAAAGGAAATTTTTGCTCTGCAATTAGGTATCCTTTACAGGGAGGTTCTACTGTATATATTACAAATATATACTTATTTATATATATTTGTCGGCTTTCCGGCCTTGACTCTTTTCTACAGTGGAGTGGGAATTACTAACTAACTACAAAAAAGTAAAACCTAGGTGTGTATATACGCAAGGAAAAAAAAAAAACAGTATAAAGAATAAAATAGGATTAAAAAGACAAACTATTAACATCTCACTTAACTGAGCATTACAACCGAGCTTCTTTTTAAAGAGACCAATTTTATTCACACTTGGTTATCTCGTATGTCTTTAATAAATATCACTGTAATATATTTCAGAGTTATTGTCTGAATCCCGATATACAGGCTGAAAGGTACAACTTCCTTAAGTTTTGTCCATGAGTGTATACACACTTGGTTATCTTGTATGTCTTCAATAAAGCTCACTGTAATATCTTTCAGAGTTATTATCTGAATCCCGATATATATTGTAAAAGTACAACTTCCTTAAGTTTTGTCCATGAGTGTATACACACTTGGTTATCTCGTATGTCTTCAATAAAGATCACTCTAATATATTTCAGAGTTATTATCTGAATCCCGATATACACTGTAAAAGGTACAACTTCCTTAAGTTTTGTCCATGAGTGCATACACACTTGGTTATCTTGTATGTCTTCAATAAAGATCACTGTAATATATTTCAGAGTTATTATCTGAATCCCGATATACATTGTAAAAGGTACAACTTCCTTAAGTTTTGTCCATGAATAGATATATTGTGGTAGTATGGACTGTGCCTCAAAAACAAATTTGAGAGGCTTCTTGACAAAATACAGAGAGAAAACGGTATTTTAAGTCAAGAGGCCAACAATGATATAGCTTTGAACAGACTAACTCTAATATTGTATTTCTCAATATTTTATATCGCAGCATAAGAACAGTAATCTTCATTTTATATCAGTATGTGAAACACATTGCCAAAAAATAACAAATTTTATCTAGTAAATTAAATTTAATTGCCATCTATCGTTAAAATTTTACACAAATAAATTTACTGGCAATGCGCTTCTTTTAAATATCATCAAATATTATCTCTACAGACCTTACTGCAATGATATGAGTTATTGAATGAGAATAATGAGCCAAGCCCTCTCATTCAATAACTCATATCATTGCAGTAAGGTCTGTAGATATAATATTTGATGATATTTAAAAGAAACGCATTGCCAGTAAATTTATTTGTGTAAAATTTTATCTATATATGACAATTGAATTATATAATATAAATTTTATCAGTTTTAATACAAAAATATTTTAAATATATTTTTCATAAAATATTCATATAATAATTAAAAGAAACAATTTTGACCCTTAACATCAGTCCTCGGTAGTATAGTGGTTAGTATTCCCGCCTGTCACGCGTGCGACCGGGGTTCGATTCCCCGCCGGGGAGCTTTTTTTTTTTTACATTTTTTAAAAAAACATATCACAGATAGTGTTGCATGACTATGTCTGTCGAAGATGAATGTTTTTATTATTATTGAAATCACACGCTGGATAATTTTCTATAAGCTTTTTACGACGAAAAAATAAATAGAGTGAACCTTCTCAACTGTTTTAGTAATTTTAAAATCTACCAGACAGCTATAGCTATTGTTAATTATTTCTACGAAAAAATAGACACTTCGGCTAGTTAGAGTTTTTTATTTTCTTAACGTTTCGACAAAAATATTTTGTCTTCGTCAGGATAAGTAAATAAAGCATTTTTCATAGAAATATGTCGGCCAAGCAACCTCCATCTTCAGGATATTGTTAATTATGTTTATATTGATAGTTTTTAATATTTTGGTAGAATTTAGGAAGATATATTAAACATGTATTGTTTACAAATAGAATTAAATCATTTTGACAAACAGACTTTTGTTTAGCAAAATAAAACGGCGATTGAAGTGTCTTACACGAACTTTATTAGCAATAGTATAGCAATAAATCCTGTAGAAGGACGTCTGAAAGCTTGCTAATAAAGTTCTTATGAGACACTCCTCTTCAACCGTCGTTATATTTTGATATTTTTATTCGAATAGTTTAATTTAGTACACTTTTGTTTGTTTGTTGCTTTGGAAGTTGAAGCTCTGTGTGTGCCCGAAGCCAAAACTATAAGTTTATAAAAGAAATCAATAAAATGTTCGTGGTTAGTTTCTTTATTAAATATAACCGCGAGATCTTTTAAATGGGCCAAAAATAATAAAGAGTGGAGATAACGTGTTTCCGGGTTGTGAGATAAGATGTAGGACAATTGGTAAATAACTTTATTTTATTGACATTCAGTCACAACAATCAAAACACTAAATATATTGTAAAACGACATTTGAAAATTATCCCGCGTTGTTTTACAATCACGGGCCGCATTATATTGTATTATAAATTACTTTATGTATTATTTACGAACGGAAAAATATGTCCAGGGTAGCCTAGTGGACATGCATCTACCCGGTAAGCGGAACACTGTGGGTTCGATTCCCATCCCTGGACACTTTTATTTTTCCGTTTACCATTACTCTTCACAATTCACCCTTTCATACTTCATCCCAAAGGTTAGAAATAATCGTTATTTCTCCTTGAAATAAATTTTGATTTTTCGTTGAAAAGAAACACATGCGGGGTAATTTTCAAATGTCGTTTTACAATCACAAGCCGCATTATATTGTATTATAAATTACTAAATATATTCAACAAATATCAAAAACAATATGTAAATTAAAATTATTTACATCAGACTCACGTCTGGACGTCTGTAGACTTCATTAGCGTCACAAGCCGCCTTGAATTCGGACAGCTTCTTGCTTAACACCCACAACCCACTGGTAGTTAAGCAGGAACGTATAGGACAAAGATCCTGGTAGACGCGAATTCGCGACGGCCACCAGCGAGTTTATATTTATTTTTAGATGTCGAGGACACGAATTCGTATCCTTTGGGGCCCGGTAAGTAAGGACGTGAATTCGTGTCCTTTGGGCTTGAGGCCCGGTAAGTATGGACGCAAATTCGTATCCTTCGAGCTTGGGGCCCGATAAGTAAGGACGCGAATTCGCATCCTTCGAGCTTGGGGCCCGATAAGTATGGACGCAAATTCGGATCCTTCGGTTCCAAAGTGTAAATTAGTGGTTGCTGTCCCCAACACTCGCAATTGCACTGTTGAATAATTCTGCCAGAATAATCTACTGCCCAGACGTTAAAAAACCGAGGACATCCTTCCTTTCAGGGCTGTCGAAAATTGCCCCCATTCTAACATGTTGGAACTGTTCTGGAATTTCGATTCTCCTCTTGATACTGTTCTTATCTTTTAGATAAGAGGAATCCTAGAGTCAATCTCTTTCTATTATGGTAGATATTGGTTTAAAATAGTTAAATTGATGTCGTCAAGGATAAACCTCACAAATATACGCAGAATGGACAGTATATTAATAGTTTGAGCACAGATGGAAATTTTGCCAAGAGAATATTTTTATACAAATAAATAAATAAATAAAAGTAGTCTATTCCGTCAAAATAGTCGTAAAAAAAAAAAAAAAACGGCGCCATTTATCAACAGTCTCTTGTGTTTTGACTTTGTAACCAACCCGATTCAGCTAGTATGTTTGCAGAGACAGTAGATAGATGGCACGTAATGTTTGCTTCTATTTTGACGGGAGTGGTGACCTTTCAATAATATAACTACATAAAAAAAGATCCATATAGAGGGGGTTGGAGAGAGTTGTGTACTACGGGATGTCACGTGAGATCAACAAACCCCCCCCCAGCCAATCCCAGGCCACCAGCTGCGTGCCCTCTCCCAGCTGCCTCCCTAGCCCGGGACAGATGTTGAACCATCCCTCCAGCGCCTGCCAGCTCCTCGAGCATTGGACCACTTCGCCCCACAGGTAGACTCTTCTTTCTTATTTACTGCGGGTAGTTGTGAGATTGGCTCAAGATTTGTTTTCCTCACTGCCTCAGTATCCGCGCCCCACAGGTAGACTCTTCTTTCTCCTTATTTCTCAGAGTTCTTTCTGATCTCCGATGGTATCTACACGATTGAATCAATATTCACTTTCGTAACTTCCTATGTATCCTGTAACTTTCCCGCATACAACAAATTTACGTCGGTAGCATCTACCATTGTCCTATGCATTCACGATTCGCTTTCACCAATGCCTTGGTTGTCTGTAACTTACCCACACACAAAGTTACTTCTGTAACATCTACCATTGTGCTAGGGTTTCATGATTAGCTTTCAACAATACCTCAGTTGTCTGTAACTTCACCACACAGAAAGTTATTACTGTAACATCTACCATTGTGCTATGGATTCACGATTCGCTTTCACCAATGTCTCGGTTCTCTGTAACTTCGCCACATACAGTCACTTCTGTAGCATCTACCAATGTGCTATGGATTCATGATTGACTTTCTCCAATACCTCGGTACTCTGTAACTTCGCCACACAAAGTCACTTCTGTAGTATCTACCATTGTGCTATGGACTCACGATTCCCGCTTTTACCAATACCTCGGTTGTCTGTAACTTCGCCATACACAGTTACCTCTGTAACATCTACCATTGTGCTATGGATTCACGATTAGCTTTCACCAATACCTCGGTTGTCTGTAACTTACCTACATACAGTTACTTCTGTAACATCTACTATTGTGCTATGGATTCACGATTCGCTTTCACCAATGTCTCGGTACTCTGTAACTTCCCTACACACAGTCACTTCTGTAACATCTACCATTGTGCTATGGACTCACGATTCCCGCTTTCACTAATACCTCGGTTACTCTGTAACTTCCCTACACACAGTCACTTCTGTAACATCTACCATTGTGCTATGGACTCACGATTCCCGCTTTCACTAATACCTCGGTTCTCTGTAACTTCACCACACAAAATTACTTCTGTAACATCTACCATTGTGCTATGGATTTACGATTAGCTTTCACCAATACATCGGTGTTCTGTAACTTCGCCACACAAAGTTACTTCTGTAACATCTACTATTGTGCTACGGAAACACGATTCGCTTCACCAATGCCTTGGTTGTCTGTAACTTACCTACACATAAAGTCACTTCTGTAACATCTACCATTGTGCTAGGGATTCAAGATTAGCTTTCACCAATGTCTCGGTTGTCTGTAACTTACCTACACATAAAGTCACTTCTGTAACATCTACCATTGTGCTATGGATTCACGAATCGCGCTTTCACCAATGTCTCTGTTGTCTGTAACTTCGCTACACACAGTTACTTCTGTAACATCTACCATTGTCCTATGGATTCATAATTCGCGCTCATAAATTGGCTCGTAAACGTCTTGACGAGTGTTCAAAGAGGCGATCATTCGGATGCAAATTGAAACAAAAACATTCTGAGGTATCTCAATGGTTCCCCTGTCGTTTGTAGGCTTCGAAAAAGTTCCACGCGAGATTGAATCTCCTCAATAAATTCTTCTTTTTACTGATCAAACTCAACATCAGCAAATTACTAAGATGAGTGCCTGCATCACTCCAAAGGAACTGGTAGACAACCTTAACTCATCTTCAAGCTATATCTATCTCAGTATTGACAATTGACAATTAAAAATAGTTTATTGACATCTAGTCAATGGTCAAGAGAGAGTTTACAGAGTTTAAAATAGTAGATAAAATATATATACAACAGACGAGGCCTTCTCTGAAGGTACGTCTGGATCCTATCAGGAGCTTAGAATCGTCTTGAGTTCAGACAGGCCCTTGAGAATTATGGAATATATCCGTGTCCCCAGCATGCTCGATGACTATGTTAAGGATATCTCAGTATCTCAGTTGTGCCACATGGAATTCAATGACGATATTAGACGATGGATTAATGCGAGTGACCTCTATGCTAGAAGACTAACTGCTTACGTCACTTCACGTCTCAGTAGAGACCGTCTAACTGACATCTTGTCAATTGAAACAATGTGTCAGTACTTTTTACAGATTAAGGCAATGATAATCTTCTCCTATTGCTATAGAAGAACAAACAAAAGTCAGGGAGAAGAGCTTCTATTATACAAGAGGATGATCTTACAAGCTTTAAAGCAAGGTACCCATAAAAAGGGCAGTCTTGTTCAGAAAGCTTTTACGATCGTTCTCGTAAAAAAGAAACGTTTTACAGATGTCGGGATTTTCTTTTCAGAAGGATTCTTAAAAACAAAGTAGGCATATCCTGACCAGGAGCACATGTGCTTTTTCAGAAGGACAGAGCGCCATCTGGTGGAACAGTAATCAACTAAACATTGATTTAGCCTGTTCCCTGATATTTGGCCAACCCAATTCATTGATAAATCAAGAAAAGCCATCTACGAACGCGTTTCGCGCTGTTGGCAGCTCGTCAGCGTGGAGCAAGGCTGTACCACTGTAGGATTCTTGTTGCTCTGTGTTGTTGGAGAGGACTGAATAGCATTATTTACTACATCTTTGATAGTTAGTTATAAGGAAAGATCAACCAGAGGATGGTAGTAATGCGAAAAATACTTCTTTTCATGAAAAATACATTAAAATAATCTATTCTCTCAGCGAAGATTTAGATTAGAAGGTTTCACAATATCAGCAATGGTAAATTTGGAATCAACCAACCGCTGTAATCTATGGTTTCAAGCTCTCATCAGTATAGAAGTGGCTACCAATAGTTATGACAAAGATGCATCATTTGGGGAAATCCGTCTTCGTGGACCAATACCGAAACAGAGGCTGTCATAACGTGTGTATTAGATAACATGTTATCCCAAACCTCTATAGTATACCTGTTCTACATGGACGTGTTTCATTCATTTACCCTTCTTACAACAACCTGAATGGTCCCACAGCAAGAATGGGCCAATATTCCCAATGATTTAGTAGAGGTCGTTGTAAACAGCGAGGACTGTATCTGCTGTAAGAGGTGATCATGCATCCTATTACTTTTTTTTTTAACTTTAAGATCTTTTTCTTTGATATGTGAAATTCTCGTTTCGCACGTGCGTCTCTAATATTTTTTTTTCCCGTAATTTTTTCCAAATTTGATCAAAATTTGTTTGTCAGTCGTTAGTTACATTGTTAAGCCAATCAATCACACGGGAAATTAGAGTCGAATCCAAAAGGCTTCTAGTTTTAAACGATTTTACCGTTTTATTCCCTTTAAATTAGGGAAGGTTTACATTCGAAGGTCTACATTCAAGGTCTACATTCGAATGTCTACACTGAAGATCTACACTCGAAGGTCAACACTCGAAGGTCTATACTCGAAGGTCTATACTCGAAGATCTACACTCGAAGATCTACACTCGAATGTCTACACTCGAAGATCTACACTCGAATGTCAATACTCGAAGATCTACACTCGAAGATCTACACTCGAATGTCTATACTCGAAGATCTACACTCGAAGGTCTACACTCGAAGATCTACACTCGAATGTCTACACTCGAAGATCTACACTCGAAGATCTACACTCGAATGTCTACACTCGAAGGTCAACACTCGAAGATCTACACTCGAATGTCTACACTCGAAGATCTACACTCGAAGATCTACACTCGAAGATCTACACTCGAATGTCTACACTCGAAGATCTACACTCGAATGTCTACACTCGAAGATCTACACTCGAATGTCTACACTCGAAGATCTACACTAGAAGATCTATACTCGAAGGTCTATACTCGAAGATCTATACTCGAAGGTCTACACTCGAAAGTCTACACTGAAGATCTACACTCGAAAATTTACACTCGAAGGTCTACACTGAAGATCTACACTCGAATGTCTACACTCGAAGATCTACACTCGAATGTCTACACTCGAAGATCTACACTAGAAGATCTATACTCGAAGGTCTATACTCGAAGATCTATACTCGAAGGTCTACACTCGAAAGTCTACACTGAAGATCTACACTCGAAGATCTACACTCGAAGGTCTACACTGAAGGTCTACACTGAAGATTTACACTCGAAGATCTACACTCGAAGATCTACACTCGAAGATCTACACTCGAAGGTCTACACTCGAAGATCTATACTCGAAGGTCTACACTCGAAAGTCTACACTGAAGATCTACACTCGAAGATCTAAACTCGAAGGTCTACACTCGAAGGTCTACACAGCCCACTACAAGATGGAGGTAATTCTGTTCCCGGACTTCGGACCCACCATCCGGTCCTAGACAATGGGGGAAGGGAAGGGGAACCTAGCAGATGGTCTCCGGCTCGCACGCGCCTAAACTTTCCTCTCTTTTTTTTTAGGCTTGGTTGAAGCACGCGCCGAATTGGGACTACCTACCTTTCTTCGACCTTTTTTTTTAAAGCCTTCCTCCTCCTCCTCTTCTTCTTTTTAGGCGGGAGATTTGACTGCGCATTAATAACCCCGCGCGCTTTTCTTGGCGGGACCTTGTGTGGATCTTAAATGTAAGTCCTCTTCTCGCTTTGCCTTCTTGTCCTCTTTGAGGTTTTACCGCGAATGTCTTTCCTGTTTTCAGGCGTACAGACTTCGGTCTATCCATCTGTGTCTTGCCCGTTCTCAGGCGTAAAGACTTCGGTCTATCCATCTGTGTCTTGCCTGTTCTCAGGCGTACAGACTTCGGTCTATCCATCTGTGTCTTGCCCGTTCTCAGGCGTACAGACTTCGGTCTTTCCATCTGTCTCTTGCCTGTTCTTGGACGTAAAGACTTCGGTCTATCCATCTGTGTCTTGCCTGTTCTTGGACGTACATACTTCGGTCTATCCATCTGTGTCTTGCCTGTTCTTGGACGTACAGGCTTCGGTCTATCCATCTGTGTAGAGACGATTTGCATAACATCGTATTTACCATATATATTTGTTACAATTGTCCTTTGCATTTTTAATTACTATTTTTATAGTTAACTCCCCCACCTAAAAAGATCACTTTCTATAGATCCAACCCAAAGAGGTCACTTTGGGAAGGTTAGTTGCTTTAGAAGGGTCAATTTGAACAGTCGGGGCAAATGCCATTTTCATCATTTTAAAAGCCCGACCATCACCCTTTCCACATTTTCGCCTCTTTTGGCTAATTGTCACATATAATGTCGAATTCAGTTTGCACTTGAAATCTAAAAGAGTTAGATCGGGAGGGGCCAATCAGGCACTACGGGGGGTGGAACGCCCTTGCAATTCGACCTTGCACTTGCAAGCGTAATAGGACGTGCGTTACGACACGCGCGGACGGTTGCGTGTGGAGAAAACAACTTGATCCTCCCCGTGCTGGGATGACCGGTTTCTCTTATACGTCTTTGGTGGATGGGCACAGCTTGGAACTGTGATGTCCTGTCTCAGACTTTGGTGCTCTTGTTGGATTCGAGAGAGTGGGACAGAAACATTATTCTGGTTCCCTTACTAGACTCGTTTTTGCTGTTAGATTTAAGGGAGGACAGAAAAACTTTTAATTTTCATTTGTTCTTGTAGGCTCGTTGTACTCGTTTGGTTCTGAGGGACAGCGAAGCTTGGAATGGATTTTTTCCATTTTTCAAACTCTAAGCTCTCGTTGGCACGGATAACAACTTGGAACTGTGCTGTGTTTTTACTCAGTTTGATCATTGCAATAGAAGTTTGCATTTCTGACCGCTACTGGATGTCTATTTCTACCCGTTTAGAAAGTGGACCACGACTCCTGCTCTCTGACCTGGGGTTATAGACAGGATGGCTGCTGATAACCGCGTTCTTTTAACAGTGAATCTGTGAGGGGGAGAGACGTCAAAACTTTTACAAGTGTGATGCAAACTACACTTGTGGGCACACACACAGATATGGATTTACTTTAAAATTTTCACAGAGTGATTGATCTACGAGGGCCCAACCATTTAACTCTTCATGGCACCAAGTAGACTGCGTTCTTTTAAAATGCATCTACAAACTTGTATGTCTGCAAATGTAGACATCGCTCTTGTAGGGTTCTTGTTTCTTCCAGCCATCTTTTCACGACACCAAGGATGCCGCGTTCTTTTAAAGTGCATCTACAAACTTGTGTGTCTGCAAATGTAGACATCGCTCTTGTATGGTTCTTGTCTTTCCCAGCCATCTCTTCACGACACCAAGGAGGCCGCGTTCTTTTAAAGTGCATCTACAAGTTTTTGTGTCTGCAAGTGTAGACATCGCTCTTGTCTCTTCCAGCCATCTCTTCACGACAACAAGGAGGGCGCGTTCTTTTAAAGTGGATCTACAAACTTGTATGTCTGTAAGTGTCGATATTGCTCTTGTAGGGTGTCACTTCTCAAGGACTCAGCAATCTCTTCGCGACATTAAACGAGTGGATTTTTGGATTTTAAGTTGTGATCTAAGCTTGGTCTTCTTGATGGCCACCAGCCGTTGACGGGGAAGGTGTATACAGACATTAGAGTGTCTACATATGTAAGACTTGTAGCATCTACTGTGTCTCTAGGTCTCAGCTTCTCCTCCCACGTCTGGCAAACAATGGGATGATGACCCTCGGCGCTAATTGGTGTCCAGCCAAGCGAGGGGAGCCTGGGAATTGCAGGGGTGTGGGAACCTGGGATATCGATTGTTGGGACCCCCCCCCCCCTCACCTTTTATCTACTTATATTCCTATACCCCCCCCCCTCTCTACTTTATGTATATTTATTTGTGTGTGGGTATGCAAAAGTTAAGGTACAGACAATAAATGATTATTGTATTAAATGATTATAATTGATGGCAAAATTTGTATATACAGTAGAACCTCCCTGTAAAAGACAACACATTGCAGAGCCAAACTGTCCTTTAGAGAGAGGTATCCTCTTACCGGAGAGTTTCTAAATTGTAATAATGATAATTTTGCAAATGAAAACTGTCCTTTGTAGAGAGGTGTCCGCTAAAGGGAGGTTCTACTGTACATATTATGTTAGTTAGGAATATCTATTAATAGGGTTTATGCAAATCATTATATGAAGATTGGTATATACCACATATATAGGTTGAGCAATACATAATAATAAATATATTTAGAAAATTCTATATACAGTTACGAGCGTCATGCGTTCTTAATAATTCTTCATCTCTGTCACCGTTTGCTTTTTTTTTTTGGAATGGCGCTCTCCTATTGGTTGGCTACGATCACGCCACCTTTGCCCCCCCCCCCCCCCCCCCCCATCATGCCCCCCCCCCCCCCCCCCCCACTCTTTGGTTTTTGTAACTATTGTGTTGGAGCGGGTCGCTCCTTAAATAAATGCATATATTAGTTAATAACTAAATGGAATCCTCTCTTTCATTTTCCCAGTAAGAGACGCCTACGGAAGCCAACAGTACATAGACAGATAAAGCACATAGGCTATAGTTATTAACTAATATATGCATTTATTTAAGGCGCCAATTTATAATTGTAACAAATAGTATTTGAATCAAAACATTCAATCGGGGGTAAAACACGGGCGTTGCCCGGGTCATTCGGCTAGTATGCATATATATTGGATTTTTATTCTTCCAATATTTCGAGAGTGGGAAACTCACCTCTCTTTTTCGAGGGTGTTTGTGTTATTATAATTATAATCCTCAATTAGATTAATCAAATATGGGGGTCGGTGGAAGAATGGTCTAAACCGTTGGTTTTCGACCGCTACGACCTGGGTTCGATTCCCGCATTGGCGACTTTTTTCTGATTAAAAAAAAAATGCTCCAATGGCACCCGATTCTTGCAAAAGTCCAAACCCACCAGCGAGTGCAAGTAACCAAACGGGGCTATGGCACATTTGTAAGTGCAAAAGTCGAACTGCTTTTCACATGTGTAGATATGTGGTGAACTTACAGTAAAAGCAGTCGCCTTCTACCCACCATGATTTATCATGGCCAGTACCACGTGTACTAGGGATAAGTAAAAAAAATCAATCAAATATAAATATACGAGGTTTCTTTATTACACTTTTAACGAGTTTACAAGATTTCGGGTTTTGTGTTATATCGAGGATGTGTGTGTGTGTTATATTCTCATAGCTTTATTTTTGTATTTATTATTTTTTTTCCATAGGATTATTCAAATAAAAATTCTATATACAGTTGCGAGCGTCATCATCCCTGTCACCGCTTCCTTTTTTTTTTTTTGGAATGGCGCTCTCCTATTGGTTGGCTACGATCACGTGGCTACGATGGCGCCCCGCCACTACGCGAGACACTTTGTTTTTGACTTTGCCCCCCCCCCCCCCCCCCCCCCCCCACTCGCTTTTTGGTTTTTGTAACTATTGTGTTGGAGCGGGTCGCTCCTTAAATAAATGCATATATTAGTTAGTAACTAAATGGAATCCTCTCTTTCTTTTTCCCAGTAAGAGACGCCTACGGAAGCCAACAGTACATAGACAGATAAAGCACATAGGCTATAGTTATTAACTAATATATGCATTTATTTAAGGCGCCAATTTATAATTGTAACAAATAGTATTTGAATAAAAACATTCAATCGGGTAAAACACGGGCGTTGCCGGTCATTCGGCTAGTCTGTATATATTTACCATGTGTATATAATCTTTCTCCATTTTTACTCTTTTGTATATTTCCCACTTTCATGGGTTTCTCCGTCTTGTAACCCCAAGGAGAATCCTCTGTAAGACCTGTGTGTCTTAATAAAGGTGTGTGTGTATTTATTGTTTTTAAAATCAATATATATTTTACTTTCTTCCTTTTTAAACCGCTGTGTATTTTTATACAAAGTTTTGTATCTCGGTTTAAGGCCGACAGCAAGTATTTCAGTCCCAAAATACCCAGTTCCAATATGATAACTGATTGTAAATAAGACCTATATCGCATTTAAGACCAAATAGGAATGACGATAACACAAACACACAAGAAAAATTGAAAGTCTATAATTCAACTCGGGTTGACGATCACAAAAATTAAAACGTCTATAATTCAACAATTTAAAAACTTAACTTTTTTAAAAGGTCATTTTTTGTAACGCTACTAAAAGTATTGTATGTTGTTTTGTTTGTACATTTAAATAATGGTAGGCAATAGAGAAAAGTACGCAGTGTGTGTGGAACATAATCTGTTAAAATCAGTTCGATAGATGGCGTTGTTTTTCCAACGGTAATTTGAGCTATCAAGATGTTTTTCTTCCAATCATTTTCTCGCATGATCTTCTTTGGTTTTCCTCTTCCTTGTTTACACCACTCGTAGACAAAGCTTGAAGTGGAAAATCTTTGATTTCGCCGGTCGTCCTTTTTTTTTTTTTTGAAGGAGACAGAGGTAATTTAACTGGCAAAGTGGCTAGGTCAAATCTATGGCCAAAATATAGATGGAAATTTCACCGGGAGGAAAAATATATGGCGTCTAGTTTCGACGTCTATTTTGACGGGAGACCTTTGCTTTCATAGGACAATATCCTTATGGTGAAATTATCCTTATCCTTATATATACACGTATGGAAAATTACCACATTTATATACACCAATACCTCGCTTTGCGTCGTTTCGTTTTGTGTTTTTTTCGAAGTTGCGTCGCTACTTAATTTTTACTGATTTTCACTGTGCGTCGTTAGATTTTCGAAGTTGCGTTGTTTTGGATTCGAGTCTTTAATTTTTTAAATATTTTTTTTCCCTAAAATATGGCAACATCTTTGTTTTTGATTGCGCCTTCACATATTTTCACTTTGCGTCGTTTCAATTTGCGTCGTGTTTTTTTTGGAACGTAACCCCGACGCAAAGCGAGGTATGGGTGTATTTATATAAGTATCCAACACAAGTGATATAACAATACACTCGAGTGGGACATATGTAAAAAAAGAAAATGTAAATTTAACGATGATCGTTGCAAAAGACACAATCTCTCCTTTCTCTTCCACAACTAATCCTCCGTTCTTAATCCGATACCACTTGGATGCAAATCTATTAAAAATTATATGCAAACAGGTCCTCCTCCCCCTTGCACAACAAAGGGGTCCCTTGCACCTGGACTTTGGGGGGTGGTATTGGCGGGAAACTGTCTCCATGGTAACCCTAGCTACACACACAACATGGCGTTTGTTTCCCACGTGGGCGGTGGACCATGGGGATATGGGCACGCTGTTGGCAACATTGACGTGACCATTGTTGAATGACCTCCTCCCCTTGGGATTGTTGGCGTTGTTTTTTAATTTTCACGGAGGAAAGTAATCAAGGTCGTGGCCCTGGGTACAATATATTGTATTAATACAACACGCCATTTATATATAACAAATGAAAACATTAAGACGTGAATGTTTCTTTTTACAAATAAATCAAACTTCTACTGTCCTTACTGAGATGAAAAAATATTGGGAGGGCTTGGCTCATCAGTGGTGAACCCTCTCAGCGGTTTCGCCAATTTTAATCTACCAGACCGCTTCTTTAGAGCTCTAATACTGTATTGGATCATTTCGTTCACTTTAGAAATTGTAAGCATGGTTAGAAATTGTTTTTTTTAATAGCGTTAAATTGTTCCTATTGCTAAATATAGATGTAGCTTTAATATTGACCTGATGTTTTTAATTTATTTAAAGAATGTTTTGTGAAAGAGATTCTCCGAAAGATCAACTAAAAAGTGTGAAATAATTTGGCGCGCTGACTTGAAGTTTAATTAACGTATTTACATGTAATTTCCCCCCCATATAAATTCTTTTATTCTATTTTCCACACTCTTTTTCTGTTCCTTTCAGATGAATCTAAATTTCTTAATAAAGGTATTGATTGATTTTCTCTTCTTCTTTTTTTTTTTAAGCGCACCTCTAGGCATGTATATAATATATTGCCACGTGGAAAATTAGGGAAGACAAAAACTTCAGGATGGTGCAGCAATTTATTTAAGGCAAGACAGACTATGAAGGATAAACAAATAATAAGGAATGAGGGAAGTTTACAGAGTAGTAAAATATAAACATAAAAAATGATACTCTGTTAATACTAGTGTAAAATAATAAATACTTCGCTATGCAATTTTTTTTATGACTTTTTTTTAAATTATCCCAAGTACACGTTGTATAGGCCATGATAATCATGGTGGGTAGAAGTTGGCGACTGGTTTACTGTAAGTGCACCATATGTGAAAAGCACTTCGTCCTTGCACTTACAAATGTGCCAGAGTACCGTTTGGTTACTTACACTCGCTGGTGGGGTTGGACTTTTGCAAGAATCGGGAGTCATTGGAGCATTATATATTTAAAAAAAAGTGCCCAATGAGGGATTCGATCCCGGTCGTAGCGGTCGAAAACCAACGGTTTAGATCATCATCCTTTCTATGATACTAATTGAATGAACAACTTGAAGGGGGACCGTTTATGATGTAGAGCCTCCTCATGTTATCACTTTATTGCAAATAAAATCCTCCCTGCACGACGCACCCCTTATTTACCTATATACAGTTTCGAGCGTCATTCTTCATCTCTTAATCATCAGTCAGTTTTCGTCTCTGTCACCGTTTGCTTTTTTTTTTTGGAATGGCGCCGTCCTATTGGTTGGCTACGCTCACGCCACCTTTGCCCCCCCCCCCCCCCCCCCACTCGCCTTTTCGTTTATGTAATTAACGCTCCTTAAATAAATGCATATATTAGTTAATAACCAAATGGAATCCTCTCTTTCTTTTTCCCAGTATGAGACGCCTACGGAAGCCAACAGTACATAGACAGATAAAGCACATAGGCTATAGTTATTAACTAATATATGCATTTATTTAAGGCGTCAATTTATAATTGTAACAAATAGTATTTGAATCAAAACATTCAATCGGGTAAAACACGGGCGTTGCCCGGGTCATTCGGCTAATTTACCTATATAAACGGTGGTATGAAAAAACTGGAAAGGGAATCCAACCATACAATATATTCTACAAAATAAAGGAGATATCAATCCCCGATTCCGACGACCCGGCCCTGACACTTAGTCATGAGCTCATTGCCCAACAGCTGCCCTCCTGCAAGGTCCAGGGGGGACTACCTCTACTCCACGCCATGTGTAAATAGCCAGGACAAGGTGACTCGATTGTAACACCTGTAAATCGAGACGAAATAAATAAAAAAACTCGAAAGGAACAAACAACTTGAAAGGATCTTAAGTTGAAAACACAAGTTCTCCAGGGATACATTTCTTAGAAGATTTGTAAATTAAAAAATATTTGTAAAAACTTATTCCTGGAGACCTGGTGTTTTAAACTTAATATTGATTCATGGGAATATTTTAATGATTTAAAAAAAGTTCTGTTAATGATGAACTAAATGCTCTTAGTTCACAAACTTCCTTTTTAATGTCTCAATACTTTCTCTAATAGCAAACAACGATGTCTAGGTTTACAAATTGAACAAACCACTTGAAACTACAGTTAAACCTATCTATAGCGCCTCCTCTATATAGCGCCCGATTTTATATACGTAGTACGATGCCATTTACATTAAAACTCCCAATCCGGTTCCAAGCCCTGATGAAAAAGTAGGAGAGGGAGCAGTAACAAGCTCACTAAAAAACCTGAGCTCAGCTGGTTCGGCTGATAGTACCCTGTAAGGACTTCTAATCCAGGGATACAGGATGAGCAGCGTTTGTACTCCATATTAGGAGCGGCTGCACATGGTGTCTGTTCCTCATGTCAGAGGCGGCTATTTCTTTTGGAGCTAAGTCGGCCTGCCACTGAGTAGTGCTCCCAGTCTTAATGACAAAGGCAGACACATTCTACTTCACTCAGTGTGGAGATAAGAAAGAAGAAGAAGAGAAGTGACCTGTCTATAGCATCCTATTTTGGTGAGTCCCAAGAAACGGGCGCTATAAACAGGTTTAACTATACTTATAATAAGCCTTTCTTATCCACACTTATGTTGTAATAGATTTAGTATTATAAGAGAAGGAATCACTAGACATCATCTTGAAGAAAGGAATCAAAGTTTACGGCGACGTGTTTCTTTTATTTGTGCTGTATAATTGGAAAGATTTCAAACTATGACGTCCTTCAACAGGCAACTATACATCTAGTTTCTTGCATAGTAGCCTGTTGAAGAATGGCATAGTACGAAAGCTTGCCAATTATACAACACAAATAAAAGAAACTCGTCACCGAAAACTTTGATTCCTTCTTCAAGATTTAGTGTTATTGTGACAATTGACAATAGTTAATTGACATCTAGTCAACAGTAAGGAGAAGGTTTACAGCCATTTTTAAAATAGGGAGAAATATATACAACAGACGGAGGGACGTCTGGATTTCATCAGGAGCTTAAAGCCGCCTTGAGTTCGGACAGTCCGTTGCGGATTATGAAATCCATGCTCCCAGCATGCTCGATGACTGTGTGTGTGTGTTGAGGAATTCAACAAGAATAATCTTGTGTTCAGGCGTTAGTGTTATTGTGGGGGGGGGGGGAGTCGGTAGAGGGTGTTATAAACCGTAGATAAACGGCAGTCTGATCGAATCCCGCATTGGACACTTTTTTTCTATATAAAAAAAAGTTTTTCCAATGGACTCCCCGTTTCTTGCTAAAGTCCTTCCCAACCAGTGAGTAAGTGCAAGTAACCAAACAGGGCTCTATCACACTTTAAATAGTACGGAAACGGTAGCGTGTTAAACGGAATATGAAAATTAATCCCATCTCATCGGACTAAACGATCTTATTAAGGATTTGACACTGTAACTTCTGATCTAATTTCATATCGTATCGAAGTTTCATCTGGATAGGGTAAATATGCAAATAAGCTCGGTATCGAATTAATTTGCATATTTCTGAGTTTTGAAACTACAACGACGTATCTTTCCAGACATAATTCTGTATAGTAGCAATCGGAATAGGTCACTTATGTCGAAGAAACCACAGACACCAACTTACACTCGTGGACATAAGGAAATGGAAAGTCTTTGATATCGCCGGTCGTCTACTTTTTCAAGGAGACAGAGGCAATTTTGTTCACGCTTGGTTATCTCGTGTATCTTCAATAAAGGTCACTGTGTATCAAATATCTTTCAGAGTTATTGTCTGAATCCTGATATACATGTTAAAAGGTACAACTTCGGGAACATGGGGAGTTTATTTAGGGATCTAGGGGGTTAGTTTCGGAAATATGGGGAGTTTTTTTTTTAGGGATATGGGGAGTTAATTTCAGGAGAATGGAGAGTTGATTTGGGGATCTGGGGAGTTGATTTAGGAATTTCAGGAGTTTATTTAGAGAACATTGGGGAGTTGACATAGGAATGTAAGGAGTTCGTGTCGAGAAGTAGATGTTGAATATGAAAGAGGATCTAGGGAGTTGGAGTTAGGAACACGGGAGCTGAGTATTAAGGAAGTTGGGATTGTCATTGGGAGGTATTGTGGGGTCCCATCAGCTGTCACAGCTGGCGTCCCATCTGCCTGCCAATGCCATTGCCATTTGTGTATGACCTTGGTGCAATGGCAATCGTGGGTGATTCTAAGCCTTTTAATTTTAACACTTGTTATTCATGTAATCCCCCTTTTTTTTCCTTGCGAATTTGTGTCGTAGTTTGAAACATAGTCACTCCTCGTGTGCACATTTCTGCATGCCACTACTGTCCTCACTCAAAATTATGATCGTTCTATTTTGACAAAAGTTTTAAACAATATATTCTCGTGGCTTATATGAATGGGAATAAGAATTTATAAGTTGGTGATTTTAAACTGCGGTTGGAGAGCTGTTTAGTGATGAGCCCAGGCCCTATCCGTGTATACTCTCGCCTAGAAGCCAGCCACCTAAAGCGAGGTGAAGTCGAATCTGCTACTGAAGATGTGAAGAAGTCAGGTCAGGTCTCATTGCTCGAAAGTGCCTTCAGTGAGATGTCAAAGCCTTGCAAGCCAAGAATCTGCTCGAGCAGACCAAATGGTCACAGATAACATCAGCACAAGAATGGTAGAGTCCTTCGCGTGCACCATGGGGAAGGTTAAAATGTCATCTTCCACGTGCAGACGCTGGGAGCTTCCAGGAATCAGAAATGTCACGGTTGGTCGACGTCTCATTAGAATGCCAAGACTTCCCTCTTTCTAAATGTTGCTGATAATTGTTTTCTCGTTTGTAACTTCCGCTGGTTGGCCCATCCTTCCTGCCCACCTGCAGCAGCCCCTCTTTGTTTTCTCTCCCTATCTCTCCATTGATGAATAGATTGATACCTATACACCAGAACCTCTCATTAGAGACCGACCGCCACAAACATGGACACTCCTAGTCTATCCTAGAGTTGGTCTTTCATCGGAGGTTGGGTTATGAAAGGTTGATTACTGATTTTTTAAAGGTGCTAGTCCATCAGAAAGGCCACTCATCGAATATTTCATGGTAGCCACATTCAACGTCCTCAAAGAGTTCTTTATAGCCCTAATCTACAGTCTTGGTAGCAATGGTAGACGATAGCAGGGCTCTCTGCTCCTGTAGTCACACTCCACGTCTTCCCAGAACCGCCTTGCTCATTTTAAGAATTCAAACACTACCAGCAGAGAAATGGTACACAGCCAATGTGTCTTCTCTTAAAACTACACTAGATGATAGAAAAACTGATTTTTGGGGGCTAAATAGGAGGATATGTCGGAGGCAGTATAGGAAACAGGCTGGAAAGAATGCTTGGATCAGATGTTTGACGCTGGCTGAAAAGTGTCGTTATCAGATTTCTGCACTAGAAATCTCTCTGTATGTATCTCTTTCACTTCCTAAAATTCTACTGGATGTTCAGTTTATACATTAGTATCTCTACCATCCCTGCCGGTGGTATTGTCTGACATGGAATAGGAGCTGTTAGTCTAGAAAAGGTCAAGAACTCTCAGGAAGTATTGAATCCATAAACATGACCTGATATAGTTTTTCACTTCCTAAACTTGTGCATCTATTGGATGATCAGTTTATACATCGGTATCTCTACCATTGTTTCTTCCGGGATTGTCTGACTTGGTTTAAGAGCTGATCTATAGAGAGCCAAGAGCTCTCGGGAAGCATTGAATACTTATAAACATGACCTGATATAGGCCTTTCACTTCCTAAGATAAGTACTGGATGGTCAGTTTATACATTGGTATCTCTACCATTGATTCCTGGATTGTCTGACTTTATATAGGAGCTGTGAGAAAGCCAAGAGTTCTCGGGAGACGACGAATGTGTTCTTATAATTCAATCTCCAATGAGAGGTGACTTCCAAGAGAGACCAGGTAATTTCTCGCGGAACATCCTTATATGAAAAAAAACCCACAGTTCTGGGCGAGTGTAGTAATGTGACTAGGCAGGCAGGCTATACCTGAGTCAGTCAAGTGGAGGGGCCACCACACCTGGATGTACATAGGGAGGATGACTCATCTCCCCCCTGCCAGCTGCCGGATAATCGATCCCTGTCCCGGGACCCCCAGGTATTAGACGACATCACAGAATCCCGCGTCTCTTTCACTTTAACAACAAAAAAAGGATTCGCAGACATTTGTGAAGACATTCACACGTATATAAAAACATTGACGAAACATCTTTGTTGTTGTTAAGACATTCTGAAATAATTAAAAATTTATTCCGACCTAGATGTTGTAAGCCATCAAAAAATTTCAGTTACACGATAAGGAGATGCTTTTCTCTTAATTTATTCACCTAATCCCAGTACAATTTCACTTTTGTACTATATTTTCACTTTTTATTTGTTGTTGTTTTAATTTCCAAGTTTTTTCTTCTTTTTAATATTGATATAACGTCGAATATTCCAAGTTATCAAGTATATTAGGCTACTAATAACATACTACAGTATCACTTGGTACTCTTGTGGGTGGAATACTGCAAGATTCCACTTCCTTGCCTTGTCAACCGAACTATCTTGAATTGTGTAGGGGGCTACCAGTAAGGGACTACACACAGCGTTATTAAGACCACCGGTCTTATACAGATTCACCATAGAAGAAAGGAAGCATAGATGGAGCTCCTATACTCCAGGCAACGCAGAACCCAACAACAGCCTACAGGTTCGACGCATGTCCAGTTCTTTCGTGCATACGTCAAGGTTAGCATATCACTGAAAAAGCTAGTGTGGAATCAGCCGTGTTCTAGTCTTCATTTTCCTCATCCAAATGGACCACGACATTCAGCGATTCTATTTATCTCCTCCGAACGATGACTGCGGTCTTGTAGAATTTATATAAACCAGTTAGGGACTAGACTTGTAGATAGTTTGAATCTTGTTGATGGATTGTTCAATTCTTGGGTGAAATTCGTTAATGAATATTTAGTGATCATGATATGATGACAAATATTATATGATAGACATCATATGACTATTCTATTCACGGCCTAAATTTTTTTATTATATATATATGTATGGACAAATGTAAAGGCATACATGTATGACAGCGCAAGTATCAAGTGTCCCAAGGGGGACATAGCGCTTTAAATTGAAATAAAATAAAAATGATATGATAAGAAATATATACATCTTGAATGACGTGCGTATAAAGTGTTTGTTTTACTTGTTCGCTGGTTGATTCTTACCTGTTTCATTTATTCCCTTTTTACTTTAAAGATCCCATATCTGAACAAGGTTATTATTTTGGTTTATATTGAGATGTCGCATGTGTACAACTGTGGATAATGCTCTTAAGTGCATTCTATGATTTTGTTCTTTTTTTTTTTTTGACCGAGTTTGGCTAGTCGTAATGTGATACTCGTATTTGGCCTTCGAAAAAAATAGTTTTGGTGTTATTTCATCCATTGATTTCTACATTAATATACTGGTTAAAGGAGCCTACGAATGGTAATGTTTCTTTTACAGCTATATATTCCAAGTAAGAAGAGATGCTGCTGAGGTTTCTTGCTCCATCTGTCTCTCTTTGCCCATCCCAACATCTGCGAACATCCCAATGGCCAAATATGACCTCTCACCACTGTTTGCTCCAACTCAGACTTCGCTGTTGACCATTGATGTTTGTCCATCCAATATACCCCCATCTGGTGGATGGCCCCGATGGTGTCATGCGGTTGTTCTATATTGCCACCATCTTCTGGAACGCTTCACGATTTTGCGTGTCATCTTTGCGCAGGGGCCATGATAATCTTATCTGTATTGTTCCAATTTTAGTATATGTACTGCCGAAAAAGCCTTAAAAACCATCTACTGTGTTTACCTACCTTTTTTTAAAATGACATATGTCTTCTCTCAACTAAAATCTATTCTCCTTCATCGACCCATGTTAATCCATTTCTCATTCTTATCTCTATCATAAGTTGGACAATCGCCTGAAGACAGAATTATTAAAATTGTGAGGTGAGTTTCTTGTAATTTTTCACCTCACGATTCTGTACTTTTAATAATTTGTCTTCAGTTGGTGCTTCACCATCTTATTTCTTTACTTTTTGCCCTTTTTCTAAAGGTAAAAGGGGGAAGTTTGCTGATTAAAAGGAAAGAGATGAAAACTAGCTAAGGGGCTTGACGTTTTTGTTTTGCTATTATCGTGTGTGTTTGTAATCCTGTTAGTGGAACAGCTGGTTTGACCGCTTTGTTACCTACCGTTTCATAGGGGAATGAATCCCAACTCTTGTAGAACCTCCCATGAGAGAACTTGCCTAGAATCCTGGCCTCTCTTGAAGGTGATCTTTCACTGGAAGTTATGTCGGGTGTCACAGAGAGGTGTTGACGGTAAGGTGGTCTTTCACTGGATGTAGGGTGTCACAGAGAGGTGGTCTTTCACTGGATGTAGGGTGTCACAGAGAGGTGTGTGGTGTGAGCAGCGGCGGGGGCGGTCTCTCGTGCTCCACCAGCGAGGACGAGGACTCGGACGGAGGAGGACTGGGCAGCTCGGGGCGCTACGCCACAACGAGCGGCGGCGCCAAGAAACCCGTCAACAAGGGCCGGTGGTCGAAGGAGGAGGACGAGAAGCTGAAGAGGGTCGTGGAGGAGACGGGCTGCGAGGACTGGGTCCAAGTGGCCGACCACTTCGAGGACCGCTCAGACGTCCAGTGTCAGCAGCGGTGGCAGAAAGTGGTCAATCCGGACCTCATCAAGGGTCCCTGGACCAAAGAGGTAAGTCCAACACCTCTACCTACTTCTGTACACATCGCTTCTTCCTCTCACAGTAAACCCTGTTAGTGATTAAAGGTAAAACTGTAAAAAGTATTAAATTTATACTTTTTTTCATATACAAGGAGAGTAAATTAAAGCTGCATATAACCCACGCTACCCCACGTAAATTGATATAAGGCTGTAGAAGAACAATTCTCTCGCTCGAAAGCTTGTATTCTAAATAAAATAAACTCATTGTTTGGAAAATTCTTGTATCATTATTAAGCCCTGTTAATAATTGTCACTTCCCCATTAGCAGGCTACCTGTCTAGAGGGAGTTATTTTTTTTTAAATCAAATGTTACCTTTTTTTATCTTTTGAATATTAGACTGGTGGCAAGCTATGAAGAAATAAAGAGAAAATCTCTCAAGAAAGAGAAACATAGCTCTTTACTTGAGATCAGGACTTGTACAAGCACAGAGAAACTGAAAACAAATAAAAACAAGATATATACCAAAAATGAAGGAATGAGAATGATACGAAGAATGCACATCTACTCTAAATTGCCAAATACCAAAAAAAAAAAAAAAACAAACAGAAGAATAGTTGTAAAAATTCTTTAAGAATACACAACGCGAGACAAACTTCTGTCAAAAAAATGATTCTTGCAACATAGTGAAAAAAACAACCTTGAACTTTGTGTGTTTTCCACGGTCCTCCATATTTCGACATTTGATTAAAGGAACCGAAGAGAGAGAGAGAAAAAAGAGTTGTCAAGGTCAAAGCTAGCGTACGTCATCCTCCACATACCATAATTAAAGCAGCTTCCAATTAACAAAGTACACACAGGTGTGACAGGATGTCACTAAGTTATGGACGACACCCTCTCAACCATCCTGCTGCTTTTTTTAAAACCCCTTTCAGCTATCTCATACGAATCGGAAAAATAATGTCGTGGAAAATATTTTTTTTTTGTTTGTTTGGTTGGTATACACTTTCCCGGTGTGTGTGTGTGTGTGTGTGATATAGTGATTTATTTAATTTATGATTTAGAGCACAATAGTCATGATTAGATTTTTATAATTTGGCTCTAGCTGACCCTGATCTCTACCATGTATGCCCCCACAGGCCTCCACGCAGCGTGTGTGTGTGTGCTTTTTTCGTTTTTTTTTTTTTTTTTTGCTTTTTGAGGAAAGATAATTTATTTTGATATAGGTTAATTTTCCTCCCATTTATTATACGGTTTTTGCACAATGTTTGCAAAAAAGCTGGCATGGCGTAACATTTTAAAATATCCAATCTATATATGCTGTTGTGTGGGGTTTCGAGAATATTTACAAGTATACATGTGTATATTAAAACTTCATTATTTATATATATATTTTTTTATATTTAAAAAAGGAACAGTGCTTTTTTTAATTTTGTAAACGTGTATCATCCTTCCAACCTCTTCCGTAAAATTCAATCTATTTTATTCCTATAGAATGCTGTTGTCTCTCTCTCTCTCTTTTCTTTAGATAGAGGATATACAGAACTATTGTATACAATGTACGCTCACCAGGAACCCGGGTTGATAGAAGATTAGACTTCTATGAGAAACTGCCTGAGAGAAACTTCTGGTTTCTTATCAAAGTGTTTACTTTTTTAAATCGGAGGTTGGGACTAGAGGTCTTTTGTCTCTTGTTTGTTTCCCAAAGTGGTCTCTCAGAAGTATAATCGCTCTTCAAATGAGTCGCTCATGAGAGGCTTTACAGAAAAATAAATATTTATTCTATACACACATGGACAAAACTTGAGGAAGTTGTACCTTCTAGCATGTATATCGGGATTCAGACAATAACACTTGAAATATATTTGATACATAGTGACCTCTTTATTATCGAAGACACGAGATAACCAAGTGTGGAAAAAATCGCCTTTGTCTCCTTCAAAATAAATAAATAGACGACCGGCGACATCAAAGACTTTCCACTTTCTTTTGTCCATGAGTGTACTTTTTAAAAATCTAACTGCACTCTACTCAGTTGGGTGATATAATTCCGTGATACAGTAGAACCTCCGTGAGAAGATACTCACGCTAGAGGACACCTCTCTATAAAGGACAGTTTTCATCGCCAAATATACCATTTTTTACTATGTGTAACAACTCTCCAGTAAGAAGACACCTCTCTCTAAAGGACACTTTGACTCTGCAACTAGACGTCCTTTACAGGGAGGTAGTTCTACTGTATATAGTATTGATATGCTATACGTTCTTCCTCTTGCATCCCACTTCTCTCGCGTGATGAGTACGGTCGGTGTTGTACGGTTCATTAGATCCACAACACCGGTTGATGAGCCACCGGTCCCTACCCACACCCCAGCCCTGTAATTTGGATTCTGCTCTGATGATGATGGTAATGATGATGATGGAAACAAAACTATACACGCGTTTCGAGCATAATTGCACAGTTGAAGTTCGCCCGTGTGTGACTTTCGGACCATTTCTCTATCTACATTTACCGACTTGTGCCATCTGTGTTTCATTCGTTAGGGACAATGTAAATTATTTTTGGAAGGAATAAGTAAATTTATCAGTTTTTTTTTTTTTAAACTCTCAATAACGAAAAATGTATTTTAAGCATATTTTGTAAAAGTATAAGGGAAGATGATATTCATGTGTGTAATACAGGATTCTCCCAGATACAGAAGTAAACATAACAGTTATTTACAGAAAGTGTAGATTAACATCGACCTTTCTTCAAGTTGGATTCATCATCTGTGTTAGGTCTGTTGTCTGTGATGTTTTCCAGAATTTGTAAAAAGCTGAAGCATTGGCGATTTCATAACAATCCAGGCTAACAGCCTGAAACGTATTTAACTTCTAAAAGAACAGGGAAAATTATGATCTAGATACAATGTCGAGTTTGTTAGGATGTCCGAAGCATGTTCATAGCGACGAAGGGTGAGGCAGTGGTCAGAGTTGGATGGTGTGGCGATCAGCTCTAGGTCAGTCATGTAGGACCTCTGATGATGGTCCCTCAGGTCCTACGATGTCCTCACATGTTCCACGTCCAGCAGAGGAACCTTGACGGTCTCCTTGCGTGTGAGGGCCAACAGGAAGCCGTACCACCTGCACGGTCTGTCGACAGGTGCGTTGGACACCACATGTCGCTGCCTACAGACTTTACGATTAGTACAACTGCTGGACCACATGTGTGTGTGCGTGGAAGTCACATCTGGTGGTCCAAGCTTCAAAATCCACATTGGAGCAGCTTTATGACGGGCTTCTAAATACCCTCCCCCGTTCTTGCCTTGTACAAACCTCGGACAGCTAAAAGTAACTTTGGCAAAGTCAAACTTCTACATACGATAGACATATGGTATGTTTACAATATATGAACTAAACAAACCCCCTACTTCCTATGATTATTAGGACATGTTCCACGTATATTTGTATAGGTTATAAAAAACACAGCTCAGAATACTCTAAAAAATAAGATATAAAGGCATTAAATAATACATAACTCCAATTCCCTGTCGATTTTTGCCTGATGTAAAATTAACCCCACCAGTGAGTAACTAACCCACACTCTGGTACCTTTGTTAAGTACATAATGGAACTACCACTATGTATATATATATACTAGACGAATGGCCCGGGCAATGCCCGGGTTTTACCCGAGTGCGAATATATTTTAAAAACGTTTTAATTCAAATACTATTCGTTACAATTATAAATTGGCGCCATGGATGTCACTCTTGTGAAACGTCCCGTTCCAAACTGTGTGTTTTTAAAATGTTTTAACTATATATAATATAACGGTATAATAACGGTATAAAGAAATAATGAGCCTATAGCCTAGTGGTCATGGCATCTGCCCGGTAAGCGGAAGGTCGTGGGTTCGATTCCCATCCCTTGACCTTGTATACATCTTGCTTCCTAGGGTTGCCTAGAGTGGCCGCTATAGACAGGGTGGTCTGTATAGACAGGTGGATGTATCACACAGCTGATAACAGGGTTGCCTAGAGTGGCCGCTATAGACAGGGTGGTCTGTATAGACAGGTGGATGTATCACACAGCTGATAACAGGGTTGTCTAGAGTGGTCGCTATAGACAGGGTGGTCTGTATAGACAGGTGTATGCATCACACTGCTGATAACAGGGTTGCCTAAAGTGACCGCTATAGACAGGGTGGTCTGTATAGACAGGTGAATGTAACACACTGATGATAACAGGGTTGCCTAAAGTGACCGCTATAGACAGGGTGGTCTGTATAGACAGGTGGATGTATCACACAGCTGATAACAGGGTTGTCTAGAATGGCCGCTATAGACAGGTGTATGTATCACACAGCTGATAACAGGGTTATCTAGAATGGCCGCTATATACAGGGTGGTCTGTATAGACAGGTGGATGTAACACACTGCTGATAACAGGGTTGTCTAGAGTGGTCGCTATAGACAGGGTGGTCTGTATAGACAGGTGTATGTATAACACTGCTGATAACAGGGTTGCCTAAAGTGACCGCTATAGACAGGGTGGTCTGTATAGACAGGTGGATGTAGCACACTGCTGATAACAGGGGTGTCTAGAGTGGCCGCTATAGACAGGGTGGCCTGTATAGACAGGTGGATGTAACACACTGCTGATAACAGGGTTGTCTAGAATGGCCGCTATAGACAGGTGTATGTATCACACAGCTGATAACAGGGTTGTCTAGAGGGGGGCAGGGAGGCCACGTGTTCGCCGGCAGCCAATGGGCGCGCATTCTATCCGTGAACTTCAGACAGACAGAATAAGGCAATTATATAAGTAGATGTGTGTGTGTGTGTGTGTGAGCATAGAAATTATCTGAAAAAAATAAAAATCAGGTAAAAAGTTTCTTTTAATTCTGAATTTTCAAGCTTCCCAGCAAATATATAGAAAAATAGAGTATTATATATATAGCCCATTGAAGAGCAATATATATATATATACAGTTAAACCTGTCTATAGCGCACCCTCTAAATTGCGCCTCCCTCTCTATAGCGCCCGATTTTAAATACGTAGTACGATGTGATTTACATTAAAAGTGACCTGTCTATAGCACCCTATTTTGGTGAGTCCCAAGAGGGGGCGTTATAGATAGGTTTAACTGTATGTAGGTAGACTTACACTATAAGCACTAACAGAATCCTTACAGAATCCGAATTTTCGTGCCTTCTTTTTTAATGAAAGCTCCTCCAGAAAGAACACATAACCGGAGAACGTTTTAAATTAGGTACAGCCGATACTAAGTTTCTGACGATAGTCAAAGGCGTCCTTTTTTTCTTATAGAAGTATAAAAAAGTCACTTTTTAACCGCTTTTTTTACACTGTAGAACGAGGTTGGAAATATGTCAAAGTAAATCCATAAATCTCTATGGACAAGTATATTAAAAAGCTTTCCATATGAATGACTTTTGCTATTTTTCTTTTCGTCAATACTTATTATCCCCCATCCTTTCTTTAATCTTTTTTTCTCTTCTCTCTATCCCGAGAAGAGTCATTAGATCTCCCCTGTCTTCGAAGTGGGCCAAGTCGATTCAAAAGACGTCCTCTTTCTAAGAAAGCCATTGACCTGAGTGAGTGAGTGTAAGGGAAGATAACAAAAGATTCGGGGATAGATGACGTAACCAATTACACCCTCTTTACTACGTAGCCCCGACGTCAGAGTGGTGTTGCCCCCCCCCCCCCCCCCCCCCCCCCAATTCTCTCCCCGCGTCCCCAACTTCCTCTAAAGTTTGGTTAACTTTTACCGATTTATTTGGAAATTGAATATTTGGCCAATACAGTAGAACTTCCCTTTAACGGACATCTCTCTACAAAGGACAGTTTTCATTGAAAAATTATCATTTTTTACAATTTAGCAACTCTCCGGTAAGAGAATACCTCTTCCTAAAGGACACTTTGGCTCTGAAATTAGGTGTCCTTTACAGGGAGGTTCTACTGCATTTTTTTTTATTCATAAAAAAAAGAGAACTTTACAATTCTTGTTTCATTATTTTATTTTTCTCAACACTGAGAGGCATGCAAGTTTTAATATATACTCATGGATAAAACTTAAGGAAGTTGTACCTTTTACCATGTATATCGGGATTCAGACAATAACTCTGAAATATATTACAGTGACCTTTATGAAGACACACGAGATAACCAAGTGTGAACAAAATTGCCTCTGTCTCCTTCAAAAAAAAAAAGGCGACATCATTATATGAAACTTTCTAAGTATTGTCCATTAGTGTATACTATATTAAAGGTGTCGCTCAGAAAGACAATTGACTTATATTTTACAATCTTTACCGACAGAATTCCATCCACATTTTTGACAGTTGACTTTTGCATATTTAGACGTTTGATATGTTACATCCTATGCTCAAAGATCTCTTGCGTTTGGAAATCTTGTTCTTGAGGATTTTCAAGCTAAGAGATTCAGTCTACATAGCCTGATTCAAGCATCGTGCTCTAAAATTGTCTGGTGTCGTAGGAAGACGAGAAGGTGGTGGAACTAGTCAAGAGGTACGGGCCCAAGAAATGGACCCTGATCGCGAAACACCTACGAGGCCGGATCGGCAAACAGTGCAGGGAACGGTAAGTCCATCCGTCCCGTACAAGAGAGTCCATCTGACCACGTCCATGTACAGATGGCATAACCATCTTAACCCAGAGATCAAGAAGACGGCCTGGACAGACAACGAAGAAAAAGTCATCTACCAGGCCCATAAACAGTGGGGCAACCAGTGGGCCAAGATTGCCAAACTTCTTCCCGGAAGGTATATCATATATAGTTTCTTTCTACTTTAACCTTTTTTTTTACCATTTGTTCATGCCGTGTTTTCACCTTTGCATCTGATTTCAAACCAAGGACATATAGGACTCTTTTATAGCCATGATCGGCCACTCCCATCTGTATTTGGTTCTCAGTATCACATAATGGAAATCTTAAAAAAATATTTGTTCATGCCATGTTTTCATCTTTGCATCTGATTTCAAACCAAGGGAATATGGTGCTTTTTTTATAGCCATGATCGGCCATTCCCATCTGTATTTGGTTCTAAGGAGTCCTGACTCAGTATCAGCTTCTAAATCATATCATAGAAAGTTGGTTGTCTTCATCAATATCATTAGGTAGGGCAGCCATCTCTGATATGGAAATCGGCCTTCATGGAACACCATTTCACCCTGTTCTAAGTAATTCTTCTCACCTCTTCCTAGCTTTTCACTTAAAAAAAGGTATTGTTGAAAGTTTGTAGCGATGGTTGGTGCTAAGTTGCCACTAGTGTGAAGTGAAGTGTGGCCGGTGCAGGACAGACAATGCCATCAAGAACCACTGGAACTCCACCTTGAAGAAGAGAATCGAAACAGACAACTTCCCATCTAAGTCACCCACCTCCAAGCCGGTATGTCCACTGTCTTCCCCTTTGACTTAGTTATCTCCAATTATGTTTTGTTCTTCATTCACTTTTGATCTGTGTGTGGAACATACAAAGCCTCAGGAAAAGATAACTTTAATTTCAACAGAAAAAGTTCTCTTGTAAAAAAAATAATTTGTAGAGCTTCTTAAATTATAAGGTACAATTTGAATTATAGATTATAATATAAGACCAAATCCAAATAAATAAATAGTGTGTGACGATTCGGTAACAGCGTTGTTACCATAATCAGACAAAAAGTGCTGATTGAGAAAAACATGCTGTGATATTTTTTCTTATTCAGCACTTTTTGTCTTAAGATGGTAACAATGTTGTTGCAGAAACGTCACACACTATTTATTTATTTGGATTTGGTCTTATTACCTTGTGTTTAGAGCTTCATAAAGTTCTCCATCAAGCTGCAGAAAGAGATATATATATAGAGAGAGAAATTGTGCAAGCAATTGTCTCCTGAATCTGCATATCTATTTACATATTTACAGGGATTCCTTGTGTGTAACATAGGTCTGTCTGTATGGTCAGGATATCATTATACAGTCAAACCTCATTATACATAACAACAGGATTGTTTTTTTAGAGAATCAGGGTTAAACTATACTTAAAACCTGAGACTTTAGAATTTTTGTGAGGTTATAATAAGGTTGTTATTATAGATGGAAATTTTTAATCTATAAAAATAAAGGTTACCTCTCCCATCAAGATAAATGTCAAAGCTAAAGACGCCATCTATTGAATGTCGCCGCAAACTAGCGGCCTTGGGTCGGTGACAAAGCCACACCAGCCTTGACAAACTGAGAAGTGTCCTCCTGGAAACCATGGTTTCAGGCTATGGCCCTCGTCAGTCTAGGGCGGACTTTGTTCCATGAGATCCACATCAATGGAATCTTCACGATGTGCCAAAAAGGTATTTTGCTGGCAAAGTAGGCTAGGCCAAATCTATGGCCAAAATGAGCTGAAGAGGACCATTAGCCCGAAAACATGGTCTCTAGGTGGACGCTTCTCAGTTTGTCAAAGCTGGTGTTGTGGCTTTGTCACCGACCTGAGGCCTTTAGTATACAGCCTCTAGCTTTGACATCTATCTTGATAGGAAATGTGACCGTTATTTTTATAAAAAGTTGTTTTGTTATAAATAGAGATGATGTTACAATGAGGTTCCACTGTTGTTTTCGCCTAAATCTCTATTTTTAGTCCATTTTTAAGCATGTCACACATATTTGGCCCATAAATACCTTTGTCATGAATTAGAAAGAAGTGGTGATGGTCTTCTAGATGCATCACTGAGGTACATCTTTCTTGTAATTAAGTTTTCTTATTTGATCATATGTATGTCCCCTTTCAGCCCTATTTTGCATATTATCCATGAATTGTGGTTGTTGACCCGGAGATGTTGGGATGATAGCAGAAAACAAGGAGTTCCCAGAAGTCACGGACTCCCTCCAGTTTCAGCTACTCGGACAGTTCCTCCACCACCTCGGACTACCACAGTGAGTCCGTCCATTGTCACATCTCACATGTTGTCTAACCCTCACTCTGCTCTTGCAGCCTTCAGCTCCACTGACAATTCCTTCTATAGCAAAAACTCCCTGTGGGAGGACACCCCACCTTTCATCCACTACCCTCAGGAAAGGTGGGACTTTCCCCTTCTTCATCTTCTCTCTTACTTTTTCACCCACTTTTTTTGTTAACCTTTTTTTTTTTTTTTTTTTTTTTCAAAAATCGACTTACAAATATAACATTTTTTTCTCCTTCCTATATTTCGGGCTCAAAAATCATACACTTTTGTTAGTAACCTGTAAAACCATATTCTTTCTCCTTCCTATATTTGATGATAATGTGATTTCGGATAGCCTTACTTATGCTATATGTACACACACATACGCAGCACATAAAAAACATATATATTGCCCACACAATACATACATAGGGCTCATGTATGATACACATAACTTGTACAAAACACAATACATACACAACATAGGCATATAAAACATATGAAATTTGAAACTATTTGTAGCATGAATTTTAAAAAATAATTTCAAATACAGATGGCGTTTCACACTATGTCATTATACACACAATATATATAATACAGTTAAACCTGTCTATAGCGCTCCCTCTTGGGACTCACCTAAATAGGGTGCTATAGAGAGGGGGTGTTATAGACAGGTCACTTTTTATGTGAAATGTTTACATTTTAATGTTTAAAATCAGGCGCTATAGAAAGGAAGGCCGTTATGTAGAAGGGGCTCTATAGACGGGTTTAACTGTATATACACCAAAATTGTTCTTTTAACTCTAAAACCTCAACTACTTAACTTCTTAACTATTTCAAAAACATCAACTCATTACTTACACTCATGGACAAAACTTAAGGAAGTTGTACCTTCCAGCATGTATATCGGGATTCAGATAATAACTGTGATATTTGATACACCGTGACCTTTATTGAAGACACACGAGATAACTAAGTGTATATACACTCATGGACAAAACTTAAAGGAAGTTTCAGCATGTATATCGGGATTGAGACAATAACTCTGATATTGGATACACCGTGACCTTTATTGAAGAAACACAAGATAACTAAATATGAACAAAATTGCCTCTGTCTCCTTCAAAAAAAGAGACGACTAACGACCTCATGGCCAACACTTCCTTAAGTTTTGTCTATGAGTGTAACACCTGCTAGACAAGCATTACTCTCAATCATCAGTAGTCCTAATTAACAATTGTGTATTTAAAATATTCTTGTGATCTCACTAATTCATCAACTTTTGTTTATTTGGTATATTACTGATAACTGGAATACATTTGGCTTTCTCTGTGAATCCCAAATTAAGAATGGTTGACTTTGTCAGCGTGAATACTTGATATTTACATCCAGCAAGGAGTTGAATGTGTCCACACAACAATAGTATTATGATGCATTAGCGCGCCATCTCTTGTGAAAATTCAAATACACAACAACAGTGTTGCTGGTCCAGTAAGTCTCCGTGCTACGAGGAAGCCCTGACTAAGCCGTATGACGACCTGGGAGGGAAGTATGTAAAGAAGGAGCCCCCGCCTCTCATCCTGCATCACTCCACCCGGCGACGGCCGGAGGAACTCCCCCATTGGCCTATGGAGGCGGCAGATCTGTGTCTTCAGCAGGCCGGCCATGATTACTACCTCCCTGAGATCCTGCCCCCTGAGCCGCCCCCTCTCTGTCTCTCCCCCTACCCCGTGGAGCTCATAGTCCCTGACCCCCCAACCTCCAAGCCCATGCCTTTCTCCCCCTCCCAGTTCCTCAACACAGAGCCCCCTCCAACCCAGGGCACCACTCCACCTCTTCTAGACCTAGAGGATTGCATGGCAGCTGCCGAGTCGTAAGTTGTCCAACCCTCTATCTCTCTGTATTTAAACACCTGGAGTTTTTTTATTCTTTCTTATCTCCATTCAATCATATTAGGGTATCAAGTTGTAACTCTTGATGGTGTCTGTTTGACAACCATCATGACTGGGTGAAGTAGAATACGTCTGCCCTTGTCATTAAGACTGGGAGCACTACTCAGTGGCAGGCCGACTTAGCTCCAAAAGAAATGGCCGCCTCTGACATGAGGAACAGATGCCATGTGCAGCCGCTCCTAATATGGAGTACAAACGCCGCTCATCCTGTATACCTGGATTAGTAGCCCTTACAGGGTACTATCAGCCGGGCCAGCTGAGCCCAGGTTTTTTAGTGAGCTTGTTACTGCTCCCCCTCCTCCTTTTTCATCCGGGCTTGGGACCGGCAATGGCGGAGTTCCTGGAGTTTTTTAAATTATACCAGTTATATGATAAAGTACAATTTGGATTATAGATTATAAACACAAGGTAATAAGACCACATCCAAATAAATAAATAGTGTGTGACGTTTCAGTAACAACGCTGTTACCAAAACATCAAACACTACTTATTTATTTGGATTTGGTCTTATTACTTTGTGTTTCTAATCTATAATCCAAATTGTGCCTTATCATCCAACTGGTATCATCATTTACCAATACCAATGCCAAAATCATTACCAAAACACCAAACACTATTTATTTATTTGGATTTGGTGGTCTTATTACCTTGTGTTGATACCTTTTGGATTATAAGTGAAAATAACATGATATTTAAATTGACATTTTTTTCACCCTTCTCTCTCTCTCTCAATCAAGAAATTACACAACTCTATAGAAACAATGTTTATTTGGGCTAGCAGAGACCTCTATACAAAGGACAGTTTTCATCACCACGACCATTTTATGACAAATCAGCTGCTCTTTGATAAGAGGGGATATCTAAAGGACACTCTGGATCTATAACTAGATGTAAGAGAGGTTCTACTGTAGTTGTATTTATGGAAATTTTGTAAACTTTGGAACAGTAGAAGTTGTTCTCCCATTATAATCTGTTTCTAAGTGAAGAAAAATGTGTTGAACATAAGGTAATAAGACCAAATCCAAATAAATAAATAGTGTATGACGTTTCGGTAGGAGCGTTGTTACCATCTTTCAGACAAATATACTATTTCTACCATGGATGATCTATGTTTACTTAAAGAGACAAGGGTTGCCTCTCCCATCAAAATAGACGTCTAAAACCAGACGCCATCTATTGACTGTTGCCGCAACTAGCGGCCTCGGGTCGGTGACAAAGCCACAACACCAGCTTTGGCAAACTGAAAAGCGACCACCCAGAGACCCGACCTGAGGCCGCTAGTTGCGATGACGGTCAATAGATAGTGTCTATTTTGACGGGAGAGGCGACCCTTGTCTCTTTAGATCAATTTCCTCCCGGCAAAATTTCCATCTATGTTTACTTGTTGGCAGCATGTTCTAAAAAGATGTTATGTGACAGAAGTTCCCAGAGGACTCCCACCATGAAGACTCCATTCCCAGAGTCTGACGGAGTCCCAAGGACTCCCACACCTTTCAAGAATGCCCTGGCAGAGATGGAGAGGCAGGGAGGCATCATCAAGTGTTCTGTGAGTCCACTCAGAGTTTCTTCTTTTACCTTATTTTGTTTTGATAAGGTACAATTTGTAGATTATAAACACAAGGTAATAAGACCAAATCCAAATTGTGTAAACAAGAGAGCAGATAAGAAGAAGATACGCATTTGATAGCATAACTATTTAAAACATGCTCTAATATATTTTCTCATTCAATACTTTTGTCTGATGATGGTAACAACACTGAAAATACCTAGTGAATGGGCAGTTTTTTATCCACAAACGACCCATTCAAACATAAATTTACTTTGCTGTCTGCACTTTTAACACCTTGTTCTTTAACAGTCAACTATTGTTGATTCTCATAACCATTTTTTTTTTTACCTTGTTCTGTTGGAAGGCTTTTGTATAAATAATTCGGTTTTCAAAGAATTTAGTTCCGGATTGCCTTTAAAACGCGACCATTATATAATTATAGATGGAAAAATTTCCTCCCGGCAATTTTTCCATCTATATTCTAGCCATAGATTTGGCCCAGCCACCTTGCCAGCAAAACACCTCTTTGGTATATTGTGAAGATTCCATTAGATCCCGTGTGGATCTCATGGAATAAAGTCCGCCCTAGGCTGATGAGGGCCATTAGCCCGAAACCATGGTCTCTAGGTGGACGCTTCTCAATTTGCCAAAGCTGGTGTTGTGGCTTTGTTACCGACCCGAAGCCGCTAGTTTGCGGCGATGGTCAATAGATGGCGTCAGTTTTTGACGTTTATTTTGACGGGAGAAGCGCCCTATGCTTCTATGCATTATATAATTGCCCTAACAGATAAAACTTTTTGTCATACAACTGTAGAAATAAGCCTAAATGTCACATGCTATTTATTTATTTGGATTTGGTCTTATTACCTTGTGGTGTTTGTTTTCTGAAATTGCCAACAATTAGTCTTGTGTTTTCTCATCTGTTATAAGAAATTTAAACTATTTTTGATGCCTATGCTTCTTTTTGAATTAAAACAATTCTCTACTGCCCTTACACTGCAGTGAAAAATTAATAGGAAGGCCTGGCTCATCAGTAGTGAACCCTCCCAGCGGTTTCGCCAGTTTAATCTACCATACTGCTGTAATATTGCATTGATCTGTTTTGCTCTTATTCTGATACTGACATCTTGGAAAAGGTATCCATAGTTCATTTAAAATACTTTTTCCAAAATCTATCAGTACCTATTGTTATATATGTTATATACTGTTTTTATTTCACCTTTAGCCTAATATTTAATATAGTTACAGCCTATATATATTAAAAATAAAGAAGGCATCTCCTGACCACGAGCACATGTGCTTTTTAGATGGCAGAGCGCCATCTAGTGGAGCAAAAATAAACTAAACGTTTATTTAGCTTGCTCCGTGATATTTGGCCAACCCAATTTCTTGATAAATCAAGAAAAGCCATCCACGAACGCGTTTCGTGCTGTTGGCGCTCGTCAGCGTGGAGAAGGCTGTAACCACTGCGACCAAAAAGATGTTTTGGTCCCAATGGCTCCCAACAGCGCAAAACGCGTTCGTGGAAGGCTTTTCTTGATTTATCAAAAAATTGGGTTGGCCAAATATCACGGAGCAAGCTAAATAAACGTTTAGTTTATTTTTTGCTCCACTAGATGGCGCTCTGCCATCTAAAAAGCACATGTGCTCGTGGTCAGGAGATGCCTTCTTTATTTTTAATATCAACACCTGACCCACTTATCTTTTATTTTTCTATTGTTTTTTCATATATATATATATAGGCTTTCAATACAGCCCCACGTTAGATGAATTACATATTTATTATGGCTCCATTGCTTATACTAACAGTGTTGCCGGATCTTTATATTTACAGATTATACTATATACAACACATATCAGTATCTAAAAAACAAAAAATCCCAATGCAGTATTACAGTAGATTGAACTGGCAAACCGTTGGGAGAGTTCACCCCTGATGTCCCTCCCATTAATTTATCATTTCAGTGTAAAGACAATCGAAAATTGTTTTAATACAAAAAGAATCCTACACATGTCAAAAATAAAGGAAATAAGACCTTAATCCAAATAATTTATTAATGTGTGAGGTTTCGGCAACAACATTGACCACCATCATACTTGTTTTACACGTTTTCGCTTTTACACGGTTTTCCAAATAAGTTTTTTTTTTTTTGTTTTTATCGCACTATACTAAATGTTTCTGTGATTGAATACATGCGCTGTGTACACATCTCACGAGGAATCCCGAGCTTATGTGCTGACTTGCTGCACACTCACACTGTGTCTGTATTTCTAATTTTTTAAAATTTTTAATTTTCGATTTACACATTTTTCTCAGGAACGTATCTACCGTGTAAATCAGGGAATAGGTGTATTGGTACCTTCACAAACATTTCTTTAATTTGGATGTGGTCTTGTGCTAACTTAGGATTGTAATTTATAATGTACCTTGTCATTTGGTCTTGTACTACATTAGAAATTGTAATCTTGGATCATTGAGACTCTTTAATAAATACGAGACTTTGAGAATGGAAGATTTCATTGTAATACATACAGCCTGTATCTTCAGTGTCCAGAATATCTATCAGCTGTTGACTGGTGGTGATGTCTACAGACACCGTCCATCCACCTGGATGACCTCCATGAGATCATCGGAGAAGATCTCGGAAGATCCAGCAGGTTCACAGACAAAGAGGTAGTTAACTTTCAATAAAATAACCCCTTGTATCAGTAGTAAAAACATGAGGAATCCAGGGAGAAGTTTCTTTTAAAAAAATTTGTTTCAAATCTCTAGTTTTTAGGCCTTAAAGCTCTTCTAAGAAAAGATGTATTGTGTCCTGTAGAAGGACTTTCATACCTGAAAGCTAGAGATTTTAAAGAAATTTATCCCTGGATGTTTTCATCTTAATAACTTTCCTAGTATTGGTTACATGCTCTTCTCCCGATGATGATGTAACTCAAAGCACAATCTACCATAATATAAATATTGTTAAAATTTTACACAAATAAATTTACTGGCAATGCATTTCTTTTAAATATCATCAAATATTATCTCTACAGAATCTCTACATTTGATGATATTTAAAAGAAACGCATTGCCAGTAAATTTATTTGTGTAAAATTTTAACGATAGATGGCAATAAAATTTAATTTACTAATAAATATTGTAGTAAAACTATTTTATTAGTTTATGTACAGATTATCAATTTTGTTATTTATATTTTACTAACTTTGTAAATTTGCATCATTGCATCATTGCCTCATTGCAGACCGACTTAGCTCCAAAATGGCCGCCTCTGACATGAGAAAGGAACAGACGCCATATTCAGTTACTTGGGGCACAGACCCATCCTGTGTTTTTAGATAAGAAGTCCTTACAAGGTACTATCAGCCGAGCCCAATAAACTGACCTCTTTAAAAATCCTGAGTTCAACTGACCTGGTTGATAGACCTCAGCAATGGTCCCTCTCCAGGTATACGGAGGAGCTGCGGCTATACTCATGTTAGAGTTGGCAGCAAAGGCTTCCATGTTAGGAACGGCCTCAAATTTACAGGCAAAGTCAGACTTTCACCAAAGTGTGCCATGGTGCAATGATCAACGAAAGCCTCACCCCTAACCCCCATTCCATGATATCAACATTAAATTATAAGTAAGGGGATGAACATTTATAGTAAATTTCTTTGTTTCATTCCGTCTTCCCTCAATGTTCACACTACAATTTCATCCATGTGAGGGGGTTGGAGGGTCTAAACCGTTGGTTTTTTATCGCGACGACCCTAGATTGAATCTCGCATTGGACACTTTTTTCTGATTTAAAAAAAAAAATGCTCCAATGGCCCCCGATTCTTGAAAAAGTCCAACCCCCACCAGCAAGTGCAAATAACCAAACAGGGCTCTGGCATATTTATAAGTGCAAAAGTCGAACTGTTTTTCACATGGGTAGACACGTGATGCACTTACAGTGAAAGCAGTCGCCATCTTCTACCCACCATGATTATCATGGCCTGTACCATGTGTACTTGGGATAAGCAAAAAAAAAAATCCATGTGAAACCAACTTAAACCAACTGTTTAACAAGTTCACAAGTGGAACTCTGCCTTTGCCGGTCCCAAGCCCGGATGAAAAAGGAAGAGGGGGAGAAGTAACAAGCTCACTAAAAAACCTGGGCTCAGCTGGCCTGGCTGATAGTACCCTGTAAGGGCTCCTAATCCAGGGATACAGGATGAGCAGAGTTTGTACTCCTTGTCCTTGTTAGGAGCAGCTTCACATGGCGTCTGTTCCTCATGTCAAAGGCGACCATTTCTTTTGGAGCTAAGTCAGCCTGCCACAGAGTAGTGCTCATAGTCTTAATGACAAAGGCAGACGCATTCTACTTCACCCAGTCATGATGGTTGTCAAGTCTCAAACCCTACAAGCTTGATACCCTAATATGATTGAGTGGAGATAAGAAAGAAGAAGACAAGTTCAACCAGCCATGTAACAGACTCTGTTGTTCCAGAACCACTCCCCCTGTAAGCGAGTCCGTAAATGCCTCCAGGAGACGTGGTCCAAGCATCCTTCCAATAATCCCATGGCGTCCAATATGCCACACCCCAGTCCATCAGTGAGTCCCATCTGGCTCATCTACTAAGTCCTAGTCAGCTGTTGTACATAACCCTCTGTTGGGGGTGGACCATACAAATGTGTGATATTTATATAACAATGAAGTGTAGATTAAAAATTTTACTAAAATATTGGAATTAACATCTATCTAACTTATTGTTGTTGTCCTTATTTTTTTACTACCCCACTAACAATAATGGTTACATGATAAGGCACAATTTGGATTATAAACACAAGGTAATAAGACCAAATCCAAATAAATAAATAGTGTGTGGCGTTTTTGGCTTAATTTCAGTGTTGAGTATTTAATTTCTCTTTTCAGGGAAGAGTTTTTCATTAATAAGAACATTGTTTAATTTAGTTATAATATTTATGTTTATATAAAGGTTTAATATAATTTTATTATACATTGAGAAGAATTATACAAACATAATAAAAGAAAAATTAAGTATTAAACTCTGAAATTAAGCCAAAAAAATAACATAATGAATTTAACAGGTGAAAGTATCTCAAATGAAGTCCTAGATCTTCTTAGCAAAGGTTATAAATATGTCTTAGGGGGAAATATGAGACTTCATAATTTTGAGGCCTACAGATTTTGACAATTGCAAAAAAAAAAAAAGGAAAGATTATGCAGTGCACCATCTTCAGACAAAAGTACTGAAATGTAATTTATATAATCAGTACTTTTGTCTGAAGATGGTAACAATGCTTTCACAGAAACGTCACACACTATTTATTTATTTGGATTTGGTCTTATTACCTTGTGTTAATAATGGTTACAGAAAAGGAGAAAGGTTACGCACATTTTTAAAAATTTAAGTAAAATTCAAGAAGCTTTTGGCACCTCTTAATCAGCTCAACTTGAAGATAAAGAAAAGGTTCTTAAATTAATTAATAAAGAGCATGCCTGAAAAACTTCTTGTATTTCGTTTAAAGAAAACATTTTGCTGCATAACCTTTCCTCTTTTTTTTTTTCAATTTTCAAAATCTGTAGTCCTCACAATTATGAAGTCTCAGATTTCCCCCTAAAGCATAATTATAACCTTTGCTAAGAAGGTCTAGGACTTCATTTGAGATACCTTCACCTGTTAAATTCATTATGTTATTTTTGGCTTAATTTCAGTGTTTGAGTAATTCATTTTTCTTTTATTATATTCTTATTAATCAAAAACTTCCCTGAAGAGAAAAATGAAGTACTCAACTCTATAATTAAGCCAAAAAACAACATAATGAATTTAACAGGTGAAGGTATCCCAAATGAAGTCCTAGACTTTCTTAGCAAAGGTTATAAATATACAGTGTGGCAAATCATTTTTAAGAATGGGTTTGTAAAATAAAAAAGAAACAAGCTAATTCAATTTCTACTATTTTTTTATTCAAAATAATCCCCTCCGGATTCAATACATATGTTACAACGATTTAATAAGGAATTAAATGCCTCTTGCAGGCCACTTTGAGGAATTGCCTCCAAAGTGCTCGTCGCAGCTGTCTGGATGGTCGGGATATCATAAAAAAAGCAACCTTTTAACTTCAATTTTATTTTTGGGAATAAATAAAAGTCACATTGTGCTAAATCAGGCGAGTACGGAGGATGATTCAACACACAGACGTTATTTTTGGCCAAAAAGCGACGAACAGTGAGTGATGAGTGACTCGGTGCATTATCATGCAGCAAACACCAACTGTCTTCATCGCGATATTCTGCACGAATGCGACGATTTCTAGCAATCAAACGTTTCAAAACGTTTAAATAATACTCTCCAGTAATGGTTTGTCCAGCGGGAACAAATTCTTTGTGGATAATACCTCTACTATCTAAAAAGGTAATCAGCATTGTTTTGATTTTTGATGGCACTTTTCGCGTTTTTTTGGCTTGTGGAGAGTTTTTTGACTTCTATTCGGCACTTTGGCGCTTTGTCTTTGGGTCATACTGAAAACACCATGTTTCATCACCCGTAACAATTGATTTCAGGAAGTTTGAATTATTTTCATAGGCAGAAATGATGTCCCTGCAATGTGCAATTCACACTGATTTCTGCTCGCCCGTTAAAGTGTGTGGAACAAATTTAGTACAGACTTTAGTTTTACCTAAATCTTCATGCAGAATGGTTCGAATCGTTTCTTTGTTGATGTGTAAAACCTCTGCCATCATTGTTTTCAACAAATTCTCGCACTTTTTCTATACTTTCTGGTGTCTTTGAAGAACTTGGTCGTCCAGTATGCTTATCATCTTCTAGCGTATTTCTTCCATCCGAAAAACGTTTGTGCCAAATGAAAACATTTGATTTACTCAAACATAACGTACCATAAACTTGCTTCATCAAAATATATGTTTCCGATGCACTTCTACCAAGTTTTGCATTAAATTTAATGACCGCTCTCTGTTCCATCTCAGAATTCCGACGAACAAAAATTTTAACTTTTCAAAAATCGCCTGTATGTTTTTAAAGAGTTAACCAAAATGGCTGAAACAAAGCCACGGGCTAGATAAGGCTTCGAATATATATACGCATGCGCAATTTCATAACTGGCTCTGCTATTGGCCTTTATCTAGCGCGAGTCTTAAAAATTATTTGCCGCACTGTATATTAAGTCTGTGTTTGTACCAATATTGTTGTTGTGTTACTCTTGATTGTTTCTGCCCATATTGTTTTTATTTTGTTGGACAAAGTGGAATATGGGTTGGCCATCCATCTAAAGAGCAAACACCTGAGTAAAGTCAAAGAATGCTTTAACCTGACACATAACTCAACCTCCGATGAATGACCACCTCCTCTAAGAGAGACCAGGGATATCAGTGTTACATAGATAGCTTCTCTCACTTTGAGGTTTTATTATGTACCAATATTTTGGATGCACAGTATGTAAATTATATTAGGACCTATTTACATACTAGCCTTAGTAAAACTATGCACATAGGGTGAAAACTGTTGGGAGCTAAGACTTTCCTATTCTACCATCGAACATAGTAATCACCAACACCTCAAAGAAATTAATACTTTTAATTTCCTTTCATAACTATCTAACTTACGTCAAGAGAGAAAATAGAGGTAACCCAGGCTCCTGGAGCATAAATCGCCAACTACCCGGGTTGTACAGCTACAGTCTAGAAGAGAAGTCTAGTCATGGGGAGGACAGATTGCTGAGGTGAACCAGGTAGTTCCAGGCCAGCAGGGAGTCAGGAAGTAGGGGCAGGACTGAAGTCTTGTACTCCAAGCAGACTTACATCAACTCTAAAACCAAATATATACATGCAAAGTTTTCCGGTCATCTGGTCAAAATATAAATATATTTATCTATGAAAAAAAACTTATAAAAATGCTAACAAAAACTACTTCTCCACTTGTGGACGAGAATAAAAGACATACCGAGAAGCTTTCTGTCTCTCTGATGGCCAAGCATTAACCAAGGGGAAATAACTTGGGGAAAATGGACTACACTTCGCAAGTTGGTTATTGTGCAAGTATGGAGGCCTAACAGATTAAATTTGTTAGTGTCCATCATGTTGAGGTCAATTTTTGTTCAACTAAATGGACAAATATTCCCCAACTTGATCTGTTGATGACCATCCCTTTCATATCATCTAGTGACCTTCTGGTAGCTTCTTTGACCCTTTCCTGACAGCTCATTGGTGGTCTTCTTATATATTCCTTCAATTTTTCCAAACATCAACATATTTTCTAATCTATTTGCCCTCATTAGATGTCTGAAGTAGGTCATTCTCATTTGCATACTTCTTTATAATAATAGCTGATTCTCCTTTTTTTGGCATCTTGAATAGACAAGAGCTCTTCTTCTTCTTTCTTATCTCCACTCAATCATATTAAGGTATCAAGCTTGTAAAGCTTGAGACTTTTGATGGTGTCTGCCGGGCAAGAGTAGAGCTCATCAACAGATGAGGACAAGAGCCCTAAATAATTTGAAATGATTTGTTTATCTTTAAAAAAATCCTGAATTCAACTGACCCGGTTGATAAACCTCAGCAAGGGTCCCACTCCAGGGATATGGAAGAGCTGTGTCTGTACTCATGTTAGAGTCAGCAGCAAAGGCTTCCATGATAGGAACGGCCTCAAATTCAGACTTTCACCAAAGTGTGCCTGAATCATGGTGCCATGATCAACGAAAGCTGCACCCCTATACCCCATTCCATGAGATCATGAACTCATGGAATTCGTGTAATCTTTAAACAAGAGGATAAGAAACAACAACAACATCTTTCTCTGGGGGGTGATGCTTAAATAGAGTGGTGAAGAAACATTACTAACTGGAAGATGTCTTTTACATACTGTCAGACATCAGTGTATTCCAACTTGTAGCTCCAGTCGCTTCTGACAGACATCATATGTCCTAACCACCCTCCAAGAAGACAATTAGCAACCCAAACTTGTTGATTATGAGTAAATGTTTGGCCTCACTCACATCCTTGAGATGATCACGTCAGAATTCTAGAGAATAACTTCTCCTAGATCTCCATTAAGATTGCTACACGGGGAAATCGTGAGATCTGGTTCAAATCAAATTAATAGGTACCGCTCAGCAAGAGCAACCTAGTTCATGATAATTGAAACAATGAATAATATGTGAAGGTTATTCACATATTAAACAAAATTAAACGCGGGATTCAATCCCGGTTCATGACTGTCGGGAATCGAGGAAGTTACCCTCTCACCAACCGACTTGTTTGTTGTTTAAATCGTGAGAGGAGGATGACCAAACCTTTCTCTTTTTTCTTACTAAAAGCAATCACAACTTCTTCACCTAAAAGAAGAGAGAGTAGGTGTCTGAAGAGAGAGGTTGGGATTGAAATAATAGGTTAGACACCTTTGATAATCTTAAACCATTCATCAGTTGTTTTGTGGGGTCGGTGAACGAGTAGTCTAAACCATTGGTTTCAACCATCACAACCAAGGATAAAATTCCACATTGGGCACTTTTTTTCTAATAATAAAAAAAATGTTCCAATGGCTCCTGATTCTTTTAAAAGTTCAACCTCAGCAGCGAGTGCAAGTAACTAAACGAATCTCTCCGGCATACTTGTAAGTGCAAAAGTCAAACTGCTTTTCACATATGTAGATATGTGATGCACTTACAGTAAAAGCAGCCGCCAACTACTACCCACCATGATTATCATGGTCTGTACCACATGTAATAGGGATAATAATAATAAAAAACAGTTGTTTTAAGCCCAGTTGTAGTCTGGGCTACAGGATACCTAGTTGCAGAACCAAAGTGTCCTTTAGGGAGAGATGTCCTCTTACCAGAGAGTTGTTTATTTAGTCTTCTTCTTCTTTCTTATCTCCACTCAATCATATTAAGGTATCAAGCTTGTAAAGCTTGAGACTTTTACTTATATAGTAGAAAATGACAATTTTGATGATGAAAACTGTCCTTTGTAGAGAGGTGTCATCTAGAATGTGTCCTCTCTAGGAGATTCTACTGTACATATGCTTAAAAATCACAACTTTAGTTCTTCAATGTTGTGGTTCCCTATTTGCATATTACAGTTGGACCTTGCTATAGCAGCATCATTTGGAACTAAGATGTTGGTATGATCACAGTGAAAGCAAGATTTAGAACAGGCTATCTCAAGCCATTGAAGATAGAAAATAACAACAAAATCTACCCCACTTGTCCAAAATGTAGCTTGGCACCTGCAGCTCCAGAACACATTTTGGCTTGTATTAGATGTACTAAACAGGATCTTCGGGAGAGGCCGCTGCTTATCATAAAACAGCTTGAGAAGCATGAACTCATGGGATTTGTGTAATCTTTACACAAGGGGATAAGAAACAACAGTCAAAGTACACAATTAGCACAGAAAACAAACAATTGCAACTTAAAATTAGGGACTTTGGAATTATGATGGTTTTTTTAGCAAAGATATGTGTGACTTTTATAAAATAGGGGCTATTATAACCAGGTTCCACTGTATGTATGCAAAATAAACCTGTAGATATTATCTTGAGCTTCTTGAGCCAAATATGGGGGGAAAAACCTTTGAAACAGTCTATAATAGCATTCCCTTCATTTTAGAGTTAAGAAATCTGGCCCAACCCTTGAAAGAAAGTCTTCTTTATTAAGTTTACCTTGTTTATTAAGGTCTCAATTCTCTTAAAGACCATATTAGAGGGCTGAATTCAAGGTAATAAGACCAAAACCGAAATAAATAGTGTGTGAAATAAAGTCGGTGGATGAGAGGGTAACACGCTCGATTCCCGACAGTTATGAACCGGGATTGAATCCCGCGTTAAAATTTGTTTAATATGTGAATAACCTTCACATATTATTCATTGTTGGAATTATCATGAACTAGGTTGCTCTTGTTGAGCGGTACCTAATAATGTGATTTTGAACCGAAATAGTGTGTGATGTTTCAGTAACAGTGTTGTTACCAAAACGTTATACACCATTTATTTATTTGGAATTTGGTATTATTGCCTTGTATTTATAATCTATAATCCAAATTGTGCTCTATCATAGAGGGCTGAATTGTACGTTTATCATTATTTTCCTCCTGATTGCAATGAATAATGTAAAATGAATGGCAAATAATATAACTTTGGTGGCAAAGTTTCAAATAAAAGTGGGGATGATGCTTCAGAATCTTTCCCCTCAATTCCATTAAGAATAAAATTCTTGAGTAAATGTTCGGCCTCACTTACATCCTTGAGATGATCACATCAGAATTCTAGAGAATAACTTCTCCAAGATCTCCATTAAGATTGCTACACGGGGAATTACAATTGTGAGAGGGGAATGACCAAACCTTTTTTTTTTTTTTCTTACTAAAAGCAATCACAACTTTACCTAAAAGAGTTTTCTGTTTCCTGAAGAGATTGAGAGAAAGACAAATAACATAGTTTTATTGACATCCCGTCAAAATACAGGCAAAAGTGCATCAAATATCTTTAAAGAGTTATTGTCTTAATCCCGATATACATGCTAAAAGGTACAACTTCCTTAAGTTTTGTCCGTGAGGGTATATGATAAAGAAAGCAATAATTCTGAATGATTCCATCCACAGATGGCGTGTTCTACAGAGATCGTGACGTGGTATTGTTACGACGGTGACCATCGAAGCTCCTGACTTGGCTACTGCCATGACGTAACACCGCCACACCCCGTGGGCTGACACTCCCATTGAAGGACGGACCTCAGTCATGGTACATTCTTGTAGGACGGACCACGGGGCAACAAGGACTCGGGTCTTACTTGAAGTTACCCATTTTGTTAACTAGTACTATGACGTCCTGAGCTACTCAAATAAACTTTTTAGATAACGCTATTTTTTTAAATAAATATCGAATAAACGTTGATTTAAAAAAAAAGCTTATTCCACTATACTGGTCACAACTTATTTTCTTGATAAATCAAGAGAAGACGACCACGTTCTGGCCACGTATCATACACATCTATATGTTGGTATATAATAATAAAGAATAATAATGGATATAGAGAAGTCATATAGAAACACTAAGGAATCTCGTCATTGTTGATACGGTGAGTTCTTGGGAACCTAAGTAGCTCTCTAGGACAGCGATTCTACGCTGTTGAATACTACCGCGGGTTCTGTTTACCCAGCTAGCTCGCTGTATCCGGCGGGCTGAGGTACCTCCCATAGCTCGCTGTGCCCCGCGGACTGAGGTACCTCCCATAGCTCGCTGTGCCCCGCGGACTGAGGTACCTCCCATAGCTCGCTGTGCCCCGCGGACTGAGGTACCTCCCATAGCTCGCTGTGCCCCGCGGACTGAGGTACCTCCCATAGCTCGCTGTGCCCCGCGGACTGAGGTACCTCCCATAGCTCGCTGTGCCCCGCGGGCTGAGGTACCTCCCATAGCTCGCTGTGCCCCGCGGACTGAGGTACCTCCCATAGCTCGCTGTGCCCCGCGGGTTGAGGTACCTCCCATAGCTCGCTGTGCCCCGCGGGTTGAGGTACCTCCCATAGCTCGCTGTGCCCCGCGGACTGAGGTACCTCCCATAGCTCGCTGTGCCCCGCGGGTTGAGGTACCTCCCATAGCTCGCTGTGCCCCGCGGACTGAGGTACCTCCCATAGCTCGCTGTGCCCCGCGGGTTGAGGTACCTCCCATAGCTCGCTGTGCCCCGCGGACTGAGGTACCTCCCATAGCTCGCTGTGCCCCGCGGACTGAGGTACCTCCCATAGCTCGCTGTGCCCCGCGGACTGAGGTACCTCCCATAGCTCGCTGTGCCCCGCGGACTGAGGTACCTCCCATAGCTCGCTGTGCCCCGCGGACTGAGGTACCTCCCATAGCTCGCTGTGCCCCGCGGACTGAGGTACCTCCCATAGCTCGCTGTGCCCCGCGGACTGAGGTACCTCCCATAGCTCGCTGTGCCCCGCGGGTTGAGGTACCTCCCATAGCTCGCTGTGCCCCGCGGACTGAGGTACCTCCCATAGCTCGCTGTGCCCCGCGGGCTGAGGTACCTCCCATAGCTCGCTGTGCCCCGCGGGCTGAGGTACCTCCCATAGCTCGCTGTGCCCCGCGGACTGAGGTACCTCCCATAGCTCGCTGTGCCCCGCGGGTTGAGGTATCTCCCATAGCTCGCTGTGCCCCGCGGACTGAGGTACCTCCCATAGCTCGCTGTGCCCCGCGGGTTGAGGTACCTCCCATAGCTCGCTGTGCCCCGCGGGTTGAGGTACCTCCCATAGCTCGCTGTACCCCGCGGACTGAGGTACCTCCCATAGCTCGCTGTACCCCGCGGACTGAGGTACCTCCCATAGCTCGCTGTACCCCGCGGGACTGAGGTACCTCCCATAGCTCGCTGTACCCCGCGGGCTGAGGTACCTCCCATAGCTCGCTGTGCCCCGCGGGTTGAGGTACCTCCCATAGCTCGCTGTGCCCCGCGGGCTGAGGTACCTCCCATAGCTCGCTGTACCCCGCGGGTTGAGGTACCTCCCATAGCTCGCTGTGCCCCGCGGGTTGAGGTACCTCCCATAGCTCGCTGTGCCTCGCGGGCTGAGGTACCTCCCATAGCTCGCTGTGCCCCGCGGGTTGAGGTACCTCCCATAGCTCGCTGTGCCTCGCGGGCTGAGGTACCTCCCATAGCTCGCTGTGCCCCGCGGGCTGAGGTACCTCCCATAGCTCGCTGTACCCCGCGGACTGAGGTACCTCCCATAGCTCGCTGTGCCCCGCGGGCTGAGGTACCTCCCATAGCTCGCTGTACCCCGCGGGCTGAGGTACCTCCCATAGCTCGCTGTACCCCGCGGGTTGAGGTACCTCCCATAGCTCGCTGTGCCCCGCGGGTTGAGGTACCTCCCATAGCTCGCTGTGCCCCGCGGGCTGAGGTACCTCCCATAGCTCGCTGTACCCCGCGAGTTGAGGTACCTCCCATAGCTCGCTGTGCCTCGCGGGTTGAGGTACCTCCCATAGCTCGCTGTGCCCCGCGGGTTGAGGTACCTCCCATATGTTTCTGTACCCGGCGGGCTGAGGTACCTCCCATAGCTCTATGTACCTCCCACTGCTAAATGCCTTCCGCGTTACCCCGGGAGTCCTAGCCAGCTCAGGAATGTCCGTTCGTACCTAATGTATTCATTCATTCCCCTCTAACGAGATTCTGGCCTACTTCGACTAATGAGGTACGGACGTAAGTATTTCCCTAATTGTCGCGCTTTGGCGACATCTCTTCTGGGAACACTTTCACTCTCATACCATTCTCTTGCTCTTCTGCGCATGATTCTTGCCTGCCTGGTCGTTATATATTCCCCTAGGTCTCAGACAAGACTCGAGCTAAGTACAGGTTTGTGTGCGTGGGATAGAATTTGTAACAGCGCTCTTAGATTATTTAAGATGGTATTTGAGGTTAAGGGACATTATACCATTTCAATAAAAAAAATGATGTTTACACCTTTTTACTAATTAAATCTGTCGAGATAAGTTGTGTTATAAAGACATATTTAAAGTATTTAATATAAACAATGCGTTCCTCATGAGAAACCAAAGCCTAAAAACATGGCTAAGCCCGGTGTCTTCTGGAGATAATCTCTCATGAGAGACGGTGTAGGCTTTAAAAGACTTCTCATGACTTGGCCTGAGTATAATGACCGAGTCTATTTTAGGAAACCATTCCAGGAGAGGCTGGGTATGGAAAGCCATGTAGACTCTACTGTGTATATTTTTATAAATATGGGTTTAGCGTTTTTTTTGTTTGTTGTGTTTTTTAACGCGTATTCCCCCTTTATAGTACGAGTTTGAGCGAAATGGCACCGAAAAAAGAGCAAGCAAAATCATATTTCGAAATAATCCATGTGGGGACAAGTGTGAAATAAAGTTAATTAAGAGGTAATGTCGATTTTAAGCCTATTTTATCCTACGCCCTTCTTGCATATTTACAAATTCTTCTTAAGGTGAGAGGAATCCCTTGAAGATCCCATCACTGTTTGTAGAGGACTTTATCTATGTCAGTGGGACAGTCTCCTAGCCTTATCTATGCAAATATCTTTTTAGGAGTATATACACATATCCTGTAAATAGATAGGCGAAGCATCTAGGAAAGAAGAATGGGTGGTTTAAATAGTGACAGCTCTTCTGACTATGTAACGATGTTTCATGCCATTTATCGAAATAAATACGTAGATATCAACTTAGCGACATCTATGGTTGGAAATTAGAAATATTTATTTTTAGCGTAACTTTTTAATATACATTATGAAAAAGGCATCTCCTTATCGTGCAATTGAAAGTTGCTGATGGCTTGCGCCATCTATCGGAATAAATATCAACTATTCTCGTTGATTTTAATTATTCCAGAATCGACCAAATACCCATTCTTGATTAATCAAGAAAAGCTAACCACGGACGCGTTTCGGGCTGTTGGCCCTCATCAGCGTGGTGCAAGCTGTACCTCAACGAGCAAAAAACTGGTCATTCAGGCATCCTGAAAAATCATGAAATTGATATTTATTCCGATAGATGGTGCAAGCCATCAGAAAATTGCAGTTGCACGATAAGTAGATGCCTTTTTAATAATTTATGCACCTTATCCAGTACAATATCACATTTGTACTATTTTTTCACATTTTTAATATACAGTTAAACCTGTCTATAGCGCCCCCTCTTGGGACTCACCAAAATAGGGTGCTATAGAGAGGGGGCGCTATAGACAGGTCACTTTTAATATAAATCGCATCGTACTACGTATTTAAAATCGGGCGCTATAGAGAGGAAGGCGCTATTTAGAGGGGCGCTATAGACAGGTTTAACTGTATATATATATGTTGTGATTATTTTGTTTTGTTGTTGAAAAAGATAGAGAATTGAAGGTGCAGTCGTGAAAAAGGAAAGATAAGTTATTTACTTATCAAGTAGTTTTTATTTTCAATTACTTGAAAAGAATTACGCATAAAATTATTTTTCACAGTAATATAGAATTTATAAAATGAATTCTATAATCTTGAATTAAAAAAAAAAAATAGGTAGGTTAACTATACATATAGTTACAACAAATATTCAAAGTATTCTAAATCTATGGTCAAAAATAAAAGAATAGTTAATGATGAAAATAAAATACATGTTTTTGAAAACTAAAATATTTACATTTTAGATTATATATATATAATTAAAATCTATTTCTATACAGTCCTTACACTCACTGCAATGATTAAAAGTTGTAAGAGGGAAAGCATGGCTCAACAGGGGTGGACGGAATTTTGGAAGAAATAGAACAAAGAGGATATGTGTATAATATACAGTTTTTTTTTTTAATATTTCGATGTGTATTTATTATCAACGCCAATGTAATATTTTGGGATTTTTAATCGAGAAATGTTTCTTTAGGAGAAAATAAATGCGCAATTTTTCTCTAAAGGTCGAACACCTCTTTTTCCACACAATCCTAATACGAATAAAGCTGCGTTGCCGTAAGTCAAAGAAAAATTGATGGTGTTTTTTTTTTTTTTGCTAAATCTAACCTTGAGAAATGTACATAGTTTCGGAATTTTCTGTTTATTCTGTTTTTAAAAATCAATTACGGGAGATCAATTTTCCAAGAGCTTGTTTGGTAAGGTAATTATGTTTGATTTTTTTGCTATTGTTCCAAATTAAGATATGGTTTTCGCAATTGCCTATTCAACCATCAGGTTCTATTATTTTGTAATGCTGCCATATGCTGCTTCATTCGTCATCAACTTATATATTTTCTATATCAGTTCTTCTGTGTGTAGTAGCAGAGATTTATCTTTTGATTCAATAGGTGGGCTATATTAATATGCCCGGGTAGCTCAGTCGGTAGAGCGTTAGGCTTTTAACCTAACGGTCCAGGGTTCGAGCCCCTGCTCGGGCGTCTTTTTTTTTTTTATTATTATTATGTTGTAAGAATTTTTTTTCCCCTTCTTCCGAAACACAATTTATTGATTTATTTAAAAAATTTTAGTTTTTTTAAAAATTATTCTCAAGATGCATGTTGAAATATGTGGAAATATTTTGTTTTCCTTTTAGTTATTCTGGTTTAGAACATTCCATCTGAAGCCCTTGACATTTGAGAGAGAGTGAAAGATTGTTATTAGGTGTTAAAAAAGGAACATTCTTGCTTTAATGCTTTCATTTCTTACGTATAGAGCGTTATTGCTTTATAAAAAATGTTTATTTTTTCTTTCTTAGCCAGTACCTGAAAATTAAGCAACTTCATGATGGCGACTTTATGATGGGCAATGTACATCTGCTGTTTTTACAAATATTCGGGAGCACATATTGTGGCAGTCCAACTTCTGATGAGGTCGCTCCTAACATGGAGAACAAACATCTTTGCTGCCGACCCTAATATAGATTCAGCTGTTGGTTGGTGGTGTTCTACCGATCCTAACGTGGATTCAGCTGTTGGTTTGGTAGTGCTTACTTTTTAATGACAGCACTTAATTTCACCATTCACCCATTTTTCTTATTGAGATTGTTGTGCCATTTTATAGGTCTATTCCCACTTCACAGACTAGCCTATGACATTCTGTTGATGACTGATGGTCCGGTACAGCTAACCATCGTATGAAATGGCCACTGGGAGACTTTCCTTGTGTAGGATTCAGCTCTTATCCAGATAAGAATGAGATGTGAACATCTCCTTATCCTATTAATCTGATCTGTTTAAAGATAATATATCAGTGATATATTATTACTTTACTCTGTTTTGATTCGAAACGAATCGAACGTTTTTATCATCTTTTTATATATAAAAAAGACTTGGTTTATAATGTGTATGTGTGCAAGAATGGTGAAACAATAAAATAATTATAGTAGCATAAAAATGACGTATCTTTCATTTATCTTTAAAGATATCTAAATATATAAAGTGCAATTTCTTAATATAAAATAACTTTCACTATTAATCTTCACCCTATAATAGAAACATATCTATATTTATAAAAATCAATGTTTGTATGTTTGTTTTTTTGTATATTTGTTTGTATGTCCGGTATACAAATTCGCAGTAGTTCACTAATTCAAACCAAAATTTCCATACATAGGTAAAAAAATACGGGGAAGACGATAGGCTATTTTAAAAAATATATGAATCAATTATTAAAACTATATATTCAAATTATTCTACTTAGCTCACGAACAGCGCCCTCTATCAAAGATTAGATTAAATTATGCTGATGTAAAAAAAATAGATAATGCTAATAACAAACAATTATTTAAAAAAAATCTTATCTAAATATATATCACTCGGGTAGATATGCACACGGGTCAATCCCGGGGCGAAGCCCGGGTCACCCGTCTAGTCACCTATAATAACTGAAACGATGTAAAATGCTATCTATAGGAATAAATATTGACTAAACGTTTTGATATTTTTAAATTATCTACTATAAAACACTGGTTTAAATCTTATCCTATCTGATAAATCAATAAAAGTGAGTAGTTGGCGATCTATGGATACACTCCAGGAGTCTGGGTTACCTTTATGTTAATCAAGAAAAATAAAACTCTATATCAAGCTGTTGACTGGACTATTAGCAAAAATCCCGAAAATAACGAACTTTTCTTGATTTATTAGAGAGAGGGAAAAAGAGAATTCCCCAACATTATCATTAGATAAATTACAAAAATAAAAAATTATGAAAAAGGCATCTCCTTATCGTGAAACTGAAAGTTGCTGATAGCTTGCGCCATCTATCGGAATAAATATCAACTATTCTCGTTGATTTTTAATTGTTCTAATAGTTGATATTTATTCCGATAGATGGCGCAAGCCATCAGCAACTTTCAGTTGCACGATAAGGAGATGCCTTTTTCATTATTTATTAACCTTATCCCAGTACAATATCACATTCGTACTTTTTTTCACAAAAATAAACAAAAATGTTGTTTTAATTTTTATTCTTATAGATTAGGGGTACTATGTATATATATTATTAATGTTCAGATGCAATAGGAAATGTTATTTATATCTCTCCTATTATTGTAAACACTCTCACTCCAAGAGCTCCAACCACAGTTATGTAAATCAATCAAGGTAGACATTTACAGAAACTAAACGACCTTACATTCCAGCTCCGGCAGAGATTCCAGCCAACCTCGACCCTGATCGAGGAGAGAGAGAGAGAGACAATATATATAAAAAAGCGACAAAATAAAAAAGTTCCAAATGACGATTGACAGCAAGGACGCGTGTCACCACAGACCACCGCCATTTTGGCAGGCGAATGTCCACAAGAGGTTTTATTTGACCCTGGACAAGTGTATATATAGTTTTTTTTCTTTTAATGGACCGCGCGTGGGGGGGCAGCAATAATTCAACTAATCCTAAACTACAAGTTTTGCTCAACACATATATGTCTCTCTATATAATTTAGTAATCCATTCAACATTAGACCGCGCTATCTACGGACAAGAACTAATACCATTCTTTTAAAGCGATTTTTCTCTTCTTTTATAAATAAAACATCAGGAAGATGTGTTTGAACTCTACAGGACATATATATATATATTTTCTGAAAATAGAGCAATCCATACTTAAATCATTAGATAGTAAAAAGTCATATATTGGAATAAAAAATATTTTACTAAACCTTTTATTCAATCCAATATATGCCTTTTTACTATCTAATATATATATATATAGAAGCATAGGGCGCCTCTCCCCTCAAAATAAACGTCAAAAACTGACGCCATCCAGTTTTTGACGGGGGAGGCGCCCTATGCTTCTATGGATCAATTTCCTCCCGGCAAATTTTCCATCTATATATATATACAGAGAATTTTAACTTCGTATTCTTCTCTCTCGGCTACTGTTGTACATTGAGATTCCTAATTTCGCCTGAAAATGCGAAGTTTATAAATAAAAAAACGCTTGTAACAGCTCCGACACGAATACGTTGAAATTTAACGTCTCAACGGGGTTTAATTAGCACCTTATCTAGAACTAACTTCTCGCACAAACAGCGTGTTTTTGATAAATTATATTCTATCCACCGTATTACAGCGAATTAGAGAATTGATTCTAAAGAAAAGCAAGCAATCATTTACATTGATAAACAATGAAGAAATAGTTCTCAAGACAACCAAAGTAGTTTTTGTATTGATAATCTTGCATCCACAGTCTAGACATGGGTGAATTGTCCTTCAAAATATTTATCGAGGGACTTAAGTGAAGTTTCAGAGGTTTGGTGCAAAAATGTTTTTTAAAAAAAGCGATCTGTCAGAAGCTCATTGAGATTGATGCTGAAAATATGATTCGCAAAATTAACGGCGTTGAACAGATGGCCCTTTGGTATATAATCCATAGGCTGATGTGGATGCAGGCTACTTTGGAGCAATAAGCAAATAGCACAGATATGGATTTAGATACATTCTATTTTTGTGAGGTTTTGACCATTTCGGTGGTCCCAGCTGGAGTACTCGTGGTTCAGCCCAGAGTTGGAGATCCTGGGACACCGAAGCTCCAGTTTCAAGGTGAGAAAACGCGTGTACACATTCTCCGATACTTAATTCTTGATCGAATGCGTCAAAGAACAAACATAACAAATGGTACCTTCTTGGATTCAAGATATATCGCCACGCAGAGTCTCCTTTACCATGTCATTATCGTAAAACTATTTCTTTGAGATTTTGTAAGATTTCTATTTGTGTGGTCTACTTTTTTTCAATAGAAAATAAAGATGAAAGAGTGAACCTATATGACTAGGTTTGCTGCGAGGCATTTTGGAGGCATTTAACTCGTTTGAATACACGTGGCATCCTCTTGGACAGTGAGCTACTGCCAATAGACGGCATCTTACCCAA